>CM060629.1:14778249-15175749 GCA_030578275.1 Meda fulgida
TTAGCCTAGTTGGAAATACTGTAAAGAAGATGCACTTCTGGGCACTATAAACATAAAAAATGTATATACACTTTCTGTCTGGTTGTCTGTTTTCAAGCAATTATTAGCAGTCTTCATTGTGAACATTGTTGTTTGCAATATGTGTTTTCATGGGGGTTGCAAATGTCTGAAGCAAAGAAATGTTTATTTATTTTATAAAATAGACACTGACAGGAATCCAACAGACTGCTAAAAGTGTCACACTTTAGATTAGGGTCTACTTTTAACTATGACTTGTGCCTCAATAATCTCCTAATTGCTGTTTATTAATAGTTACTAAGGTAGTGGTTAAGTTTAGGTATTGGGTAAGGGATGTCAAATATGGTCAGGCATTAATATGTGCTTTATAAGAATTAATAAACAACCAATATCCTAGTAAAATGCTAATAAGCAACAGTTCATAGCGAGAATTGGACCATTAACTAAAGTGTTACCAAAAATGAATGTGCCTGATGGATTATTAACCCTTAAATGCATTGTTTCGCCAATCATTATTACATTTTCGGTTCTTTAGCGACCCGGATTTATATCTAACACTAATATCAGGAGAGTTTTACATAAAACTCTCCTGATATTAGACTAACAATTACAGAAGAATAAAAAAATAAAAAAATTTGTTCCTTTTGAAGCTTGTAAAGGGTTCAGTTTGAGCAGATGTTTTATACCATCATCACTTTCCTCTTCAGAACTCATTTCCCAGTACATTCAGCATCTGGCTCATTTTCGTGATCTCAAACATCCTCATTGAAAACAGGCACTCTCTCTCTTTTTTTTTAAATATATATATATATTGTTTAAAATGGATTGATTGAGGAATACAAACTTTTTTCAAACTCCAAAAAAAAAATCCAGGTCACTAAAGACCTGAGGTATGCATTTAAAGGATAATTCCCGTATTTAGCACTTGAGTTTTTTTTTATAGTTTTTTTAGGATGAACTGCAGTGGTGGACACAGGAATTTTGACGATGGGTCCTGTCTCGACTTTTTGACTCTTTTAGAATGGCTTTTGACCGCTTCAGAGTGGCTGTCTACTGGCATGCACAAACATGTCCTTAAAACAACCCTTAACTTTCATTTTCAAAACTGTGCAACTCACCGAGTGGTTAGTGGTGTTTTGAAAGGAGATTTTTGATTAAAATTACATTGGTGAAATTGAATGTCTTGGATTGGATTAGTTTTGAATTCAGTGCTGGACATTCATTATATATTTAAGAACAATGTACAAAAACTTATTAAAGAAATTTTGAACTAAACACAGACAAGGTGAACCAACATCTTCTACCATAGATGCATTGCAGTATCTATTGACATACTTTATTTTTATTACTGGACCCTTTAAGCTACAAATGAGTCATCATGGTTTATTCAGATGAACTGGCTGACCTTCACTTAATATCTATAGAACAGCACATTGTTACTTTCTTCCCATTCAATTCTGAATTTGAGTCCGTCTGAACCAGCCTTGCCTGTAGCATCAATTAATTCAATGCATCAGATTCCATTTCAGAAATCCATTTCAGTTTCAGATCTTCAGTTAAGGTGATATTGATTCATGCAGATCTTTTTTTTAACTTTCTCAATAAGTGACCTTCTGAATTACTTTCTGCCTTGTTTTTCTTGTACAATAACTTTAAATTAAAACTTTAACAATGTTGCACTGCATATGGTCACATCCGTTAAAAGGACAGTTCACTCGTAAAATAATAAATACTCACCCTCATGTCGTTCCAAACCTGTATGATTTTCTTTCTTGTCTGGAACACAAAAGCAGAATGTCCACATTTTCCATTTGCATACAACAAAATTGGGTAGGGTTTCTCATTCAATTTCATTGTTTGGAAAAGAGCAACTCGGACATTCTGCTAAACGTTTGCATTTTGTGTTCCATGCAAGACTGAAGTCAAACAGGTTTGGAATGACATGAGCGTGAGTGAATGATGATAGAATTGTCTTTTTTGTTTTCTTTGGTGAATTATCGCTTTAACCAGATTTATCACAGCCATTTGTTTCCATACCCAAAAAGACTACCAGAATCGGACAAAAGTCGAGAATGTAACATGAATATTTGATTTGAAACTGTTCCTGACAGGCGCCTGCACTGGTTGTAAATCCAATGATTAAATTACAAAGCGCACTGGGCACTAATTGAAGTTTTATATGTACACAGTATCAATATTGATTTCAGATAGCACATGTATTAATAGGAGGAAACCATCTCTAAAACAGAGGACTGTCGCCAGGTCCGGCAATCTGATACAGTGCCCGATGCAAAGGAGTGTAAAGCATGGTCTCCTGGCAAGGAGAGAATGTTACTCGAGCAGACAAAAAAATCAATTTAGCAGAGACAACGCGGAACCCAGCTCCTTTATTTACATCTCAATTATTTTTTCATTTCGCCACTGGGGGCTCGGGGCCGTGGTGTGACAGAGAGGGCTGAGACTTGTACCGCTCACTTGGGGAAAGGGGATGACATTTTCTAGCCTTACTTTTTGTAAAAGATGAATTTGTTGGCTTTAATTTGTCAGGGAAAATGAAAGAGTGAGCTTTCTGGTTTAATCGTTCCTTTCCCAGAGGAAAGATTAGGTGGGTTCACAATTTCAAAGGCAGATTCAAAGGCACATCCAAACGGGTGGCATATGCTTACAGGATGTAGTTGCCACAGCACCCTGTTCAGGCAGAAATGATGAAATCCAGTTAATACTATGATGTATTGTCTACATCCCACTCTACTTCACTTTCAATTGGTCTCAAAGTTGGCAAAGCTTCTAAAAAATGATCTTGTGATTAAAAACTTTTTTTTTTCAGCTGCGTTTTCACAGATGAGTGGAACTTTAGGTAATGTGTTAAATCAATCGTTTAATTTTAGATTCTGCATTATATTCTCTGTTTCCTGGACATTAAATGCAATGACAGATTTAATGTGAAGAGGTTGCTGTTAAAGAGCTAAAATCATGCGTAGGCTTCAGTTAAACATTAATATTGATCATAAGAGACAGATTTAAATGGACATTTCATTATCTGCATATGCCATAATTCCAAACAGCAATGCCTATTTTTGCTCTTTGAGCTAAATGCTTTTTAAATATCTGGCTCCATTAATTTATCAGGACGGTTGCAGTCCAATCTGAAATTATTTTTCATGCTTTCTTTTTCAAAATGACAAAAGCAAAGGATTTCAGCCACATATGCTTCAATGCAATGTCATGGATATGATGGATCTCATATTTCATGTGTATATCTCTGTCTTGTGTCTAGCATTACTTTTGCATCAAACATCTTTGTGTTTATGGCTGTACAGTTTCCCCAGTATGGGGGAACGTTTTGTAAACTCTGTCCTCCAAACTAAAATTTTAATATCATATTTAACTTAAACCTAAAATGAGCTGAAACGCCTATAATATGCGGTTTAATTGCAGTTTCCATTGTGATGACTAAGTGTGACAGTATGCCCTGCTACGATATACCACAAAAGGTAAATATGTGGAACTTTCAAAACATAAACCTACTGTGAAAAATATTCATTGGCATAAGAAGTGTGACACTCATGGTATACATGAAAACAGTTGAAACAGTAAATAGAAAACTGACTTAAACTGCATCAGCACTGTTAAGCTAAACGCATCTACTCCAACAAAGAATAATATCATAGTGTTTATTGACTTGTTCTGTGTTTTAATGAATGACGGCGCCTGTTATGGATTGCTTTTTTGTCACCCAGCAAAAAAAGGTTTGAAAAATCATTTTGATATTCAGTGCAAAAAAGCCTTCTGTTTGCTAACATTACACAATGTTGTTCAGCGGCAAAAAAATCAGCTCTAAAGCCAGCTGTTACCTGAGCAGAGCGCTGGTGGTCCCCTATCATACTGCAGCAGTAAACTTTGATGCACATGAAAAATGCGCCTCTTAACAAGCATAGCATCGCTTGCAAACAGACAGCAAGAAAACATCAAGGAGAGTTCTAGGAAAGCGTATGATTCTCGACTTGTGGCAAAACTGGTTCCAAACAGCATGAAACTGAGCTTAAAGGCAAACATGATGAGACACGGTTGGAATCCATCACAGGGACACACAAATAGAGTTCGGCTCTCACGCTCACATACATATGTACACTTACGCTTACACACACAAACACCCACTCTAAATGAGCTCGCCTCAGGGTCCCTACGTGACACCCTGAACTTCTATTTGCATCCTTTGCCGGCTTTGAAATGTATAATGTTCAGGTCACAACAAGGAGAGTAAATCTATCTTAACCGTGCCAGGACGTAGCGTTGATGGATGACCCGGATCGGTGAAGTGTACTGGCCCTCTGACAGCAGGCGATTAATAAACAGATTGTGCAATCCTTTCTTTTGTGTGCCAGGAAAGTGGCACCTCTGTGTTCCATCCATGCCGTTGATAATAAATACTCATAAGCGTAATGATGCCTGATTACTGCAGCAATCTTTGCCTCATTAAGCTGATTAGCTGCAATGCTGTAATGGAGAGTATGTCTGTTTAATAACATTCAGCTAGGTAGACACCTTGCAGAGAGGGGAAATAAATAAATGCACCTTTAACCTCATAAAGCCATCCCGCTGTCTGTCTTAACATGCAAATAATTAAAAAATAAAGAATCACGGCGTGTTGCTCTCACGATTGCTTGTAAAACTCTGCAACGCTCCCACGTTAGACACTGAAATGCTGGTATTAAATATTGAAGCTCTCCTTCGATATCAAGGACGTTCAATCACACAACCGGGTGCCTTCATGTGTGTTGAGCCGGTAACGTTTTCTTCCTTTTTTTTTTTTGGTAAATTTATGACCCCTGTGCTAGAAAAATGTCCTTCAATGTCAAACGGGCCTTGTGTGTCTTCAAACAAATCAAGGGAGCAGGCAAAGTCGCTGACCCCAATAATTTAGCACACTGCTTTGGACATTTCAGGACACGGGGAAAACGCACGAAAACTAGCCAAACAGAGTCCAGCCTCCCTTGCTTTATTACAGGTTTCTGACCCACATTGGAGCCTGCTGCTAAGGGGGGGCATGAAGCTTCCAGGGGTTATACCAATGACACCACCATCTCTATTTGAAACAAAACACGCTTCAAAGACATTGAGTGAATGTTTGTCCCGAAGGAAAATATGTGCACTTGGCAATAGCTACGAGTGAATAACAAATTCACCTTTGTGAATGACTGCTGGGGCGATTTGAATAGTTGCAGTTTCTAACCTGTGAACATAATTATTTCGAATTATTTGTCTTTTCAAAGTAATCTTAACATAAATGAAATAAAAACTTCCAACTGTAGGCACCTGGAAAAAAAAACCCTATAATGTCTAATTAATATGTATATTAAATGTATGGCTATCGTAATAAGAAAGGACTCTTTGTGCATGTGCATGTTTCCAGAATGTCAGGCCGGTTGTTAAACTCTGCTTCAGGGTTTCCTCTGTGTGCCTCTGAATATGCAATACATATTTAAAAAGACCTTGGGTTGTTTTCAAACTGTAATTGTAATTCTAAGTGCATTTTTGGTTATACGTCTGTCTGTCTACTTATTTCCATGGTTAAAATGCATTTTTCTTCATTTATTCTGTTCATCTCAGTGGCTTAGGTTTTATTTGAACATTGATTTAAAATTTGAATTTATGCAGGTTGATGGTGAATGAATGAATGAAAGAGAAATGTATACTTTGTACTGGATTTTTTCGTACATTCTAGTGCTCTGAATTTCATGTGTAAAAACTCGAAATGTTAATTACATTAATGTAATAATGTAGTACAAAATATTGTGATCTATAACTGACAGTGCGTTCTAAGCAGGTACTACATTTGAATTTGAACTTCCTTCATGGCACTATAGAAAGTATGAATGAAATTTGTACGTTAAATCATCTGGGTACATATATATATATATATATATATATACATATATATATATATACATATATATATACATATACATATATACATACATATATATATATACATATATGTAGCAATGTTCAGGGAAGAAGGAGGCGGGAACCGGCGAACAATCAAAATATGATTTATTTTAAATAAAACAAACAAACAAAAATACCGCCAGCAGCCCCTCGCGGACGACTGCTGGCTACCGAAAATAAATATAACTAAAATAAAATACAAAAACAAAACACAACTAAAATACAGGCCTGTTCCTCTCTCGATCATCAACGTCGTCGCTCCTCCTTTATGCTTCCGCTCCTCCGTGAGAGATGCGAGACCGGTGTGCTTCACAGGTGTTGCTCATTAGCAATCGCACCACCGGCCTCGCGCCGTTCTCTCACGTCCCTCGGCCGTCCTGTTCGCCACAATATACATATACACACATAAACAAATGACAGCCGTGTTGATACTCAGACCAATTGCAAGTATGACTCTACTTTTTTTTTTTTATACAATTGTTCAATAAAAAAAGTTGATTGAGTAACTTCCATTTCACATGCCGTTTTCAGTTACTTTGTCTATTTTTGCTCCGCCAAGGAAAATAGTACCAAACAAAGTCAAAATTGAATCAATATTTTCCTGTTCCCGAGCAACAAACAGTAGTGGTGTTTTCCTTCGTGATTGAATGAGTGAATGAATAACTCAGTGACAAAAAAGTTGAGTGAATGAATTAATGACACACTCATAAACACATTCACTTGCCACCACTAACTGTTGTAACAATGTATCCTGCATAAATAGTTACTGAAAAATCCCCAAGATGATTGGGAGCTCATTCAATACAACTATTCAACTCCTAGTTTATCTACTCCTATGGTTCATCTTGTGCCATATTTTGGGGCCCCATTGCCTCATGCAGTGACTTCGTTGTTGTTTGTGGTCTTTTCTTATTCTTTTTCATTTTATATATAAAGACACTATGCTCTTTATTTATTAGAGTTTGGGGATCAGCACTGGACATGGATCGTAGAAAAAAAAAAAGCCATGAGTGTCGGAGTCGGCATTGATCCAGAGCCTCTTGACTGTGTTTCCCAATAGAGGCAGCACAACTTATTAGAGGAACATGCTGCCTGCCCACTCCAGCTGCAGAAAGAGATTATACAGACAAAGCTGGCCAGCTGTTTCTTGCATGCACTATCAGTGACTAATTGAGACCAGTAAACACAGAGGGAGCTGGACACCAGTAACACTTCATTTACTGTGTCCAAAATACATGACCAATAGAGAAGGTTAATTGCTGGGTTGGTTTGTGAGAGAGTGAGGCTTGATTAGACATAAATACATATTCAGCACCTCAAAGAGGAATAATTACTGCGACCCCTGGAGAGGCCTCTGGGCCAGATCAGTGGAATTATTTGATTCGTGTAAGCTTAGAGAAATATCTATAGATGAAAGAAGTGTCTCGCATTTGGATATCATTAGAGCCCCATGTTTTTACACATCCAGTTTTCCATTTTACAAGCTCAAGTCGGGAAAAGTTATACATTAACGTCCAGAATGTATATGTGAATCTTCTTTGATGGGCAAAAGCAATTTGACACGGCTTGAAGTAAAAATATACATATTTGACAAGTCAAAGGCACATTTCATGTTGGTTTTAACTTAAGCATCATGTCTTTCAATACGCTATTGATCCATTGGCAGCTCTCTGGATCCCTAGAGTTTGGCAAAACAGATCAATGGCTCGACTTGGAGGTTAAAGCGATGAGCTTCATTGTTGCTGACCGGCCACACGCTATGAATGTCAAGAGAGATAGGCTACCTCTTGGGTAACATACGACTAAGAACATATTCTACATTTATGCATTTAGCAGATACTTTTATCCAAAGTGACTTACATTGCCTTTAAATTATACATGTTATCTGTTCACACATTCCCCAGCTCCATGATTTACTACAGGAACACTCTGGACTTCTTAAAGATGAAAGCTAGATTAAAAACAACAGATACATTTATACACACACACACACACACACACACACACACACACACACACAATTTGTAATGACCCTACGAGTTTCATTTTGATAAATCCATCAAAATTAGCTATGCAAAAAATTATGTCCACACACAATTTGTTTTGTTGCGTTAAAACACAAATAAAACCGTTAAATCTGAAACAACTATGAAATATACTTACAAAATATAAAAATTTTGAAAATTATTTGGATAAAGGGTGAAGATTTTTCAATTTTCAACAAAAAAAATGTAAGAAATTTATTCATTTACATTTATGCATTTGGTAGACGCTTTTATCCAAAGTGACTTACATTGTATTTCAAGATACACATTTTCATTCTTATCAGTTCTTGCTTTCCCTGGGAATCGAACCCATGACTTTGGCATTGCAAGCGCCAAGACTCGACTGTTTGAGCTACAGGAAAGATCAAAGTATTCAGAACGTCTCGGTTACGTATGTAACCCTCGTTCCCTTTCATGGTCACTCCGAGTTACGTCGGATGACGACGAATGAGGTTTCGCTTAGAACACCTATAGACTTCGAGTATGCAAAAACAAGCCAATGGCAAAGAAATGCCATGGGTCTGCGGAATTTGCATGACGTAACTCCGCCCCACCTCGTGGGTACAAAAGGAGGACGCCGGCAACATGCAGTTATGTTTCTTCGCTGAGGAGCCAAGACTGAACTCAGGCGATCCCCGCGGCACAGCGGAAGTGGCAGGAAGACGTAACATCTCCGTTCCCTACTCAGGGAACGAGGGTTATATACGTAACCGAGACGTTCCCTTTCGTGGTCACTCGGAGTTACGTCGGATGACGACGAATGGGGTTATCAGTCTAATCACGCCACCTTCACAGCTGTCTTCCAGTGCCCTGCGTAAATCTGAGCCCTTGTAAGACTTGTAAGGACGAAGGACTCCTATTTAACACAGGAATACCAAGGTACACTGGGAAGCATATCCCATAGTTAGAGGAAATATGCAATTAACACCAAACCAGAGGGGGGGGGGGGCATTTGGAAATACACATATGACCCGAAGGAAACATACGGAGAATACTGAGGTGTCCAGCCGCAGGTGGAATATTTCAACCCCAGGGGTGGCAAGGTGGCTAGCCAAGGGAAAGACACATGCTCAGAGAGGCTTACAGTGGAAATACACGTGTGAGGGTAGCTCCGGGGAGGGACCATACACACGGGAGGCACCTAGCCGACGCACAGGCAATAGACACTGGCGCTAGCATCAGGGGTGCTGGAGGAACTCAGGGCTTGCGGAGAAGCTCACCTGAGGAGAAAATTGCACGCATCCAGTCCGTGGAGTGGAATGACGAGCAGGCGAAGACACCTGAGCGGGTCCAGTACTAGCTAGTTGAAGCGAGCACATGAGAGGACATAGGCTCCACTCGGAGATTGTAGAATCTGGGGAATGTGTTGGGTGTCGCCCAGCCTGCAGATCTGCAGATGTCTGTTAGCGAGGCGCCATGCGCTAGAGCCCAAGAGGATGCCACACTCCGGGTGGAGTGGACAGTCACACCAAGGGGGCATGGTCGACCTTGCTGCTGGTATGCCAAAGCAATGGTGTCCACTATCCAGTGAGACAACCTCTGCTTGGAGAGAGCCTTTCCCTTCAGCTTCCCACCATAACAGACAAAGAGCTGGTCTGAGGTCCTGAAACACTGCATCCTGTCTACATAGGCGCGGAGAGCGCGTACTGGACAGAGCAGTGGCAAGGCTGGGTCTGCCTCCTCCGAGGGCAGCGCTTGCAGGTTCACCACCTGGTCCCGGAAGGGAGTGGTAGGAACCTTGGGCACATATCCAGGCCGGGGTCTCAGGAACACGTGAGAGTAAGCCGGCCCGAATTCCAGGCACACTTCGTCAACGCAGAATGCTTACAGGTCCCCTACCCTCTTGACAGAGGCCAATGCAACCAGGAGCGCTGTCTTCATTGACAGGAACTTAAGCTCCACTGATTGCAGAGGCTCAAAGGGAGCACTCTGCAGGGCATTTAGAACCACCGCGAGGTCCCAAGAGGGAACGAGAGGAGAGCGAGGAGGATTCAGTCTCCTCGCTCCTCTCAAGAACCTGACGATCAGGTCGTGCTTCCCTAAGGATTTACCTTCTACCAAGTCATGGTGTGCGGCAATAGCGGCAACAAACTTTGAGGGTGGAGGGAGACAGCCTTCGCTCCAACCCATCTTGAAGGAAGGGAAGCACGACACCGACCGAACACCTCCGGCGGTCTTCTCTGCGAGAAGAGCACCAGTTGACGAAGAGGTTCCACTTCAACGCATAGGCGTGTCTCGTGGACGACGCTCTAGTGGAAGTGATGGTAGCCACCACCGCTGGTGGTAGGGTACTCAAACCTGCCTCGTCCCGTCCAGGAGCCACACGTGGAGGTTCCAAGAACGTGACGAGGGTGCAACAGAGTGCCCCGTCCCTGAGAAAGGAGGTCCTTCCTCAGAGGAATTGGCCAAGGAGGTGCTGTCGCGAGGATCACCAGTTCGGAGAACCAAGTCCGGGTGGGCCAGTACGGCGCAACCAGAAGGACCTGCTCCTCGTCCTCCTTGACCTTGCGCAAGACCTGTGCAAGAAGGCTCACTGGGGGAAACGCATATTTGCGGCCCCGCGGCCAGCTGTGCGCCAGTGCATCCGTGCCGAGCGTGCCCTCGGTCAGGGAAAAAATACAGGTCGCAATGGGTCGAGTCGTGAGAGGCAAACAGATCTATCTGTGCGTCCCCGAACTGGTCCCAAATCAGCTGGGGATGGAGTCGCCATTCTCCGGGGAGGGGCTGAAGCCGTGAGAGCTCGCAGGCTGCACAGTTCAGAGCTCCGGGAATATAAATGACTTGAAGCGACCTCAGATGCTTCTGACTCCATAAGAGGAGGTGGCGAGCGAGTTGCGACATACGGCGGGAGCGTAGACCACCTTGATGGTTGATGTACGCTACAGTGGCGGTATTGTCTGATTGGACTAGTACGTGTTGACCCTTGAGTAACGCCCGAAAGCGGTGCAGGGCAAGGCGTACTGCCAGCAACTCGAGGCAATTGACATGCCATAGGCGCGTGGGTCCTGTCCAGGAGCCCGCTGCAGCATGTCCATTGCACATGGCGCCCCAGCCCATGGTGGAGGCATCTGTTGAGACAACAACATGCTGGGAAACTCGTTCCAGGGGGACACCTGCCCTGAAAAACTGAGGTTCAACCACAGGGTTAAGGTCTGACGGCAGGTCGGAGTAACTGATACTCGGAACGTGCCTTGTTGCCATGCCCACCTCGGGACTCGGTCGCGTAGCCAAAGCTGAAGCGGTCTCATATGAAGCAATCCGAGCGGCGTTACCGCGGCTGCAGATGCCATATGCCCCAGGAGCCTCTGAAAAAAAAAAATCAGTGGAACCGCACTCTTGCCCAAAATTGTCTCAGAAAAGTCAGCAGTGACTGTGCGCGCTCGCTCGTAAGCTGCGCGGACATGGCGACCAAGTCGATGTCCATACCGAGAAAAGAGATCCTCTGCACGGGGCAAAGTTTCCTCTTCTCCCAGTTGACCCGAAGGCCCAGACGAGCTAGGTGCCGGAGCACAAGGTCCCTGTGTTCGCAAACCTGGTCTTGAGAGTGATCTAGGACAGTAGGTCACGGAGATAGTTCAGGATGCGTACCCCGTGTTCCCATGGAGGAACAAGGGCTGCCTCGACAACCTTTGAGAAGGCGCGAGGAGACAGGGCAAGCCCGAAAAGGAGAACCGCGTACTGGTATGCCTGCCCCTCGAAAGCAAACCGTAGGAACGGTCTGTGTTGAGGAAGAATGGAGACATGAAAGTAGGCGTCCTTCAGGTCGATCGCTGCAAACCAATCCTGGGGCCGAACACATTCGAAAATGCGTTTGGCGGTGAGCATCTTGAACGGCATCCTGTGAAGGGAGCGGTTCAACACGCGCAAGTCCAGGATCGGTCATAACCCACCGGTTTTCTTGGGGACAATGAAGTAAGGGCTGTGGAAGCCGGACCTCATCTCGGCTGGAGGGACAGTCTCGATTGCACCCTTCGCCAGCAGGGTGGCAATCTCTGCTCTCATGATAGGGGCATTGCCACCGACCATAGTGGAGCGGACTCCCCTGTAGCGGGGAGGAGACCCTGCGAACTGAATCGCATAGCCGAGCCGATGGGCCGTGCGACCCAGCGAAACAGACAGGGAAGCTCTAGGCAGGCTCCCAAGAACTGTGCCAGCGGAGTCAACGAACCACCGACGTCCCCTCGGTGGTGCAGCGAAGCAGAATGACCGGCCCAGAGGTGGACGGCATAGCGGCCCAGAGTGGGGGCACGGTCATAACCGCACCCTGACAGAGGAGGCCAGGGAAGGACCAGCGTTCTGCGGGGGCCTGCTCTGCCAGGGGTCTGGCGACAGAGGGAGATGAGAGCGGTACGGTCCAGGGACGGCACACACTGTCATCCGGCTCTGAGACAGAGGGGGACGAGGGGTACACGGCTCGGAGGCGGCGCACCGTGTCGTCCGAAACTCTGTATGCTCAGAGACGAGAGAGTCAGTTCTTTCTGAATAAGGATTCTTCCCCAGCCCTCCACCGGGGAAAGGAGTGGCCCTGCTACCAACTCCTGGAAAGAACTGAGTCCCATCTCTGAGCAGCCCATCTCAAAAGTGCCGCTTAACCCGGCGTTTAGCGGGGGGCGGGGCTGAGAGGGCTGAGTCATCCCCCCACGGTCTTCCAAAGCCAGCCCGGGTGAACGGGCGGCGTTGGAACCGTGGGAGGGCGCCTTCGGCGGTTGGCAGACTGAGGGACCTGAGCAGTTTTTGGGAGCTCATTAAAGAGCCTCGAGTCAGTCCCGCCCTCATGCATAACCATGAGCATCTGGGTCAGGTAGACCACAGAACGGTCATGGGATGCAGTGAGGCAGCTGCCTGTCCTGTGGCACTATAGGATTTCGCCACAGATTAGTGTAGACGAAAAGAACTACAGGCTTCGGACGGGTGCTTAGGATTGCGCCGGGAAGCACTCTGAGGACACAGTAGCATCGCAACAGAGCGTTCAACTGGGGGGACCCCAGTGTACCCATGGGCAGCGGCCCCGTTGAGGGGAGGGAAAGGCGGATGAGACCAACGAGCGGTCCTGAGAAGACACGGGGGTCTTTCAGGACGTCGAGATCTCATCATGCACGTCCAGGAAGAAAGATATTGGGGTTTGCCGTTTACGCGGGTCGGCGGCCTTACCCAAAAACCAATCGTCCCAGGAAAGCATGGTCGTCATCTCCGGATCAGACTCAAGCACAGCCATAGCACACCAGAAGGTGGCAGCTGTGACGAGTCGTCACTTCCAGAAGAATAAAGCCCACCTAGTGATGCTGCTACAGACATAGCACCATCCTCTGTAGCTTTCAAATGAAAACACACGGGCCACCCGAAGGTAGACTCGTGGAATCACCCGATCGCTAGCGGGCACCGGGGGCTGGGGTCACGGACACAGAGTCGGCGCCTTGTTCCAGACCATCACCCTCAGGTCACCCTGGCCACCAGCCGAAAATCGGGGGGTGGATGAGGGGACTCTCACTCTTGCGAGTTCACAGAGTCTCGACCTAAATGACGCGATGATCATGTTCCCACAGAGAGAACATGAATCACCCGCGAGCGCTGTTGATCAAAGCCCAAACACACTAGACAGCGCTCGTGCCCATCAGAGTCCGATACCAATCTGCCGCAACCACAAATGCACGGGCGAGCCGTCTTTAAAAAGACATGCCGTGTGCGAGCTCTTTTGTGAGAGGAGAAAAAAAACTCCGCGATGTTGAAGCGAGCAGGGAGAAACACACTCACGGGCAGATCACTGCACAGATCGGCAGGCAATGTGAACTCGCTGCAGATCGCCGTCACACCAACACCGGAGAGAATGGTTCGTCTCGTAGAGCGAAGTTAGAAATGGCTGTGGAGTGAAGAGATACTCTTGGCTCCGAAGCAAAAACATAACTGCATGTTGCCGGCGTCCTCATTTTATACCCACGAGGTGGGGCGGAGTTACGTCATGCAAATTCCGCAGACCCATGATATTTCTTTGCCATTGGCTCGTTTTTGTATACTCGAAGTCGATAGGTGTTCTAAGCGAAACCCCATTCGTCGTCATCCGACGTAACTCGGAGTGACCACGAAAGGGAACTGTATTAATCAAGAACACAATATATTGATCAAAAGTGACAGTTAAAGCTTTTATAATGTTTAAAAATAATTGTTAAAAAAATATATATTTCAAATAAATGAACTTTCTATTCAACAAAGAATCCTAAGAAGAAAAAAAATATGGTTTCCACAAAAAAAAATATTAAGCAACTGGTCGCAACATTGATATTAACAATAAATGTTCCTTGAGCAGCAAATCAGCATATTGGAATGATTTCTAAAGGATTATGTGACACTGAAGACTGGAGTAATGATGCTAAAAATGTAATGCTGCTGAAAATAATTCACAATACTACCACTTTACAGTGATCAAATAAATGCTGCATCTGTAAGCACGAGAGACTTCTTTCAAAAACATAACAAAATTCTTACAACCCCCAAACTTTGAATGGTTATGAATATATATTTTCCCCCTAAATTTTACTCGATTCACTCGCATCATATTTCGACAAGTGTTTGAATTCTGTCAGACACTGCACATCAACAGGTACTGTGTTAACAGGGTTGCCATGGCGATGGTTTGCCTCGCACAGCTGTAGTTACTCTCTGTGTAGATTGACACCTCAGTGCATATCACAGGCCGTCAGATAATCGCCTCTGTCTGTTTCCTGGTCCCGTACCCAAACACCTGTGCTTCGCACGCAGCCCAGATAAACCCCAGCCCTTCTGTATATGACACTGTCACTGGCAGTCAAACTAATCTCCTTTCCAAGTTAAAAGAGAATTTAACTTTGTACCTGCTAGAGCGGCGGTGCAATTTAATGCTCCGTCCGATAACTAATGGGAGAAACTCTTTAAACTTCACAGCTTAGAATAAGCTTGTCAGCTTATCGTATTATGCTTGTGAGCTTATAACATTAGCATTAAAATATTCGAAGGATTTCTGAAATAATTTTAGAGGAGAGAACAACCGTTTGACTTTACAGGATCGTGAATGAGTGGTTATGAGGCAAGAGGGTGATTTGACAACAATCAATTTTGTCATTACATTGAAATGCTTAATGTCTCATGGTTATGCTTTGAATTATTTTAAATATGCAGTATTATAGCACTGTACTTACTCCTTGCACCAAAATCTCTTTGCATGCAATGTGCTGTGGAAAAATGAATTATTCATGTTCTGAAAAGGTAAAAATACTGGTTGTCTAACTTAAATGGTGATGATTATGATATTCACCCCTGGCCAGTGAACAGTTCCTACCACGTTTAACGTATTTTGCAACAAATCACAGTCATAATATGCAACTTATACTGTAATTTATCATTCCTAATAGATTTGCTATTAGACAAAACTGATTTTTGTTCAATTCGGACATTTAGGTAGCTTTTATTAACGTGCCTTAGAAAATATTACTGGTGTGCATCTTGAGAAAAACAATGGCAGATGGCACTGACATATTTTAAGATATCTGCAAGTTGCTTTCAGTTAAAACGGCTCAAACGTGCATTGTAGTCTAGGTTTAAGCCTTGTCTGTTAATGACCACAGTCAACAATATGTAAAAGAATCAGACGAGTTTTTGATAATTCCAACAATTTTCTCTAATGCATTCTCTTATTTCCAAACTGAAATGTATCAAAACATCTAAGGATTTGACATTGCAATCGATTCAGGACAGCATCTCTCTAGTCTACCATAGATTGCATCACCCGTAATATTAAGCTTTACCTGTAAATATGAAGACACATTTCTAGCTCGGAATGATTTTTAATCATGATTTCTGACACCCTAGAAAAGGGTCATACCATTAATTTTACCAGCGCAGTGGAATTAAAAATACGCTCATTCAGGGAGGTGCATTTATTGCATGCATGGTCGAACAACATAATGTGTTAAAAATGCATACACACACTTCAGTTGAATGGCATTTACCCTCTTTAATACTGTTAAACTGATTGCACAAAGCAAACTGTTTGCTGAAATCATCCACAACTTAACAACACTGTAGGAGCACGCAATTTATCTCCATCAATGGTGTGTGAAAGTTGCGTTTATTACTATAATAGTAGGTTCATGTACTGTACACCTACAACTCTCAACTCTCTGGCCCCTCTGCCTGAAGGCCATTGTGCCATTCACACCCAGCTTATTGTGATGGAGAGCCTGTGGAGTAGTGTACCATCACTGTCTAGCACTGTGTTTAAACTGTTCTGATGTATTGTTTTAAATATAAATGTGGGGCTCACTGCTTTATTTCCTATTTCAGCTGAGTGAGCGGGGCCTGTAAGCTAGTGCAAACCTGAAGGGGACCGGTCATTTTAGCTGTTTATGGAAATGTTTGTGATGAATGTGTTGGTTTTAATCCTTCCTATACTTATTGATTTGTTTTAATTCTTATTCTTAATAGTCATTTTATTTATTGAGTAGAATGCATGTGGCAAGAGCTTATTTTATTGAAAACGGTATGCGCCAATTAGAGAGAGAAAATTAGTGTATTTAAAGCTATAGTCACCCAAAAATGAAAATTCTGTCATTTACACACACACACACACACACACACACACACACACACACACACACACACACATATATTTTGAAGAATATGTAAAGGATTATGGATTATTGTTATATATTAAAGAATTACGTAATCATATAAAACAAATTAAATCAATTAAATCAATTGGTCAATTACCCCCCAAAACAAACAAATGGTATAAAACAAAGCTGCAATATAACCTAATATAGCTCAATTGTGGCCCATATGGGACCCTCGAATATTCAATAATGGGCAGTCTAACAGGGGCCCACAACTTTGACCAAGATGGGGCCCACATTCAGCCCATTAAAGTGCCCACCCTGACCCCATGCCCAGAGTACGCCCATATAACCCAGATAAAGCAGATGGCCGGGAAATTGAAGTGTAAAAGTACCTTTTTTTTTTTTTTTTTTTTTTTTTTACTCAAAGTGCCATCAAACATGCTTTTCTCCGAGATCAGCTAACACTTTATATGAAAAGTCAATGATTTGTAAAGTCATGAGAAGAGTTTTTGATGATTCCAACAATTTCGGAGTCTTCCATTTTCAAACTGAAGTTGAGAAGAGCTTCACAAAAGAATTTAATTTGACTTCCAGGCTGGTGTGGTGAAAGTGTGACATGACAAAATGACACTAGGCATATGTTTTTCATTTAAAAACTTTAAGTGTCAGCTCACCAGCATAAAGACTTTTAGCAATTTAAGCTGCTCCAAATGCCAGAGGTGTTCTTTATTCTGTCTTTTCTTTCTTTCTTTTTGTTACTTATCTGCATTTATTTTTACTATATCAAGTGTATTTACTACTTATTTCTATTAGTCTATTTTCTACTTTTACTGCTAATTAAATGGGAAATTATTATTTCGTTTTGCAATATTCATATAGTGTATACTAAACTGAAGCAGTTTAAAGTTATTTAGAAATTGAGCTCTCGAATATCTTTGTATTAGAAACGGTTAACATGCCTTCTTTGACACAAAGTAACGTCAAAACATGCTTTTCACCCAAACAGCCCTTGAGATCAGTCAGTAATTAATGGACCTCGTGGCAAGAACCAGCATTAAACGAAGTGAACGATTTCAGGACTGACAGAGATTATGAAACAAAAATGATTATGGTCATTGTAATAGAACAATAATATCCTGCATACTAAAGTATTAATGTGCTAGATTAAAATAGGCCCATCCATTAGAGCACTGATTTTTCATTTAATCTTTATGGGAAGGAAATAAGATTCATAATCCTTTGATTTGCTAGGAAATGGGAAGCAGAGGAATATCTTTTAATAACCAGAGTCTCCTTGACAGCCAAATCATGCAGAGCTGAGAACAGAGCAAAGCAGAGAGCAACAATTGTTACTGCATGGCACATATTTGAAGAGTGTTTTGACTGTAAAGATAAAGAGAAACACATAAAACCGCCTATTTGTTTTTGTGACATTGTAAAAACTGGTTTGGGGTCTTCTACAAAAATAAATAAAAAATTGGGATAAAGTGAGTCTCCCTTGTTCAGTGTGCTGTCCTGGCATACAGCTTATTGCTCAGGTGCTAGTGACACATGACACAAGATTTATAATATATTCTTGACATTTCAACTCCAGCGTACTTCTTTGCATTCAACGTATTTCAGTTCACTTTCCATTAACACTAGAACTCCCAAGGCAGTCATTTTGACTGTTTTAAAATTTTGCAATGAAATAACTTTGTTGAAATAAAACCCATAACTATAGGACCCTGACTTTTCCTAAATGTGTCTATTTTATTCTATCATTGTTATTTTATTAAAATTACAAGACACAAAAGAGTTTTGAGTATTTCTACCTAGAACTACCAAAGGCAGTCATTTTGACTGCTTTAAAAATTTGCAATGAAATAACTTTGTTGAAATAAAACCCATGTAACTACAGGACCCTTACTTTTCCAAATTGTTCCTATTTTATTCTATCATTGTTATTTTATTAAAATTACAAGACACAAAAGAGTTTTGAGTATTTCTACCTTGAATGGCCATAACAGTCATACTGACCATATGCATTACAGACCGTGTCGGTTGCTCCTTTTTCCCGCTCTTGAAAATGCATAATTTTGCCGTTGCCTAGCAAAAATTTATCTTGTTGTTTGTTTAGTCTATTGCAAAGCTGAAATCTAGCTTTAGCTTCGAGCTAAAACCAAATTGAAAAATTGAAAAGAGAATATCAGAACAATGTCAGCAAGAAGAATGACTGCCACAGAGGCTTTAGCCATGCTTCAGAGCCTTGATGAGGCTGAGTGGTTGTTGGTTAATTAATACATTTTTACATTCATCATAATTAAAATGTAGTGTTCTGATGTTTATTATTAACTATCCTAACATTACAGACGCATTTAATCTTAGATTTGATATAGCTTATTGAAATTATATGCAAATAATGTATGAGCAGACAGAATGACTGCTATGGCCATTATAGTAGTTATAGAATTCCGGGAGTGCAAGTGTTAATAAATTGAGAAATGTTTTTTTTTTTCTTAATTGCCCGCAAATTAGCACAGACCACACACAATGCCATTGTATATTAATATTATTTTGATTATTTCCTGCATAAGAATACACAGCTAACTAACTAGCATATAATTTTAAGAATTATTTTGCTAATGTAACAGGCTAAATATAGAGCCTTAATCTAATTAACATCCTTTTTCTTTATAACATTCACAAATGTCGTCCAATTTGAGCATTACATTATACAAAATAAGCATCTGTTTAAAATATACTTATCAGTTAGCTTATTTGCATAAGATCTTTATTGAAATGAATGCAAACAGTACAGTATATGTAAAAACAATCATTAAGCATTCATGCATATGTGCTGTTAATGTCACAAGTGATGAAATGAATATGCATATTGAAAAAAAATGTTTTCCACAAATATATAGACCTATGTGGCTATATGGTAAATTCATGAATGGCTTAACTTTCAGAAAATATGTAGCCTATTTCTCAAGAGCCCAAAGGTGAAATCCTTAAAGAAAAGAAAAACATAATAAATTGGTGTGCATTTTTAATGTCCAGAATTGTGCATGTGCCAGGCTAGTCTTTGATTATGTGAAGTGATTTTCACATATTGCATAGCAGTCACTCACTGTGAAGTTTCCCAAGATAGTTTCAGTGTTCCCTGGCATTTCTAAATATTTGAAAGGCAAGGCAGATGTGAAATTGAGAATTGAATGTTTATTTAACATCTCAGCACTCTATCTACTGGCAGAAATTTCACAGAGACAGAAAGATATCATTAAATCAGTGTATGCCAAGTTGGTCCTTGTGGGTGTGTGTGTGTGAGAGAGAGAGAGAGTGGGAGAGTGATAATGCATTCTCATGTGTTTGTGTGTGTCATTGGAATGCTGTGCCCACAGTAAACACCTATGTGATTATGCGCACAACATAAATGAATGAAACGTCAACTCCGAGCAAAAATCTATTTTCTGCATATCTTCACGCCGATAAATTAATTTAGAGGTCCTCTTGCACTTATAAAGTATTAATTAGTGGCCTCGGTACATCTGAGAGCAATTTTCCCAGAAAAGCATGTTTAAGCTCAAATTTATTTGTGAAGTAAGCTTGATTTAATGAATGTTAACTGGATACCTTTCAACATTACTTTTTTTCCCCCACATTTTTTTGTTGCAGTTTAGCATCATGAAGCACCTGTTGGACTATGCCCACAGCATACCTTTGACTGCTAGTTTTTAACAGTTTAAAGAGCTCTTCTATTTTCCAGCATTTCGCCCTCTTTTTTTTTTTTTTTTTCCATTTAGATTTTCAAGTTCAGAATCAGCAGATAATGCTATTTTGTGCCTTCATTCCTGAAAAATACCTGGCTGGAGAAACCAGGTTTAATTGTAACACTTAGACAATGGCAAATGTTTAGCCTAAAAAGCTATGAAATGTTTTATGAGATTTTGCCTCAAACATCATTAACATATTAGCAGTTAGGTTTCATTAGTATTCATTTCATTAGTATTCAGCTTAATATGATCACATGCATCATCACTTGTGCAGGCAATTGATTTTAAAAATCACATAAATAATGGGAGATCATTTGTGTGTGTTCAAATTATCTAGTTTATTGTTCAAATCAATCTGGAAGATCCAACTTCTGGTTAGTTATTTTTGTGTCAGGATCATGAATGGATAAATCAATAAATCAATAAATCAATCAAAAGGCAATGATTGAAAATGTCAAGAAAATGTCCAAGTCATGGAATATCTATATCAAAAGAAATTAAACTAAGAAATATAAGCATGACACAGATGTAAATATATACAGACCTTCCTCAAAAAGTTGCAATGAGAGTTGCAATGAGAATCCACTGTAAATAAAATGTCAGATGACATCTCGTCTACAGTTTCACAGAAGGTATGAGACCAGATGGAGGAAGATTCTTAGGAAACTTAACGAGACCAAAATTGAGCTTTTTGGACATCTTCATAAAAGCCAAACACTCCACATCATCCAAATCACAATGAATAATGGTGGTGGATGATTTTTTGTAGCAGGGTCTGGAAGGCTTGTTAGGGTAAAGGGTGAATAAATGAATGCAGTAAAATACAGAGAAATCCTGGAGGAAAACCTGATTTGTGTTCCTGCAAGACAATGACCCCAAGCATAGAGAACAAAGCTACACAAGAATGGCTTAAAAACAACTATTTTAATGTCCTTCATGGAGTGAGAGGGGGTGGCAGCAGCCAATAATGGAGACTTATTTTACTAGCATAGGCTTTTTTCCTCATGATTTTTTTTTCCCCACAAGACTCAAAGTGCATTCAAGGTTTACATTCTATCAGTTTGTGTGTTTTCAGGGAATCAAACCCATGATATTTGTATTGCTTGTGACAAGCTACAGGAGCATCTAATAAATACTAGGGGTGAAAACTTAAGCAAACTTTCATTACATTGTTTTTAATAATTGTAAACATTTTGAAAAAATTGTATATGAAAGAAACTGTCTGCTTACTGTGTCAAAAGGCCAAATGAAATCCCCTGTGGTTAAATATTCAATATGGTTTAAAAATAAATCAGGAACACATTTTTTTTTGTGTGTGTTAATTGTTTTATAGGCACAACTAACACAGCAGTATTTTAAAATCAACCATTTTATCAACACTATTGGTTACCTTCCCTTTAGTGACAGCTGATTTTGATTCATCCCAATGGTTGTAATATATTATAGCCCTTCACTACACACACACACGCACAAAAAATCTGATTCATTTTGATTTGTTCAATACAGAGACCCACACATGACATGGGGACCAAAACATGTATATCGTGACCACAAATTCTCTCGTTTCAATATATTGTGGTCGTGATTTACTAATCTGTTCCCTCGTTTTAGTTAACCCTTTCGCACGTACGATCACACCGGTGTGATCAGTCTTGGCTGGTCCCTGGAGCGTATACGATCACACAACGTTTAGTGCATCACGTGATCAACTGCTAAATTCAAATGTGCTGTCGCTGAGCCAGCGATAGACACGCTCAGTGCTGTCATATATCACACCTATTCAGTGTTTTCAACCACATAATGTTTATTTTAGGTTTCAGACATTTAAATACACATAAGTACTAGCAAAACAATGATTTTGAGTTTGTAAAATACTATGGAAGCAGTCATTTTTATCCAGACATCATGTTGAAATGCCAACACGAAATGTTAATTCATTTTTTTTTTTTTCCCCACTTGTCATGTGTGGGGCTTGGTAGTTCATTGACCCATTCTGTAGAATTCATTGTTTTGCCAGGTGGCGACAAGTGTGTGTCTTTTGTTGTGTGTGTCATTGAATTGTTCAATCAATCTATTCATTCAAAAGATTAAACCAAAACAGGCATTTTATTACAATCTGTGTGTCTATGAGAGACACCAGAAAGAGTTCTAATTAAATCCAGATTCAAACAACAAAAGTAGATCTGTCATATTTTCCTTCCGTTTTGTCAACTGACAAAATATATTTTTTTCATTGCCAGTTCAAGTCTCAATGTCTGTCCTCGAATGCTAATCGCTTTTGTTACAGTCACTTCAGTGATTGTGCATGGAATGGTTTTCACTTTACACTTTTTTTTTAAAATTACACTAAATTACATGTACATTTTGAAGTAAAAATTACAAGAATTATTTGATTTCATACTAAATAAAATTGTGACCCTAAAACTGAAAATGAAGAAGACTCTTTTACTTTAAAATATATATGTCTATCATTATTAAAACTGTCCATTAGTTTGAGGAGGAGGTTGAGGATGAATTATATACAGTATGCACATACTAGAATGGCAATGGTGTTGTGCAGTAAATTATTATTACCAACGTTACATTTATTGAGCATAACAATTAGCCCTTCTCTGTGAAACTAGTAAATCAGTCTTACACTATACAGTAAGTGGCTCTATTATAGTTTAGCATTGTTAAATTACAAGAATTCACACATTATAAGCCCATGAACTACAAGAGCACCAGTAAATATATAAACTGACTTGCTTTCACCCTCTGGAGAGTTATGCAATGACCTCATGGGTACTAATAACACACATAGCTCACTTTGCACTTTTCTTTCTTGCAAATATGAGTTTTGCACAATATGGGCAGGATCAGCTCTCTATCTCTCCTGCCTCAACTGTAATGTTGACCACATTCATCCTGCAAGTCGTTTTTTTTCTAATAGCCATTAGTTGACCAAGGTTCCTTGACAAGATTTACATGGGCAGTATTAATCTTCCAGCAAGACAAGAAATGATGTATGTGGCTTTACAATGAAAGATGCATCAGCTAAAAATAGCAAGTATGTCTCTTTTAACTGCAAGTTAGGATTGTATTTTTGTCAGTTGCAGAGACAGAAGAGAAATTAAATTAGCAACACAACATCTGTGTGTGGTTTCTGTCACCTTCTCTATCCTCCCCTAACTTCTCTGCCATTCACACTCACTGCTGAGGACTTCATGACCGACTTTTAAAAAACTCATTCTCCAACACCCCTGACATTCCCCACCATATGATCGCTTCACCCTTTCTGTTACTAACCTCATTTGAGACTCAGACGAGAACATACTCCAGCTTCTCACCAAATAATGTGCAACCACCCTTATATCTAACCTGGATAATATGTCCTACCAAGTCATCTGGAAAGGCTCACACCCTTCACTGAAGTACCACAGGAATCACTGCTTGAACTCCATGTGTTCTCCGTCAGCACCGGATTGCTCAGGTCCTTCACCCAATCACAGAGCTTCTTTTATCACTACTATGCTGATGACTCTCAACTGTACATCTCATTCCCACTTCTGAAGCCGCAATACACTGAATATCGTTGCATGACCCTTTGTCATCTTGAACTGGATGAATTCTCACCACCTCAGACACAATCTTCACTGAGCTCACATCCTCTTAAGATCTCCCTAACCAGTTTTATCATTTGAATGTCACAATGTTAATGACTCCAGGTGTTGTTGTCTCCAGATTGCTGTAAACCAAGATGTCAAGTTCTTCTGTAGACTATATCAAAACTCCCTAATTTGGCTGCTTCATGCTTTCATGACATAAGAAAAACAACTACCCCCTCAGTCAGGACCAGACTGGACTATGTAACACCCTCCATTCTGGACTACCAGTAATTACTATATCAGTGGCCCTAGTTTTTCTTTATAACAGATTTTACATTGAACATCAGTGCAGATTATGCATACACCAGTACAGTATTTGAACACAAATTATATGTAAAAAAGTAATAAAAAAAATACTTTGAAATAAAAGTAGGTTTTATATATAAGTCCGAGCAATTTACTTAATTAAGCAATTTATTATTATTTAATAAAATGTCATTTTTTAACTTTGACTGTTTAAGTTTTTGAACTACAATAACGATTGCTTCTCCAGTGCCATGGCCGCTGACGTTAGCATTATTTATTTGCTATCATCTCTGTGCTCTCTGCGTGAGTCTGACCTCCAAAAACTTTAAGATTAAACAAGACAATTCATTAATATTATTATAAAAATGGGAGAAAGTGTAAAGCGCGACTTGGTGGAATAAGTCCCGCATTGTAAGTAAAAGAGCCAATCGTCGATCTTATTTGGATCATTAATACAATGTTGAAGATTAAAATGAACAAACATCCATAACTTAAATGCTGAGACTTTGTTTCTTTGATCATTGCTATTATTGGATTGGAGGCGCAATAATACTCAGTGAACTGAAAACAGCATTGCCTACACTAAATAAGAATTTAAGAATCAATATTAAAATGAAAGTATGTATTAAATCAGGAAATCAATATTTTCGACACAATAAGTCAGATTCCAAACTTGCTCCATACCACTGAAAATACGGATATGATAGTTTGGAACAAATTAGACATGGCCCCTTTAAGAGATTGCTTTTTTGCGACGCCATTATCTGTCATTGCGCACGTGCGATGTTGAGAGAGAAGCTCAACGATTATATGGAAAAGAGTTATACTGTATATCAGAGGTGTCTTTTTGGAAATATAATACTTTAATCAATACATTCATGGGAGTTTGTAATGTAATACAACATATATGCGTCTATGACAGTTAACAGCCTATATTTTGTTAATTGTTGACACTGATGTGCGTTTTAGGGACGCAAATGGATTGTGCAGCAGAACGCCGGAACACCCTTGAACTTCTGAGGATTGGGTGAGTCAAATGAATTTATTTGATCTTGCTTTAAAGTATATTTCAGTATGTTTTATAGTTAGAAAGTCATATTATAATTAATTCATTGTGTAAATAATATTTTAAAGAACACTCTATTTCAGATATACCATATATTAACATTGACTCAAATATCATGTTGTGAAATATACATAATCATGTTGGCAGCCTTTTCAATAGCATATTAAATAATCCTTTAAACTAAGAGTGTTTTCACACTTGGTCCGCTTCAAGGAGTATGAGTTTGGTTCTTTCAAAGAGGACTCAAGTGGCACAACACAACACTCTAGCTTCCCCCCATCAAAATAGGAACGTTAGTAGGCTACATGTATGTGAGATTGAGCATTTGTATGTAAGTGTTAGATTTATCCTCTGCTGCATTTATTTTCTCCATTTGAAGAAATGTTTTTATACAGTGGTTTATGCAAAATTTGCTATTCATGGGGTATTTTATGTTTGAGGCCTTGCTTTGCAACTGCTCCAATCTGTTCTGGTGAATGGCATTTACAGTATGTGGCTTGTGTACTTTATTGGTTAATTTAGCAGGAAAACTACAACCTAAGTATGATAATATTACATTGTTTTGATTATGTTCTAGATTTTATTTTAAGCTATAATTGTTAAGGTTATATTATAGTAGGCTACTGGGTCTGGATGGTCGGAATTTTAAAAATGAATGGCTTCCGGTCCCTCGCTTGTCGGATATAGTGGAAAGGATGTTGCTTTTTAGAAGACAGCTGTCTGTCTCTGAGATGGCAAACTGGAACATGGTTTCTGTAACATTAGCAACACATGTCTGATAATGGTGTTGAGCTAAAAGCTAATCATATCAATTACCGTTGTGTGTCTGACTTTGTAGAGAGCGATACATTAAAGCATTACCCTTCTGATACATCGACTTAGACGACCCTGAAAAAAGTAACTTTATTTTTCTTCTTCTGAATCAGTTTCTGGTTCAAACATATATGACTGAATTTTACCAGTATTTCCACTTGCCATTGTGTAGCATTTACTACAGTTGGCTGACTGGATCAGGTAGTCCGTGCAGGTGTACTTGAGTGGATGCAAGGGCTAATTTGCATACTACCAGCAGCCATATCACCCTGTAGCTCAAGACTGGTTGCCCACTAAAGCTAAGCAGGGCTGAGCCTGGTTTGTACCTGGATGGGAGACCTTCTGAGAAAACCAGGTTGCTGCTGGAAGAGGTGTTAGTGAGGCCAGCTCACCCTGTGGTCTGTGTGGGTCCTAACGCCCCAGTGTAGTGACGGGGACCCTATATTGTCAAAGAGCACCATCCTTCGGATAAGACGTTAAACCGAGGTCCTGACTCTCTGTGATCATTCAAAATCCTAGGATGTCCTTCAAAAAAAAGTAGGGGTGTAACCCTGGCATCCTGGCCAAATTTGCCCCTTGGCCTCTGTCCATCATGGCCTCCTAATCATCCTCCTATACTGATTGGCTTAATCACTCTGTCTCCTCTCCACCAGTAAGCTGGTGTGTGGTGGGTGTACTGGCGCAATATGGCTGCCGTCGCATCATCCAGGTGGATGCTGCACATTGGTGGTGGTTGAGGAGATTCCCCCTTCCATGTAAAGCACTTTGAGGTCCCAGAAAAAGCGCTATATAAATGTAACAAATTATTATTATTATTACTAAATAAAGCAACGTTGCAGAGTTATATTCAAGCTATTTCATGATGCAATTCTATCACAGTTTATTATTGACTTCAGAGGGAAATTAAATTAAAACGTCACTCGATAGAGGAATACTAACCCCCTCCCCCCCTTTTTTGTTAATTTTACTCCTGATCTTGATCTTGTTTGATTCACTTTTTATGCATACTCAATAGGGCTGGGTATTGACACAAATTTCACAATTCGATTCGATTTCGATTCACAAGCTTGCAATACGATTCGGTTTCGATTCAATATTGATTATTATGGATATAGAATACATGGCAAATGTTGTCAAGGAAAACAAATCTCTTAACTAATGCTGTAAACCATGGGAGTCATTTGTAGCCTACAAGGCTTCATTAGCCTACTATAATGTTGAAGGTAAAAATTAACTCATTTGTAGCTCTACAAACACTTAAATTACACTTTTATTTAGGCGATTTTTATATTAAGAAAGTTATTTAAAATATAAACATTTAAATGGTTGCTGTCATAACTTGCCAGATTTATTCAAACGTGCATTAAATATTGAAGAACATTAAAAATTATAATGAATATGTAATATGGTGCATATATTTAGCAAAATGCTCCTCTTTAGAGTACTTTTTTCTAGCTGACTAACGAGTTTATGGTCACATGGCTTTTCATGACGTTTCATGACATTGTTTACAAGCTGTTTAACTGACGTCTTTCCACGGTTGAAACACTGATTGAGCGATTCCATGTGACATTATACGGATTTCGATAAGTAATACTCTATTTTTTAACACACTTTCAGATGCTCATTTATGTTTATTTCGCGCTGTAACTGGTATTATTATGGTGGAAGAGGAGATCATGTGTGATCCGCTGCTGCTTTTCTTGAGCTGAGTTGCGCCTGAGCGATCTCACGCCACATTGCCAAAACGGTATTTATGTTTTTGAATATCATAAGAGAATGGACGTAATATGAAATCTGAAATTTTATTTTATATCAATAAAGCACACAGATTTTTGCGATTTATTGGATGGGATGCGCGCTACAATGTTCCATTCATTCATCAAATGAAAACAGGATGATTAATTGATTCTTGAGATTTAAGAATCAATATCGGTTCATAAAAATGAGTCGATTAAATCAATATTTTTTTACCCAGCCCTAATACTCAACTTCGATTTCCGTCATATAATTTCCTCAGAGTAAGTCCCTTTTTTCACTTAAGGTAGAACAAAAAATATGTGTGTGTGTGAAATAGGTCTGTGTCTTAGGCATGATTTTATATCAGTGTACTGTGTTGCATAGAGAGCACACAATAGAACATCTCAATTGTCTCTCTTATTGAGATGCTGGAGTCAGATGTGTATTAAAATTGAATTGACAGACGGAGTAAAAAAAAAGTGACATTTGAGGAACCTTTAATTTTGTGACAACCTAGTTTGCAGGGCTTTTGACTGCTCTCTAGGGAAGATCCTTTGCCAATACCTTGCTCTGAGTTCCACAAGCATGTCCACAACCATGTGAGCACATGAGACGTTTTTGTGTGTGTCCCTTTAAATGCAAATGAGCTGGCTCTCCCGGCCCTCTTTCAAGAAGAGGGTGGAGCTTCAAGAGCTCATGCTCCGGCATACCCGCAATAAACAAAGGACAATCTCATGCACTGAAAAAAAAATGTTAGAAACTGTCAGTAGCTGTGTTCAGGTTTCATGTTCGAACTGGAGTCGGACACTGATGGAGAAGAAGTGACAACGTAGAATGCAACAGGACGTTTCTGAATGGTTAATACATTTATGTAGTTGATGTGGAGTTAATTTTCTTCAAGTCATCGATTAGCATGCTCCGTCATGATAATATATAAATCGCTATACATCTGCTCATGTGGGAACTGTTGTAAGATGCCTACAGAGTCAGAGAATAGGCTATATGCTACATGGAGATAAAAGTAGTAGATAGTTTAGCTTGTTTGCGGTTATAGGCCTAACTTATGTTGTCATATTCCTTTTATGACAGGCTATTGCATTATTATGTACTGTATTGCAAAATAGGTGAAATGACTGATGCGACAGCTTGAGCAGACTCCCAAATGTATGATTGACCATCCTGGACTGGAGTTTGTTTAAACGTGTATTCTCTTCAGAATGCATGTGACATTTATCGAGCCTGCTATGGTCCCTTGTGGCTACGTAGAATTGCACAGTAAAGGGGGTCTCACACCAGACGAGAAGCGCAACGCCACATTTTAAAAATTGGAACACATTATTTTCTATGAGTGTAAACACACATTCGGCGTCTGTCCGCAGTGCCCAGCGACGGCTCAGGACCTTCAAAATCCTGCCGCGCCACGGAGCGCCATTTACATAGTTCCCTTTAAAGGGAACTTCGAGCTGCGTCAAGCGCTGTGGGAACGCCCCTGCATTGTGCGTCATGAAGCACGTATGGAATCAGCCCAATGGAGAGACGGAACGTCTTAGGCGGGTGACGTCATCCACCAGGAAACTATAAAGCACCCCAAAAACACAAGCGCATCAGCTTTTGTGCCTTCAGTCACGCTATATGTGAATCTGTCTGAGTGTAAACACTGTGTCTGTCTTTAGTATTTGCTAGGCAGGAGTTATCACATTTACACCACACAAACAATTTTGTATGAGAGACTATGGCGAGCGAACAGCATTTAAGAAGTGTGTCCCTCTAACGGGCGGGGATACACACGTTCTTTGTGTTGTTTGTTTGGGAGTGCAGCATGCCCAGTCAGCTCTCGAGGGGCTCCCGCTGAGCGCTCTTTGAGGAGAGTGCTCGGTGCGCGTTCCCCGCAGTTCGACTCCCGCTTCTGCCGAGGCTGAGGGGCGACGCTTATCGCGGGGATCGCAAATGGATCTTTCAGCGGGGTTAGAGACGGGCTCTGCCTTATCTCTGCCTTTTCCTAGATCCAGTGTCTCAGCCCCGGTTTGGAAGCACGCTCTGCGGTTTCTTCCGCCCGGGCTGAGGCACCAATACTGAAACTATTTAAAAAAAAAAAAAAAAAAAAAAAAAAAAAAAAAAAAGCAGTATTGACGAGGGAGATCTGGAGGACTCCCGAAAGTGAAGAGCTCATGGAGGTTCTCACTCGAGCTGTATCAAAACTAAGCATTGAGTGACCAGTGGCTAGGCAGGAGTCTGTTATTAAAGTTAGATGAAAGATTTCTCCCTTCCCGTGTGCAACCTCCACGCCGGTGCTTGCCGTTTTTTCATGATCTGCATACTGAGGTGTCGAGATTATGGAAGAAGCCGGCTTCTAATAGAATTTTTTTTTTAGCCCCCAATCATTTATATATTCTGATTTAGGGGGGCAAGTTTTTTTATTTTTTCAAAGAAAAGATGGTGCTTTGCCGGGGTTTTTTTTTTATTTATTTTTTTAAGAAAGGACGGTGCTTTGCCGCGGGTATAAGAGACGCTTGCGAGCTATCTCTCTTCCGAGGCTGCATAGTCATTTAAGCACCGGCATTACCTTCCAAGCCATTATGAAATATTTCGGCTTTGTAAAGTGTATTCGGCGTCAGGTCAGGCTGCGTCGTGTCTACATACAATGTCTATATTGCAGGCATACCAGGCTGATTTGCTATAGGACGTGAGCGTGAGTGAGGAGGCAGTACTGATGTGGTTTGAGAACTGCGTCAGGCTGCCGATTTATGGTAATTTTTTTTTTTTTTTTCAACATTAAAGAGAAAGAAAAAGCTTTCTTCTAGATGCTCCTCTCTCCCCTGCGGGGTTATTCAGTGGCTTAGTTAAAACTGTCATTGATAATTTCAGGAAGCAAATAAGCAGGCAGCAGCTTTTAAAAGGTTTCTTCCATTAAAAGTTCACATCCACGGGGCTGCTGGGCGGGAGCAGCCTCGGCCGTCTACGAGCTCATCGCATAGGCGCAGCAAAGCAGAGTATCGCGTCTCGCAATCCCTCTGCTGGACAGTGGGACCAGACGCGGCACTCTCAACCAAAGCTTTTGAAAAAATAACAAACAATAGAACTGATTTGAGGACAGGTATATTGGTTATGCTGAGGGCGGTCCCCACCAAGGGAGAAAGGTGCCCATTCTTCCTCGGTGCCCTGAGGGGCCCGTTCTGCCACCCCCACCTTCATGCCGGGGCACAGACGGTCCCAGCGAGCGCTTTCCCGAGGGACGCTCGCTCCCTCTGAGGAGGGTCTCAGAGCAGTCAAACCAGTTGTTCCCTTTCGGGGCGCCGTTACAGGGCGCTGTGTTTGCTGCTCAAATTACACCAGAGGCCAGTCTCGAGAGACTGGTACCCTTAAAGGGGTTCTGCCCATAGTGAGGGCCCTGAGCAGGCTCTGGTAATGGAACAAGAGGTGAAAACGCTCCTGGAAAAGGGGGCTATAGAACGGGTTCCTCCCATTTTGGAGCTAGGTTATTACAGCCGATATTTCATCGTTCCAAAGAAGGATGGGGGGTTGCGTCCAATTTTAGATTTGCGCCTATAAAATCGCTAGGTAGGGAAGCTCAATTCAAGATGCTCACTATCAAGCAGGTCATGTCACAAATCAGGTCCGAGGGCTGGTTTGTCACAATAAATCTAAAGGACGCTTACTTCCACATTTCCATCCTTCCACAACACAGGAAGTTCCTGAGGTTTGCCTTCGGGGGCGAGGCATTCCAATATAGGGTTCTTCCGTTCGGTCTAGCTATCTCCCCGTACTTTCACGAAATGCACGGATACAGTACTAGTGCCTCTGAGGCTTCAGGGCATTCGCATTCTCAATTACATCGACGATTGTTTGATTTTAGCTCAGACGGAGCAGATGGCAGTTCGGCATCGAGAAAAGTGGTCAGGAGACCACTTTTCTGGTCGTCGTTTGGGATTCAGTCATCCGCACCGCTTCGATTCTTTAGCCTTGAAGTAGTAAAGCTAGGCCAACTACTCACTGTAAAGCAGTTTCAGAAGTGTTGGGTTTGATGGCAGCAGTGTCCAACGTTATACCTTGGCCTGGTGTACATGAGACCGCTGCGGTGGTGGCTCAGGACCAAGGGATTCTCCCCGACGGGAAATCCACTCCGCACGATCAAATTCACGCGGCGCTGCTTTTGTGCTCTGGTCTTGTGGAAAGAAACTTGGTTCCTATCCAAAGTTCCTGTGCTGGGGGCTCTTTGTCGTCGCGTAACGCTAACGACGGATGCTTCCCTCACAGGGTGGGGGGTGGTCATGATTGGTCGTCTAGCCCAAGGTCCGTGACAGGACCATCATCTATCATGGCATATAAATTGTCTAGAGATGTTGGCAGTGTTTCAGGCTCTGGAACACTTCCTAGCAGACCTGAGAGGTCATCATGTGTTAGTTCAGTCAGATAACATGTCGGTGGTCTCTTATATATATCGTCAGGGGGGGGCTGCGGTCACGCCGGCTTTACAAGTTGGCCCATCAGGTACTCCTGTGGTCCCATGGGAAGTTACTATCACTGAGAGCAATGTATCTTCCTGGGTATTTGAATGTGGTAGCAGACTCCCTGTCGAGGCAGGGGGAATGGAGCCTCCACCCCCGAGGTGGTGGAGCTCCTTTGGTTGAGTTTCCGTCGCGCAAAGGCGGACCTATTCGCTTCCAAGGAGATATCGCACTGTCGTCTGTGGTTCTCCGTCAGTCATCCAGCCCCTCTGGGGTTGGACGCTATGGTGCAGCCGTGGCTGAGGTCACGTCTGTATGCTTTTCCCACGATTGCTCTGCTACCAGGAGTTCTGGAGAGGGTTCGCCGGGACGGGTCAGCCTACTATTAGTAGCCCCGTTCTGGCCGGCCCGAGTTTGCTTTGCGGACCTGATTCCTCTCCTGGACGGCTCTCCTTTGGAGCTCCCGGTCAGGAGAGATCTACTCTCTCAGGCGGGTGGCACGATATTTTACCCCAGCCCAGAGATATGGAAACTGCAGGCTTGGCCTCTGAGGGGGCCCAGCTCTTATATTCCGGTCTCTCAACCGAGGTTGTTGAGACCACCCTTCACTCCAGAGCTCCATCCACAAGGAAGCTTATGCCTAGAAGTGAAAATTTTTCACTTCTTGGTGTGGAGAACACCTACAGGACCCAGTTAACTGCCCAGTGGGTGCAGTGCTGGAATTCCTGCAGGACCGTTTCTCCACAGGGTTATCCCCCTCCACACTAAACGTGTATGTGGCGGCACTGGCTGCTTACCACGTCCCTTTCAGTGGAGTTTCTCTTGGGAGACACCTGCTTATAACTCGTTTCCTTTGTGGCTGAGGCCAGCAGTCCGTACGAGGGTGCCGATCTGGGATCTGGCCATTGTATTAGGTCTTTCCCTAGCTCCTTTCGAACCTATCGAAGAAGTTCCTGAGAAGTTTCTCACTCTGAAGTCTATCTTCCTTCTTGTTATCTCCTCATTTAAGAGAATCTGAGATTTGCAGGCTCTGTCGGTTGCACCCTCGTGCCTGGAATTTTCGCCTGGTATGGTTAAGGCTTTTCTATACCCTAGGCAGGGTTATGTTCCTTAGGTCCTTTCTAGTGTTGCTAGACCTACAGTTCTGCACGCTTTCTGTCCTCCTCCATTTCTGTCGTCAGACCAGGAGAAACTTAATTTGCTCTGCTCAGTGAGGGCGTTAGACGCTTATGTCCACAGAGCTGCCTTGTGGAGGAAATCAGTACAATTATCGGGCACCCAGGAAAAGTTGTCCTGCGTCTAAATAGAGAATGAACAAGTGGCTGGTCGAGGCAATCTCACTTGCTTATGAGTCGGCTGGTCAGCCTTCACCCTTGGCTGTACAAGCCCACTCTACTAGGAGTATGGCTGCTTCCCAAGCTTTATTGTCAGGAGTTTCCCTGAGTGATATTTGTGATGCGGCTGGATGGTCTTAACCGCATACGTTTATTAAGTTCTTTGATTAGACTTAAAGCTCTACCCCTGGGGCACAGGTGCTCTCGTCCTCTGTGCGCTAGTTCTCACATGATGGTCACTTGCTCCTATGGCGACGCGGGTATTCGCGTTCCCACAGCGCTTGACGCAGATCGAAGTTCCCTTGAAAGGGAACATCTCAGTTACGTATGTAACCCTAGTTCCCTGATAGGGAACGAGACGCTGCGTCGTTCTGCCATACTCCCGGCATTTCCGTTAGTGCTTCCTTCAGCTCTATCAGAAGCTGATGCGCTTGTGTTTTTGGGGTGCTTTATAGTTTCCTGGTCGATGACGTCACCCGCCTATGACGTTCCGTCTCTCCATTGGGCTGATTCCATACGTGCTTCATGACGCACAACGCAGGGGCGTTCCCACAGCGCTTGACGCAGCGTCTCGTTCCCTATCAGAGAACTAGGGTAACATACGTAACGGAGACGTTTTATATTCAATTTAAATTATATTTGTCTCAAATCGTCATTAATGATACTGACTTCACCCTGTGCTGCAAGATACATTTTATGTTTTACATTAATTTACAGAAATCAGCTGCGTGGATGAAAATTTCTGATGTTATCGTATTTTCAGGTGAGATTAATTCAGTTAACGTACGCCCTGAGGTAAAGTGTTGAGAATGCAGAATCAGCAATGATTGTTATGATTGTACTGTACAATTAAATACAAAGTACAGACATTATCTTTATTTCATAATGTCCTTAAACATAACAATATTGCTGGCCATAAACTGAGAAAGTGAGCGTCCGGTGTGAGATACCTTGAGTTGTCCTAGACGTGGCAGGCACGACACTTCGCTTCTTGTCCTATGTACGACCCTCTTTAATGTTGCTGAATATGTCATACAACTCCAGCTGCTACAGGGAGGACGCATAATTGGCTTTAAACGGTACCAGACGATGAATCTAATCTAGCGAAACGATCGGTCATTTAAAAAAATGAATAAAAAAGTTTGTTTTATAAGCACAAATGTTCTGTGCTCTGTTCCTTGCTCTGTTCTGTGATGCTCGTTCGTGACGTCACTTAATATGCAATTAGGTTGAAAAGGTCTCACAGAACAGTCATCACAGAACAGAGCAAGGCGAGCATTTGTGCTTATAAAACTTAAACTTTTTTATATTTTTTTAAATGACCGATCGTTTCGCTAGATAAGACCCTTATTCATCATCTGGTATCGTTTAAAGCCCTTTGAAGCTGCAATGAAACTGTCATTTGGACCTTGAACCGTTTGGGTCCCATTGAAGTCCATTATATGGAGAAAAATCCTGGAATGTTTTCATCAAAAACTAGTAATGGGCGATATAAACGATATGCAATATAAACGATATAAAATTGGCCTACAATAGATATTTTAATTCTATTGCACTATCGCGATAATGCGTGATGACGCAATCTACCCGCGAAATTTAGAGCCGCGAGCTGCAACCGGCTGGAACGCATCACTGGCTGAAAGCGAAATGGAGGAGCTGGTGAAAAAGACCGGTGCAACATCAATTATTTGGAATTGGTTTGGATTTAAGCCGTCCGACGAGCAGCAGCAAACTATACTATGTAGAGTGTGTGGGGCAACAGTTCCGGCAAAGAGAGGTAACACAAGTAATCTGTTCTACCACCTCAAAACGAAACATGTCACTGAATACCAGCATTGCCAGGCATTGCAGCCAACCCCAAGATCCAGTCCGAAGAACGCAGGGCAGAAAAAACAGGAACTGATTCAGACCTCCATCCAACAGTCATTTTCAAAAGGTACTCCTTACAGTAGGAAGAGCCCACGATGGATTGAAATTACCAAGGCCATAAGTGTTTACTTGTAAGGACATGGTCCCTTTTCAAACGGTAGAGAGACGTGGCTTTAAAGCCATGATCAGAGCTATTGATCCACGATACGAGGTGCCAAGCCGCAAATACTTTACAGAAACAGAGATGCCAACACTGTATGCCGAGCTCCGTGAAAAGGTTGAAAAAGAGCTGTTTGACTTGAAATACTTTGCCACTACAACGGACCTGTGGTCGAGTCGTACCATGGAGCCTTTCATCAGCCTTACCATTCACTATATAACGGACGATTGGAATCTTGGCAGCCGGTGTTTGCAGACGTCGTACTTCCCCGCTGAACATACGGCCCGAGGAGATAGCACAAGGACTCAAGGACGCGCTTGAGTCATGGAGTTTTAAAGAAGAACGCCAAGTGTGCATCACTACTGATAATGGAACGAACGTGGTCAAGGCAGCGTCTCTGAACGATTGGACCAGGCTGCAATGCTTCGGACACAGGCTGCACCTCGCCATCGGTAGGTTAAAACATTTTGTGCATAATATTAATATTTTAATAAATATGTTAATATATTAAACATCATATTAATATAATAGTGCATCATTATAATGATATTTTAACATTACACTAATATTTGCCTATATTACTGCATAGTAATTTTTCATTTGTGTTTAGAGATGTAGATTTTGCCTCTGTTTAGTTGCCAATGCTATTTTAATGTTGCATTTGTGTTAAGTGATGTTCATTCAATCCTAATCAAGCATTTCAGTGTGTGTGTGTGTGTGTGTGTGTGTGTGTGTGTATGTGTGCGTGCATGCGTTTGTGCTTGTGCTTGTAGTAGAGAGAGAGAGAGAGAGAGAGGAGAGAGAGAGAGAGAGAGAGAGAGAGAGAGAGAGAGAGATGATGATTATAGATGAAATTAACTAATAATATCTTACAAATTCATCAACAGAAAAAAGTGTGAAAGACCCCCGAATTGACCGTGCTGTTGCCTTATGCAAGAAGATTGTGAGTGCCTTTTCACACTCTTGGAAAATAAGAAAAGCGTTGAAGAAAGCCCAGGCAGAGCACCATCTTCCCTTTCATCGGCTCATCACAGAAACACCAACGAGGTGGGGGTCACGCCAGATGATGATCCAGAGGGTGCTTGAACAAGAGAAGGCCCTATCACAGGTACTGAAAGCAAAGAGGAAAACCAGACACCTGGTACCCACTTGGCAAGATACAGATGTCTTGGAATCTCCAAGCAAGACCCTCAGCCCACTGCTGGAATTCACAGACACGCTGTCTGGAGAACAGTATGTCAGTGTGTTGTACATCAAACCTGTTCTCCATCTTTTTAACAACACTGTTCTTGCTACAGCTGATGATGACACAGAGCTGACCAAGGACATGAAAAGAGTAATCCTAGAGTACTTAAACGAGAAGTACTCAGACCCAGGAACGGTCAACCTGCTGGATATGGCCTCCTTGGTCGACCCACGGTTTAAAGATACATATATATCTGATGACCACCAGGAGTTCATCAAGACCAGAGCGGTAGCAGAAATTCTGTCACTATTGGAGGTGCTAGCTGTAACGGTCTCAGAGCCACACACAAGCACAGAAGCAGCAGCTGATGGTGCTGGAGCTGCTGAAGTAGCTGTTGAGAGGCAATCCAAGAGGGTGAAACGGAGCCTGGGAAGCTTTTTCAAAAAGGCCTCCGATGGCACAGCCGCTCTCGCTGACAAAGAGGCCATCGAAGTGGAGCTAAAAAGTTACCTGCAGACAAGGTTGGAGGTTGATGGAGAGACTGACCCACTGGACTGGTGGCGGCTGTATCAAGCAAATTTTCCAAGGGTGGCAAGACTGGCCCAGAAATATCTCTGTATCCCGGCCACAAGTGCCCCTTCAGAAAGGGCATTTAGCATTGGTGGCAACATTGTTACATGCCACCGCTCTCTGTTGAAGCCAGAGACTGTGGACAAGCTTGTGTTCCTGGCGAATAATCTTTAGGGCCTGACAAATGGTGTAAACACAAAATCTCAGTGTGAGTGCCCGATTTTAAGGTTCGTTGTTGGGTTGCTTTTTTAACTGAGAAGACACCAGTTTTTCTGGTCTTTGCATCTTTTGCTTCCTTTAAGAAAATAACTAAAACTACATTTGGTGCCTTCTGTGCTGTTTAGCACTTTTTACTCTCTTTGGCATGGAACTACTTTAAAGGAAACTTTTGTACTTTAAACATTTTCTTTAGTTGACGTATATGTGCCTTATACTGGAAGTCTTTTTTTTTTATTTAAAAAAAAAAGATTGTGCTTTCATTTTGCACTTTATTATGTTTTCATTTGAAGTATTTGTGCACTACACTTGGAATAATTTTCTTTATTTAAAATAGCCATGCCAAATACTGGAAGTATTTCCCTAATTCACAGTATCCGTTTCTTTATTAACAAGACACCAGTTTTCATTTCATTAAGAGAACAAAATGTTTAAAACCAAATGCGTTACATTAGGCTGCAGGTAAGAAACTTTTTTTGAAATATGTTTTTATTTAAAGTATCTGTGCATTACATAAAATAATTTTCTTTGCCTAATACTGAAAGTATTTTCAGTACAGTGTCTGTTCCTTAACTAAAAAGACACCAGTTTGACACTTGTGTGGCATTTATAAATGTAGTGCCTTTTAAGAAACCCAATACTTTAAGCTTTTTCTTTGTTAAAGTCTCTGCAGCTAGTGTCCTTGAATTGTATTTATCTGCAACATTGTTGTATGATTACAGTTTTGCACAATAAATATTCTCAAAACTACATACAATTCTTTCTTTCTTAAAAAAGAAAAAGAAAAAAAAAGAGCAGTTTGGCTTTCCGTAGGGTCTATGTAACCTGTTCTGAAATGGTCCTATTATAATTTATATATCGCAATATATATCGTTATCGCAAGAGGCTGCAATGTATATCGCAATATGGATTTTAGGCCATATCGCCCATCCCTATCAAAAACCTTAATTTCTTTTCGACTGAAGAAAGAAAGACATGGACATCTTGGATGACATGGGGGTGAGTGAATTATCAGCAAAAGTTTTTTTTAAAAGTGAACTAATCATACCTCCGAGTCATACCTTTATCTTTACCTGTTCTCAAATATAGGTGAACATGTTCGATGTGTTTGTTTCCGCCTTTTGCAGCCACTTTGGGTCCACATTTTTTGTAAATTGGATATCTATCCTTGAGGACAACCATGCGTTTATATCCAAAGTATTCCCATACTGTAACTTCTTTTTCAACGGGGATACAGATTAGAGATAACAGGCTCTGTTTCTGACATCGTCTCTGATGTACGTGTGGGTGGAGCAAGTTGAGTAAGCAGTCAAGTGGAAAGAAGTTGCTTATGTGCAGGTGAGATTCACCATCTGATTGACCATCCGTACGTGTTCACATCGTGATACATCGGCACACCGGTATACCGTTACTATCCTAGATATAAAATGAATGATCTTGTCAAATGAATTTTCAGTTTTAATGTACCCGTATTAAATCCTGGTGGAGAAATGTAGTGTTTTCTGACCTACATGCTTCTGCTGTACTATAGCAGACCATCTTCACTTGAACCAAGTTTGATTCTCTCATTGGGGTGAAATGTGGCTCAAGGCATCTCTGACTGTTAACAGCTTCTCTTTGGATATCAAAGTTTCTGTTAAGTCAGGTGTGAGGCTCACAGATGATTAACCACTCATGTGGCAGGTCTGGATATTGAAAGCCGGGCAGAACTAACAATACCACTGATCTCTGTGGGCCAATTAGTCCTTTAAGTTCTCATGTGAAATGCCTTCATTAAAATATGGAAAATACAAGAATCCGCCTGAAACATCCAGCTCGTGGGACATCTATCGGACCAGTGCTGCTGGCTCTCATGACAAGCAGCTCATATTTTGGTCCAGAAAGCTTGTGAGAAATTGTGTATAGAATGTTATGCTTTATTAGGTATACATGTTTTTACAATGTATTGCCCTCATCAGTTCAATTATTTTATCAGGCGGCTTTTATTCTTCCAGGAAATCGCTGAATTCTGAACTTCATCTGACTTTGGCTTTCATAATTTGCTGCATAATATGTGTGTAAAAGTTACAAAAAACAATGTGTTAATGAGAGTGTGTTGCCATTATCCCCATAGTCTTTCTGAGAAGATCGGACACCTGTTCACTTCCTCCCCTGTGACTGGTTCTCAGTGAGTAATAAGTTAGTGAGAATGTTTAGCTTGATGTGGCCTTGGATTATGTGTATGTGTGTTCTTTGCAGAGGGTGAGTGGGCAACTCTGGCGAATTAGCTGAAGCACAAGAGAAAAAACAAGTGGAGCGTGTAAACTCACTGGCAGCACTCATGAAAGGGACAGTTTCTTTTCTTCCCGTGCTATTGTGCTGAAATGCTTTTTTGTGAAATGGAGAATCTCATCACAGAACACTGTGGGACGAATGTAGGAGTTGGCCTCAGCTGGCTTGTATTTATCTAAAACACAGTTATATGATTCACTAACTTTGATTTTTACTGTATCGGGTACTTGTGCATCAGATGAATTAGCTTAGGCTGAATTTACCAGCGACACACATTCTTTCCCAAAAATACAATTGCCCATATAAAAGGATATTTAGATACTGAAATAATGTGTAGACTAATCAAATTTCATTAAAAATGGATTGCAGTGCTATAAGAGGTTCAGCATGAGTCTGTTGAATATATATATATATATATATAACAACTTAGAGAGGTTGTATTGCTAGGCAACATATATATATATATATATATGTTGCCTAGCAATACAACCTCTCTAAGTTGTTGCTTTTTAAAAAAAAAATATATTTTGAAGGGCCAATTAGCTGCTGTTCATTCATTTTGGCAATTGTACTGTCAGATTCGCACTACCTGAAAATGTGGCACAGAATATGCATGTTGCTATGCATCTGTGAAGCTCCTCAGTGGGAAAAACATGGCATGGCCAAGCTTTGATCAACTGAGCAGCTATCAGGTTTGTGTCTTTAAGACTCCCATCCTTGAAAGGGATACTCGGCTCCCATACGGTGTGCATTAGCAATTTAGATCTGACAGGAAGTATTCTTCTGGATTTTGCATCTCAAAGGCATGTTTTTTTTTTCAGCATATTTTGCTGTCTGTCCATACGCACATCCTATCGTCCTTATTTTTCAGCTTTGAAATGGTCATTAGTCTGTGTAAACCTACATGCTGAGGAGAATTACTGACTATGAAGAATGCATAATATGCCCAATTCTGTTTTTGTGGCTCATGTTCAGAGTGGCCAAATCCTACATCCATCTCACATTCATTCATTTACTCTCAATTGACGATAGGCCTTTTGCAAATTCTTTCATCACAGGGAAGTGCTTCTAATAAAATCTGCAACCAGAAGTTCTATTGATTGTTCTAAATGTTAATGTCCAATGAGTATAGCCGTCAAATATGTCACTATTAAACCAGCAATAAAACATGCAATATTGTAATATTTACCAACAGCTGTTCGGCTGCTCTTACAATGGGCAGAAATCGCCACCCTTTATGTTCCTTGGCACTGGAAATCTATTGATCCTCCAGCAAGAACAAAAAATCTACACAGAATGTCAAGAGACATGCACCCTTAATGATGTTTTTCATCTAAAAGGGCAATAACAATGCCAACATTGCCCCCTTCAGTGCATGATATATCTTCTCTTCATACACAGGCACTAACAAGCACACAACAAAATCTCCACTGGCAAAAGAAGGAAAACATCAGCTCTTGGAGTTTCTCTGCCTGATTTGCAGAGGGTCTAAGCTTTGTTATTGTACTATAATACTCAATAAGAGAATCTTAACTTGGGCACCAGCGCAACATTGTTCTCACAAGAAAAAAAAAGTTATCTGATTAAATTTTTGTTTTATAGTATTTTAAAACTATTCTATAGTTATTATTTTCATCTAATATTCCAAAGGGTGCATCATTATCTGTTTTGCAATCTTGCAACAGAGTCTAATATACGGACTGGTTATATTTTCTTTACATAAGGGAACAACAATAAGGATGGACTTTTGGCTCAGAGCCAGTATGAGATAGTTTTGGGCTACTTGATAGACCTTTCGAACTGGTGCTTTACTGCCACTGAAAATCTTAAGCTTCTTTATCCGTTCTCTCGTATTGCGTAAGTTAGCTAACTCTACGGAAAAAAGATTCATCTTTTCGAGATATTCAAGCCAAAAATTATCCTTAATTTTGTATTTATTGTTAACGCAGTGCAGCAGCAAGCAGACCTAGAGCAGGCTGTTTACCATGCTCATTGGCTGCCCTGCGGCAACTGCAGCAGCCTACCACTGAGCCCGGCATGACGTCATGTCCCGCCCTATTGCGTCTTAGCCCGCCAGAATGGGCGTGGCCTAGCCTATATAAGCAGGGCTCGGAGGCTGTTTTCCCTGATTTTCATCTCTTCAGCGAAGCTCTTTATATCGCTGTTTTTTGAGAGAAACCGCACCGCCGTTGAGAAAGCGACAAAGCCAGCTTAGGGCAGCGCCTGAAGAAGCCGGCCGTCTTCGCCGTATTCAGCCATCCGTGCGAGCTACGCTATCTGGCGACGTATCCTTTTTACAAAGCTCTACTTACTCGGTGCGTGTTCGCCGCTGCGGCACCCCCTTCTTAAAAGAGCAGCCAGACATCTTTTTCAAGATGCCTCGCACTTCCTGCGGCTCGTGCAGAGCCCCGCTCTGCGCCGGAGATCGCCATGTGATCTGCGCTCTCTGCCTGGGCCATGAACACATAGCTCTCGCCCTCTCGTCAAGAGGGTGCGAGCACTGCGAGGAACTTCTGGTGTCAACCCTGCGGGCTCGACTCGAAGCTTTCAACCCTGAAGCCGTCACTCCGTCCTTTGTGGTACCGCGCAAAAAGAAGCGCCATTATCAAAGACTGCCGGAGCCTGTGGAAGCTGCGAAGCACTCGCTGGAGGCCCTTCACTCGAGCTTCGCTTTCCACCGCCCCCCCCCCCCCCCCCCCTCGGACGCACAGCCGCCGGCTACAGCCCGCGCTGCCGTCGCTTTGGACGATGAGGCGGAAGGAAACGCCACAGGAGACTGCTGCTCTATTCTGGCGATGGACAGCGAGGAGTGGTCGGGTTCTCAACACTCCGCCTCCTCCTCGTTCCAGGAATCCGGCTGGACCCGTGCTGGAGTGGATGCCGAGCTGATGCGCCTCCTCTCTCAGGTCGTCGACCGCCTCGGCCTCGAGTGGTCACCGCCGAAGGAGCCTGCGACTAACAGACTCGACCGCTGTTTTCTTCAAAACTGCCGCCGCCAAGCGCCCACATCCAGGTCTGGGCCCTTCCTACCGGAACTCCACACGGAGCTTGCTAAGTCGTGGAACGCACCAGTTTCCGTGAGGCTCCACTCTCACGTCTCCGCGTCGCTCTCCCAAGTGGACGGTGCCGCCGAGAAGGGATATACCAGGGAAAACAGCCTCCGAGCCCAGCTTATATACGCTAGGCCACGCCCATTCTGGCGGGCTAAGGCGAGATGAGGGCACGAGCTTCATTGGGCGTGACGTCATGCCGGGCTCAGTGGTAGGCTGCTGCAGTTGCCACAGGGCAGCCAATGAGCACGCTAGACAGCCTGCTCTAGGTCTGCTAGCTGCTGCACTGTGTTGACAATAAATACAAAATGAAGTATAATTTTTGGCTTCAATATCTCGAAAAGATGAATCTTTCCCGTAGCGTAAGCTAACTTACGCAATACTCGTTCCCTAACGATACGTTTTCTGTTATGTGTTTTACATTGCAAATTTGGTTGATCTGTTATCAAGATAATCTCGCAAAAGATAATCGTTAAAATTGCAAAAGCGACTTGTGATTGTCTTATAAGCATCTAAACTATTGCTGTCAAATCAATTAATCGCATCTAACATAAGTTTTTGTTTACATAATATTTGTGTGTGTGATAGCACTACATTTTAAATTGAAAAGCAATCAGCAGTGTTTTGAGTTGTATGCATATGTTACGTTATGGTTGGAATTTAATAATTTACAGCTTTTGCAATATTTATTCTAAAGAAAAAAACAAAGAATCTTTAAGTTAATGAAAAATATAAGTATAACTGGCAAATATAAAAAAAAACACTACTAAATATTTTTTTTATATTAAATGACTAAATAAATTATTTTGTGGCCAGTGAAAATATTGGCAGGGAAGTAATACTGGTGTGACTGAGATGGCATGGAAGGGGAAAAATCCTTGTTTTTCCCTCTGAAGAGACGTATTCTTTGTTGAACCTTTAAATAGCTGATATCAACATTTATATAATGACTTGCCTTGAAACAAAACGTAACATTTAGAGGGTAACACTAGAAAGACAGGGTGCAAATGTTACCATTAATTAACGGTAATATGTTTTCATTCGTCATGTAACACATGAGAAACCAATGTCTTTTTTTCTCTGACAACAACAGTCTGTCCAAGTGGCGGGGGGTGTTTGTGAAAGCTGCGGTGCCATGACGAGATTGTCTCCCATAATTGCTTCGTTAAAAGCATTTGCTTTGTGTATACTAGAGTAATTAAGCAGTTGGATTTTTACATTACACAAGTGAAAATTAACAAAGAGCACATCTGGGTGTCCCTTAGGTTTAGTCATTAAAAAGCCCATTATTTTTTAAATTACTTTTTCAATCTTTTGGCTCCTTTAATCCGGGACTATTTCCCAATAGGCAGCTCCTGTTCCTTGCTTTTGAATGACTCCTGTTGGAAAGTTGAACATTTAGAGATTTCATCGCCCAAACCAGCTGTGTTTCTCCCAGCCAAAGCCCATTTCGAAGACAAACAAGGCTTTCGTATTCTGGGAGCGGACTGTCAACAGTGAAAAAAGCTGTGTATGTGCACCATGTATGACTCATCAACTGCTACCACCGAACTCTTCCCACCTCACAGTACTCAGCTGAAACTTTACTCGCAGGGGCCACTGGTTCAAGCTTTGCGTTTCAGTTTGCCTCTTGATAAACCCAGTCAATTTTGCATGTGTTACACAAGTGATTAGCTGGTCTGTAGAGTGAGACATATATCAAGTGAGTAGGGAAACAGCAACGCTGAGATCTGAAAAAATGTTCTTAGGATTTCCAGTTATTTAATGTGTTAATAGAGTGAAGGATCTGTTTGATCCGGTTCAAATATTATTGGGTCTGTACTAACTTGCTTCGTAGCCTACAGTTCAACAGGTGACAACATACATTCAACATACATGTCACATATAGTCCATACTAATCGAGTGGTTTATTCAGTCGTCCGAATTTATTTAGTTTAGTTTTGTTTTATGCTGGGTTTGTTTTTAATTTCCACAAACATAAAACACAAATGAAAATTCTGTAATTTACTCATGCCATTCAAAACCTAGTTGACTTTATTCTGTGGAACATAATATATTTTGAGAAATCTTTTTTTTCTTTTTTTTTCGTACAATGGAAATCAATTGAAACCAAACTGATAACCAACATTATTCAAAATGTTTTCCCCTCCTCCACGGTGAAAGTCATTCCAAGTTTGGAACAATATGAGCGTGAGTAAATAATGGCAGAATTTCCTGTGATCCATCCCTTTAAGTGTTTGATAATGACCAAATGTTTTACCTCTGCTGTGGTTATGTCTGCGGTGGTTGGACAGACAGTATGATACTTGATAGTGGCAAAGCAATATTGTGCTTCAAAAAAAAAAAAAAAAAAACATGCTCTCACAGCAGGTAACAGGGCCACAGTTCTACAGCGCTTCCAAGTTGCAAACCTGTGCTTTATCAGTAATGTGTTCTGGCTTGCAACATCCGTTCTTCACAATGTCAAGTTCACCTCCATTCTTTTGGCTGCTCTTACTCGCCCTGCTGTCTGAACATACTTAAGTGTCTATCTTTTACTTTGGTTTTGAATTATTTTGCTACCCAGTGTTATAGCTTTAACTTAAACAGCTCCTTCCAGCTTCAGCAGATGTGTAAACAAAGGCCCATTCTCAACTTCCAGCTTGCTCTTTTTGTAAAATAGGTATGATTACCTAAATATGTAAGGGATAATGTACATCCAGCCAGTTGTCATCTTAAAATAAACCCAGACAGGAAGATTAGGACCCCCACGTGAAGCGGAGGGGTCTTCCATCAGCCTGAAGGGGATTATCCTGCTTATTACATGGCTATTTTCCACATAAGTAAATAATTAGCCACGAAATATTGATCTGAGTTGAAATATTTGATTAGGTCTTTAAACACAAAGCTTCCGAGTTCAAACTAGACAGATATTTAAGAGGTTAGGTTTAGATTTACAGCTCATTACACAGCATTTCGCAACATAATTATGGAGATAAGAGATATTGATTTCAGATTAAACTTTTTTTTATATCGTACATGTTTGTATCTTTTAATCCAACAGTGTACAAAACAATAGTCACAAAATGGAAGCAGCTGCGTTTGTATGAAACGAGAGTCCACGGTACCGGATGGCATTATTAAATAACTGAACTCGACTGAGTTTTAATAATTTATTAGCTCACCAAATGCAAAACTTCCACAAAGAAAAAACATTCCTAGCAATGTATAGCGCTGCTGACTTAACCCAGATGAGCCTGCGTTATCTGTTTTGAGCGATCGCTATGGGAATAACATACCGCTGGATGGCGTGATTGACCAATCAGAATTAAGTATTCCAAAGAGCCGTGTAATATAATACTATAATCAACATGATTAGTTAATCTTGAGAGGTGTAATAGTAAAATGTGCTAAAAGTTTTCGAGAGAGTTAAACATGTAATACTTAGCTATTTCATATGCAAAGATGTTAGCCAATCACAGCAGTGGGCGTTAACACTGTTTAAAGGGACGTGTCTGCTGTGAAACTTCAAAGGGCTAGAGAGGGCTAAAATCAGGGTAGGAAAAATGCCTTTTATTTCTAAATTCACAATTTTTTATGTAAAAATCACACTAACATTATTAGTGCACCCCAGGAAACATCACAAAATAATAAAATAATGCATTTCATGACCCCGTTAAATACCCACAAAACTATGAACATGTTAATTCTCACATTCAGACCCTATTGCTAATGAGTTTGAGTTTGGGTTTAGGGCTAAGGGTCGGGTTCGGATTAGGGGTAAGTTTAGATAAGTTTAAGTTAAGTTTAGATAAGTTTACACTTAGAATACGCTTCAGTTGTCCTTCATGAAAATGTTTTACTTATGTTTGGGGTCTGTGAGATCCCAGATATATATGTAATCATGTGTGTACTTTTTTATATAATACATTTTAACATGCTGCTATTCTTTAATTGTTGAATACAATTTCAGATGTACTAATACCAGTTATTTAATTAGATTCAGTTTTTCTGCAGTGTCTGTTTGACCCAGTCCCCATTGAAAGAAGAAGAAAAAAAACCTACTAGGGCTGACGATGTAATTAACTTGTTATCAAAAAAATATTCGAGAAACAAGTCCAATATCACACGAGTGCTGTTTATATCCCAAATAGCATAAGTGCAAATGTGATATTGATTTCATACAAAAGTTAAATTTTTCAACAACATTCTGTTTTTAAATATTAAAAAATATTACCTTTTAAAGCCAGAGCAGAACTGTTTTGCATCTCTAAGCAACTCTGAATGAATCCACATTTAATTCAAATGTCCATTAATCTTTAATATTTGGCCACTTCTTTACAATTGAAAGGCTACAGCCACTGTAATTTCTTGAACAAGAATATCTGGACATCAAAAAAAATGAAAACTCAGGGTGAAGGTTTAAACTTTTATTTTGAAATTTCGATGAGCAGTTCAAATATTTACAAGACAACCATAACTCAAATTACTGTTTGACTTTTTACCTAAAACTTGGGTACCCCACATATAGATACAACATGGTTTCACCGGGTTCCGGAACACTGCGTCGGCGCGGCATAGTCTGATGACGTCATAACGGCTCGCCCTACCTGAGCTTGAGTTTGCCGGTGTTCTGACGATTCATGCTACCCATCGAGATTTGCTACTTACTGGTTATGCGCATGTGCAGACTCAGTTTTTTTTAACAAAAGGTACATTTTCATGTGTTGTCATGTAATTTCCCTTTAAAAAATGCTAACTACCATATGAATATTTGCACGGTCAGCCAGCTGAACAAGAATAACTGAAAGTTTCAGTTTCAACGAAAGGTGTGGTTTGACAAGTCAAAGATGAATTTTTGATGATAATTTTTACTTTTCACACCGTTTTAAAAATAAAAACAGTAGCCTATCTACAGTACGCTATACAGTAGCTACTCATAACTTAGAATTGTATTATAATTGTATTAATATATAACATATAATATTAATCGACATTCTGTGATCGATTCGCGCTACGGTAGCATTTTTCGACAAGGCAGCACAATTTTTTTTTACGATTTTCTCGGAGGGAATAACAGAAGGGAAGAATGGAATGTGGATGAATAAGTGCTATCAGGATCTCGTGTGCACCCACTTCTCCAATAGTGGCATTAACAGTTGAGAAAAGTGTGTGTGTGGTTGTTGCGTGTATGTGTGTGATTATGTGCGCCAGTACTGCCGCTTGCAGCAGTGATGAAGGTCACTTCTTTACACATGGAATTTGTATGTCAATTGTATGGAATTTGTCGCAGATGTATGGTGTCATTTACCACACACACTGAAGCACGCATGACACTCGCTGTATTTTCAGTCTCTGTGGTCATATGAGGACATGAATGCTTGAACTTCATCTCCAGAGCCACTCGACTTGTGTTTGTTTCTTGGTTTTATTGTATTTATATAATATTTGTATTTTTGTAATTTAATTTTTGCCATTAAAATAGCCTTAGATGCTGACATGGCATTAAATAAAACAATCCATTTATCTATCCAGAGCAAGAGTCATATCCCGAACATTTTACCGTTTCATCTGAGAAAAATATTCATACAGTAGTCATATCATAAACGCACAGAAACTCAAAGGTCTTCATGGCAACCTGTTAAAATAAATGTTTGCTTTAACTTTAGAAATGGTGACAGAAATATATTACTGTTGTACAGTAGAATTTAGCTACGTCTCAATTTAAAAAAATAATACACTAATAATAATACATTATTATTAAAACTTTCTTTTTTTGAAACACTTTGTTTGACAAAAATGTTTAATTGCATATGATTGAGCGATAAATTAAATTACTGCTTTATGCCTTCATTTGATTGCCAGACAAATTAAAATACACAACATATAATTTATGAAATATAAAAAAAACCTTTGTGTTTATAACTTTTTGTTTTTATTACTTCAATTTATTACATATGATTTTTGATTATTAACATAATTGGAATTTGGGAAAATTTAAACGTATCCCATTGGGCCCTATAACATTTCCATGGCTAAAGTCTGATTATACTATATACTATCCTTACACAAACAAAACATATAAAGAACACCAGGTTTTTGTGCCTACTTGTAGGGCTGCATAAAATAATACTTATAATAATATTTTTTCTTTACAGAAAACATTTAATTTTGGGGAAAAATGCTGGAGGCCTGTAACTGTAGGCTAAATCATTAGATAGGTAAACTTCAGTTACACTACAGTAGAGAAAATATATGGATTATACATGTCTAGTTTCAGTATTATTTATTCTTCAGACAATCCTATATAACCTCAAGTATCAGCCCTTTGAAAAGTTTTCCACATTTGGTTTTTGAAAATGAGTAAAATTCAACAATTTGAACATGCAGTCACATTAGGATTCCCATATCTATGGGATTGAACCACATAGGGCCTTAAAAATTAGGATTTCAAAAGAAAAGTTTGCATAGAACCAGAATATTAAATCATATTGAGATATCTTTAATATGTTTTGAGTTCCAGGCATGCAAACTTTGTAAAGAACTTTGTGACACTCAGAGGTATATTATATGCAACTGTGTTGATAGAAAAAAAAACATTATTTGTTGTTCAGATATTCCTCTAATAAAAAAAAAAAGTATCAGCTGTATGCAAAGTGACCCACATTTGACCCACAGTTTTTGGCCACTGAAAATGTGTTGACCAATTTACTCATTGAGCCGCATTAAGATCTCCGTATCTCAGGGGATTGAACCATATTGTGCCTTTTAAATAAAGATACCAAAATAAAAGTTTAAGAAGCAAAATCTATAGATTAAGAGATCTTTAATACTTTTTTGAGTTACAGGGATTCAATCTTGGGGCAAAAAACAATAATTGTGTCACACACACCGTTTGGATTTTGTTTTCAGTTTGTACCATTTACCTTAGTTTATTGTCATGGTTATTAATTGATTAGTCATTTAGTTGAGCCGTATTCACCGTAATCACTTGTATTTAAGTTCTGTCTGTTTCTGTTCAGTTGGTCTTGCCTCGCTTAACACTTTGTAGAAAACATCCTGTGTTCCTTTTTACCTGAGTTATATTAAAATACTTCTGATTCTTCTTTATCGTCTTTGTTCCTTCTACAACCCGTGAATCTCAGGGCAAGACCTAGACAAAATTTGCCGTGTTTTTTTTAAACATTTATTTTGATTGTTTAAAGTTCGTGTTTGTTTTTATGTTCCCGGCTGTTTTCTATTGTGCCTTGAACAGAAGGACAGCTCACTCGAGGCACCTATTGAGGAATTTCTCAGAACCGCCAATGAAGCATCATTCCCGGAAGATTGCCTCTGTACCTTTCTGCTCGTCAGCTTTGTTGAGTGGGTGCTGGTGTCCTGTAAATTGCCGCTCACCGTTGGACACATCAACAACGACACCAGCCCCACTGATTATCCAGTGTCCAGCCAAAACCACTCCAACTGCACGGACCGGCAGCATGAGCCCACCACAGGCCACGAGAGGGACTTCGCCATGATATTCAAGCCAGCGCCAACGAGAGCGACCGAGCAGAACTTCACCATGGAGCCTGAGCAACGCGGGTCTGATCTGGTGTGCGAGCCGACTGAGGCATCTGTCGCCGAGGGAGTGCTAGTGGAATTCGAGGGTATGGAAGTGAGCCCATCAACCCTTCCGCCACTAAGAGTGAGTTTGGCCAGCACATGGGAGAACTGTTTTGATTTTTGAGAGGTTAACTTTCTGCCCGTTTTGCTACCATCTGAATCTTTCAGTTGCGTCTCTAATTCAATGGTACCGCCAAACCTCCCTCTCCCACCACCTCTCAAGAATGTTTTTGAGACTTTATTTTTTGGGGGATTTTACATCACTCTCCAAGACCCTCTCTAGTCCCCTTATTGGCGTGGATCCACCTTGGGACTGCTGGGAGCCATCTAGGGTTGGGTACTGTTAACATTTTAACCGGTATCGGTAAATCTGAAATTCGGTACCCAACAGTACATTTTTTCCTGTACTTTTGGCATGTTTATCTCAATAACTGTAAAGAAACTTAAGTCATTTGTAGGAGTGTTTTTGGCATTTTGCCAGAGCTACCTTGGGTGCTGTCTGCCATTATATGTGATGCTTGAATATGAATTAAAATAAACATTTTAATACCACAAAATTCTGTCTCAAAGACATAAAACATTAATTTAATTGATCTTCTATATTAAATTAAATTTTTTTGTCAAACATGCGGCACAAGAGAGCTTTATACTGTTAAAATTACAACAAAGAAGAAAAAGTGATATATTCATTTTTTTATTAGTGTTAGTATAATTGTTATTAAGTTTAGATATCTAAATTCGACTGTACAACAGTAATATATTAAATTATATTGTTAAACCAAACTTTTATTTTGACAGGTTGTGGTGAAGACCTTTAAGTTTCCGTGTGTTAATGATATAACGATACGTTTTTCTTTAATTAAAAATGCTGATGAACTTCAGTGACTCTCAGAGCGGCTCTGGAAATATATTCATGTTCCCTTTCAAAAGTTACAATCGATGCTGTGCTGATCAGTGCATTGGGAACGTCTTTAATGTGACCAGCTGTGAATGTGTGCACCACGTCAATGAAATTGACCTGGAACTTTTATAGCCTCGGTGACGTCACCGGAGCGCCCAAGCACCACAAAGGCTATAAATAGATGAGCCACAGCTGCATCAAAGGTCTTTTGTCTTCAGACCATACTGTGATGTGTGTATGCTTCTCAAGCTCTCAAAAACTCTGTTTCCTCTGATAGGAGTTAGTTTTTGCTAGGCAGTGCACAGAAAAATCACTCTTTTTCATCTACACTCTGTCTGACAAGTGAAAGAAAAAAAAAAATACAAAACAAAAGGTGTGTGCCTTTGTGTTCACGTCCTATGACTGACACATACCAATGCTGTTTTTGTTTGTTTGGGGAAAGAGCATGCTGCCCTTGCATTTGAGCATTGAGATTGCGAGCACTGTGGAATGTTCACTGTTAAAGTGCTTCGCGTTCGCTTTGCTTATTTCAAAGGGGTAGCACCCACAATGCGATTGTGGGGCTTGCGTGTCGATCTGGCTGAGGAACGAGAAACGGGTGCGTCCCTATTGCTCGCTCTCTCTCCAGATCGCGATGGCGTGCTGGAGTTGCGCTCCCCCTTGTAAAGACTGGGGACTTGCTTGTCAGGCTCAGCAGCTTCATAATAGACCTGAGACAAAAGTTTTTTTTTTTTTTTTTGTCAAAGGTCTGTGGGGGTGTGCCCCTTCGGGACGGGGCATGTAATATACATCAATCACCATCTACCTGACATCCTCACAAAACTACTGTAACATCCCCGCCACCTCTGGTGATTCGGGGGGCAGCAGTTTCAAGCAAAATGTTGAATGTTCTGTTTTTTCCTGTTATCGCCCAGGACACAGAACATTTAACATTCCCCCAACATGAAGTTTTCAAATTGGTACCCCTTTAAAAGAGACTTTGGCAGTGTTAAAGCTACTGCCGGGTAGGGCTGAACGATTATGGAAAACAATCTAATTGCGATTTTTTTTTTTTTTTTAACCAATATTGTGATTGCGATTTAATATGCGATTACTTTTTAAGTTCTTTACCTTCTGTATTAGTCGACAAAGACAAGCAATAAATCATTGTACAGTAGGGATGGGAATATTTAGGCAGCTCATGATCCAATCTACTTTTTTTCTTATTACTTAATCTTAATAACACTTAATATTAATTTAATTACATGTGTAAATATACATACTTAACAAAAAATATATTTATATGAACACATTTAATTAAACCAATTACATGCTAAGAATTTTAAATAGGCTATCAACTTATATAGCTTCAAAATATAAAAGCTAGTAAATAGAGTAACAAATGTTATGGCAAAATTCACTTCCAGTTAATATCACCTGAGTAAGAGTCATTCAGAGTCAAATTCAATAAAAGAAGTATTTTATTCCTGCAGGAATAGGTTCAGTCCCAAACACACAAAGTACAATCTGTGCGAGGAGTGACACACCACTCGGGAGGCAGATGGGGGTTTTATACCATTTTCAAGGCCCTTTCCTTTCTAAGTTTACAGATACGATATGGCTGTTTTGTCTTTTAAGGGCACAACAGCCGCCTCTCTTCTCTCTAGGCCATGGCCTAATACAGAAATACACTGGCCAAAAAGCTGACCAGTGCCTAAGGTCAAAAGGTCTCTTCCCATCTGCTCCTGAGCGTCACGTCACGTCATGCACGTACACCCGTTTTAGTTTATGTCATCAAAATCATCAGGAGCCACATGGCTCAAACCCCATCTATTCACATTAACTACTGATTACTGTATGATTTAAAATTTTCCTCTACACAAAAAAAAAAACATTACAAGCAATAAACAAAGAGTGCTTTCAGTATTTAAAAGTAGGCTGTCTGAATGTTTTCCATTCAAGAGCTGGAGTGATTTTTTCCCCCTCAGTTTAGATACGATAAGCTGCATTCACACTAATGCACATATCATTTTTGAAATTGTAAATGTGGTTTCTCTTCTTGGGTTAAGATATAACTGACCGTGTTTACATTAATTTCGCGTCATAAAAGCATTTTGAGATGCAAGTACATTTAACCAATGAGTCGCTCACAGCCGCATGCACGAGCGCTCTTCACACAGCGCGCGTAAGTAGCCTATTTTAAAATTTAAGCAGCTTTCTCAGTGATTTTCATATTTTTTTTAAATATATAGGCCAACTGCTTTCCAAAAGACATAAATAATGCCTTTGTGGAGCATTTGTAAGGAAAATTCAGGCGGCCAAGGCCGCGCACTGCAAGAGTAACATCAAAGTGGCAAAACCTGTGCAATGAAGCCCGCAACTGTCCTTGTAATTCGCTTAAAACGGTAACTTTATGAAAGATTATTTTTCGGAAGGTTTGAGCAGTATCGTGTGTGTGTGTGTGTGTGTTTGTGTGTGTGTGAGAGAGAGAGAGAGAGAGAGAGAGAGAGAGAGAGAGAGAGAGAGAAATTAGATGCAAGCAGAATACGGTTGTGTCTAAAGCACGTGCAGCGTCATCACGCATCTGTGTTTAAAAACTAAGCTCAGACTCCATTTTGAAATTCTCTGAATCGATCCAGAATTGTTGGAGAGAGAATAAATAACACTATCACATACATTAAAAATAAACAGTTCTTTCCTGTATGCCAGACCTATGCGTAGCGTGCCAGGTGGATGCTTGATCTGCAGACTGCTTTTCTCTCGCGTGTCACGTGACCAGTGTAATCGCAGCTTTTGCGGTTACAAAATCGTGTTTCATCATATCGCTATATTATCGCAAATGCAATTAATTGTTCAGCCCTACTGCCGGGTATATCTCTTTGCGTCCTAAAGACAGTAAAAAGTGGGTGGTTCCCACTACCGTGAAACAGGAGTAAGTGCATCTGCTGTCACAAAAGAAGAAATAAATGGTGGACTGCGCCCATTTTTAGATCTTTGAGGCTTGAACCATTCTGTCAGAACGATCAAGTTCAAGATTCTAACTATCAAGAAGATTGTGCAATTGGTTCTTCACGATTGATCTTAAAAGATGCATATTTTCACATATAAATATTGCCACAACACAGGAAGCTCCTGAGGTTTGCTTTTGGTGGGCAAAGCCAACGCTATCTCACGACCAATTCGTACGAGTGATTAAAAAGTGGCTAATTCGTACGCATTCGTATGACCTCACTCGTACGAATTCGTACGACCTCACTCGTACGAATTCGTACGATTTGTCTAAACCCACGTGATGGGTAGGTTTAGGGGCGGGGTCAGGGATAGGTCATTCGTACGAATTCATACGAATTGGCCAAATCGTCAAATATGTACGTGAGTGAGGTCGTATGAATTCGTACGAATTAGCCACCTCGTAGAATTCGTACGAATTCCCGTGAGATCGGGTTGGCAAAGCTTACCAATATCGGGTCCTTCCATTCGACCTAGCCATGTTACATAGACGATTGGCTGAAACTGGCCCAGGAAGTCCTGGCCAAGGTTCGTCATCAAGGGTCCTTGCCTCTTACTGATAGCGGCTTGTTGACTGAACAGAGTTTGGTTCTCGGAAATATCTCTCCTTGACGATTCGCACTGGGTGATACCAAACAGGAGGGATCATCAGTCTCAAACGCAGGGGACAATATCCCCAGCCCAAGTTGTGGAACCTTCATACTTGGCCCCAGAAGGGTACCAACTTAGGGGTACTAGGATTTCAGCTTATGTCATAGACACCATTCTTAGTGCTAGGGCTCCCTCCACTAGAGGATGTTATGCCAATAAAATGGGGTGTCTTTGAAAGGTGGTGCACTCCACGTAATGCAGATCCAGTTAATGGCCAGATTGCTTCAGTTCTGGACTTCCTACAAAGAAATAGTTATCAGCAGGCACATGCCCCACCACTCTCAGGGTTTATGTTGCCGCTTTATTGGCTTGCCACGCCTTGATTGACGGGGTGCCACATGAGAAACATCCTCTGCTTGCCCCCTTTGTTCATGGAGCCTGGTGGCTGAGGCCTCCTGTTAAAAACAAGATCCCTTCATGGGATTTAGCTATAGTCCTGGAGGGTTTGGTTGAGACCCCCTTTGAACCTCTAGGGTCAGCGTCTCATAAACTTATGACTTTTAAGATGTTTTTTTTCTTATGGCTATCACTTCTTTAAAAAATAATCTTGCATCCTCATCCTGACTACCTGAAGGTCCCCTTCTCAACCGGTCACTCTTGAGGCCTTCTGCCCTCTGCCATTCACAACACCGGGTCAGGAGAGACTTCATAGACTGTCCAGTCTGTGCTCTTCAGGCCTACGTCCACCGCACTATCCAGTGGCGTAAGTCAGAGCAACTATTTTTTTGTCATGGAGGCCGTAACAGAGCCGGCCGCCACAAAACAGACAATTTCACATTGGGTGAGAGATGCTATTGCCCTTGCCTATTGGGCATGCAGTCAAGCTTTGCCAGTAGGCATCAGGGCTCAATCTACTAGGGGGGTCACTTCTTCACAAGCCTTGAGGGGGGGGGGTGCCCCCCCTACAGTGTGTTTGTGATGCGGCAGTCTGGTCCTCTCCGCACACATTCATAAGATTCTGTATTTTGGATGTTCATGCCACTCCAGGCTCACACGTCCTTGAGTCGACATCACAAGCTCATGCCTGAGACCTTCTTGTGTTCTTGTGAGCACACACTACACGACCGTAAAGGGTCCAGACACCTCCAAGTACGGCGGCGTGGGTATTCTTGTGATCAGTGCAGCATCGATTGTAGCTTTTAAAAACGGAACGTCTCGGGTTACTTGACTGTAACCCTGTTCCCTGAAAAAGCGGAATGAGATGCTGCACTGTATTGCCGTGCTCAAGATGTCCCAGGACTGCTCTTCAGACAAAATATCCTGTCTATGCAGCTGTGCATCATCTATTTATTGCCTCGCGGCACGCTCCGGTGACGTCACCGGCCAAGACTATAAAAGTTCTGGGTCAATTTCATTGACGTGTTGCACAGATATTCACAACTGGTCACGTTAAAGACGTTCCCAATGCGCTGATCAGCGCAGCATCTCGTTCTGCTTTTTCAGGGAACAGTGTTACAGTCAAGTATTCTGAGACGTTCTCATTATAGTGAGATGACAGAGGCTAAAAAAAACAAAGAGAGCATCACGCATGCTTCAGTGTGTGTGAGTGTATGTGTGGTAAATGAAACCGCACGTCTGCGCCATTCATTCACACAGAGACACGCAGAACATGCAAGTTTCGTGTCCATGTGTACTTGGGTACCGAAATTTGGCACCGATTGATTTAATGTGAATCGGTACTCGGTAGTACCGACATAATTTGGTCGGTGCCATTAAAAGTACTGTTGCTGCGGCTCTGTTACGATCGCCAAGGCCATCAGTGTCCCCTCAGTTCATTGGCTCTCCGGCTACGCAGTGGGGTCTTTCTCAACGTTATCGTCGCCTCTGGTCGTCCCCATGCTGGCATCTTTTGCAGAATCTCCATGGCTCCTCCCTCCTGCAACGCCACCTTGGGGTCCAATCTCAGCTTTGGCCTGGATCAGTCACCATCTCCCTCTGTCCAAGGCCATTCTCTGGATCACTCTTCGACCTACTCCACTCTGGACTATTCTGTTGACCCCTCTCCTGGGTCCCTGTATTCCACCTAAGCCTCCATCCATCTGCCGGCGCGAGGTAGCACCTTGCGGGAGGGGACATACTGACACACACGCACACACACACACACACACACACACACACACAGTTTGTTCCTGCTACAGCCCATGACAGCAATTAATTAGATCAATTTAGTCGCTTGACAGCCCTATGAAACAACTTGAAATGGATATGTCCCATTTTTAAAGTGTGTAAATATTTTCTGACAAAACAGAATTAAAAAGCTAATAATTTCTAATAAATGGATTTTGAGTTGGTTAAATGAGCTTGTTCGAATCGGAGGCAAGATAAGCGGTTAATAACAGGATCTCTCAACGGAACATGTTGGTTAAATAATGTGGATAGTTAGTCGAAATGTCAGTGCGTACATTGTTCTAATTACTCATTTTTGGCGTAGACTGTGCTGTTAATTCAGGGCCTACTTTGTACATAACTCAATGCTGTTTAAAACATTTAGGGATTACGAGGCTTCTGGCTTTGTATTGCTGTACACTAGCCAGAATATGTTTGTGATACAACACCAATCCCAAGACTGTACTCATATCAGTTTACCACAGCATGTCTCTGCACACTTTGCCAAAGCACTCTCTGTATCACGTTTGCGCTCAAGGTACCAGCATGAATATAAAAATGAACAGATAAGGAATAAAACCTTTGTCCTTTAATCAGAAATCCACAGTGACAAAGCTAGTGCATCACAATACCACAAAGATTTGTTTATCACTTTCAAAACCGTGTGCACCATGCTTTCTTTTCTCTAGGTTCTGTTTAGTTTAGTTTCTGTAAGTTTTCAGCAGGAGAACAGTTCTTGTATGAATGACTCTTAGATTCTCTGACAAACCACAGTCTATAGACACAACAGTTGCTGCTTCAATTGCTCTGTTTTCACACATTTTATCACACTGCCAAATGGCCTCATGCTGAAATCCTGAAATTCAGGTTTAATGGTTGCCATGTCAACAATGGATTTATGGTTTTTATTCCTGCCCCCAGGGGTGCCCGTCTCAAACAAAATCAAAATCACTTAAGAATAAGAATGAATATGTAACTAAGTGTGATAGTTGATGGATGCATGAAAGTAGGTGGAAGAAAATTCTGCAGCATGAGCCTTTAATATTGTGTTATCTTTAATATTTTGCTGCAGAGTAATTCACCTATAAATTAGACATTAATTAATTTGCTAAAATTAATTTGTTATTTTAACCTTTTGATTTAGTATATTACTTTAAATTAGACCTTATTAATTTATTTGACGAAATTCAGTATTGCTTTTAACTTTTTGATTATATCTTTACATGCAATGTTTAATAATGATATTGTTTTTCTAACTGAAATCAGGTGTGGAATGTTTCATGTCTGCTAGCAACATGTGTATTAGAAACACATCTGATTCCCATGGTCAGATTAAATATCAAATCAACCCATGCGTTGCCTCTCCTGTAGTGTGATGAAAGCCTCTTGTATTGTAGATATTTCCATGAATCCTCTCACACACAGCATAATCCTGGTTCCTTTTTTACCTTAGTTACTTTTTTTCATACAAGTTTATCCACAGTGGAATAAAAAACATTGTCACTTAGCTAAAAAACTGAATTCAGAGCTTTTATGCAGTGCCTCTAAGTGGACATTCTGATGGAAGAAATATAAGATGGGAGGAAAAATATTTCAATGCTTCACAAAACTTTTGCATTAGCAAAAGCATTGACTTATAGTTTTTCCTCCGCTCACTAAATATTAAAAGATATGACATATGAAGAGTTTAAAACATTTACACAGCAAGAAGAAAATGGTTGTAAATAACTAAAAGAAACCTCAGGTTAATGTCCAAAGTGACTTATTGAGAATATTTTTGAAACTTTATTTAGTGAGTGTTTTATATTTCATCTAAAACTTACCTGGCTAGCCAGCTAAAATGCCTTCATAGTCCAGTCCACATGTTTTTTATTTTTTTATTTTTATCTGCCAAATCTAAATTTTAAAACGGTAACTCAACAAAGAAGGTCACCTGTTTATTATTGTTAGCGGTTTCCTGTTTTATACAAGTCACCGTCACCTCTTCAGAAGGGATCTTCAAAGTCCAGCATAATGTACTCCCTCGCCTTTATAAATGCTCAGAGTACAAAATATATTGCATCAAATATTTACAGACTTATTGGATGTTTCTCTTTTACTGTGAGGTCTGCAGCAGTGTAGGAGACTCTTTCATCCACCAAGGGTCCTGACAGTGGCTGCTTTCATAAAGGCATGGCATAAGATAAGAGGAAGCTTTGACCAGCTTGCCTTCCCATGATAAATCTTTATCATTTTAGGTGATGGTCTGACCTCAGAGGCATGTGCCAGCAAGGGGTTCTCATTAATACAACTTTAAAACCTCCTGGCTCATTCTTCCTATTTTCTTGACGCCTATGACCTTTCTAGAATTGCTGTTATCAAACAGGGCCTGCCTTTTGAGTCTAAAGAAATGAAAGGTTTGAGTGCCATAGGTTTTGTGTGCCTTGAAAAATGACACATTCATACTCTTGTGCTGGTGTTATCATTGTCAGACTGAAAAGACAGTGAGAGATTGGTCAAGAAACGCACAGTGAAGCCCTCCGCACAATGTCAACACAAGCGGTCTCATCCAGTTGGGATTGTAGGTTTTTGCCGTGGAAAGTTATGTTTAGATGAAACTCATGATGGTTTTATCCAAGGTGTTATATGGGTCAATGAAATTATGCTTAATGATGTGTTAATTTATTCAGATCTATAATAACTCTTTCCCTGCCATTTGTGACACAACGATTCCCCGACCATTGACAAGTTTTCTGGCAATCTGTGTTTTCACTGTTATACTGTAGGGCCAATGTTACGGATCTTCTGAAATAGCACAGCATCTCTGGATTCAAAAACAAGTGAATAAAAAGATCTGCGTAAACTATAAGGATAGAAGTTGTTAAAGCACATGTAAGCTAATTTGATACCAAACATTCAACAGCTTATAAATCAAAATGACCTAACGTTACAGAGAAGAAATGTCAAACCCACAAAGAGGTATAGGACTGTGCAAGCGTTGGGGGTGTTGATGGACTCGATCTACTCAATCTATGTTTTGATTCTTTTATTATTATTTTTTTTTATGAAACACACTTTGAGTTTATGAAAAAAAAGAGATCATGAAGCAGAGGCTCTGTTCTTTAGATATATTTACTGTTTATATATTCGCAAAACTTTCAAAACTTTTTTTGTTGTATGAATATTATAAAAAATGCTGGTGTTGGCTGGCAACTTATAAATAAAGTGATGGAGGGGAAATGGTTAAAAATGGAATTCATAAAAACAGTGACTTGAATTTATTTTTTCTATGATGATCATGTTTTAAATTTCTGAATTTAGCTTTTTTTATACATAGTCAAAAATGTAGAACAATTCTTGAAAAAGAAAAGCTTATTAGTTGGCATAATATTGTATTATTATTTCTTAGAAAATAAAGGCAGTGTGACAGATTTTTTAAAAATATTAATATTTGGAAAAAAAATTGTCTGCCAAATCAGTGATGATGTGAAATTATACCTTCACGACTGTGTGTTTGTTTATAAGGCTCTTAAATTATATGATAATTTGAAATTTTTGTGACATAGTTAGTTTAGAGTGTTTAATGTTGTGTGGTGTGTGTCTCCCCAAAAACTTATGAATATGAATAAATCATAATTTATTTTTTAGTATACTATTATTATAGTTTATTATTAATTATTTGAGACTTTTTGTCATTGACCCATAAATGTATCATTGAGATTTTTATTTATAATTATTAAATGTATCAAATGTTGTTAGTTAGAGACAATCACCTTCACATTTGCCTTGAACCATAAGACCACAGTTTCAGACACTTTATCTGCGTGATGGAGTCAGATTCACTCAAAGGCAGCTGCGTGGCATCCCTGTCCAAAACACACATCAGATACAGCTGCATAAATAATTCCGCTGCAGGTTTCGTAGATGAAAGGTCAGGCAAAGTGAATACTTCTTATGTCGGTTCATATTTTGCTATGATGTTTGATGTGTAGAGAGTTGGATCTTTTGATTTCTGGCCATCATTTTGAGTCATTTTCAAAGACTATCTATCTTCTCTACTTTTCTTAAAATGGCTCTAAACCGCACTCATCGTTTCCAGGGTATTTGACACCATTTGATCATCTATTTTCTGTCATCTGTGTGGTCCATATGTCTTCACGTGCCACAGAAACCCACTTTATGTGTGATGATAGAATTATAAGGAAATTGTGTAGGTTAGAGTATTGGGCTGAAATCTCAGATTTAGTTCAGTTCAATGTAAAATTGGGAAATATGGGATAAGCCTGCTCCATTACTAGACGACCTGGTAGATACAATATATCTATATCCTATTTCTAAATCACATTTTCTTCAATATAATTCAGTATACGTGAGAGGATGGAATCAAATGCATGCAACTTAATGTTTGCTAGATCTAGCCTATATGGTTTCATAAACAGAGATGTTTACTTGAGCAATAGATGCAGGATTGTATTACCCATGTGCATGTTTTTTACTCATGTGATTGGTTTGGTGCAGTTTGTATTTTCTTTTTGGTCAGATTTATTTCCTCTTTTCCTTATGAATTCTCAGCAATCTTCATAGTAATTAAAACTAATTTATATAACAGACCTACAAAATGTTGCTGAAGTTATATATAGTAGCCCCAATATATGTTTTAAATTTAAGTTTAAGTTTGAAGTTCCATAAAAACAAGTGGATTTTGTTTAGAGATGTAGTAGCTCAAAGCAGACTTTAAGCAAAATATTTTACAAAAAATTGCAGGGTTTTATATTTAACCCAACTGATGCATTGCTCAACATTTGCAAAAAGTATGTTTACACTTTCTGGTTATCAGATGTTGGTGGGATCATGTTTATTGTTAATGTGATGATTAATCTGTGGTTACTTTGTTAGGAAACTGGTGTGAACTTGATACAGGCAGTCAAAAGAGAGTCAAGTTGCAGACTGCAGAAAATGTGGAACTGAACAGATTGTTCAGTTTATTCTAACTTTACACCTGTCATGCATTCCATATGGTCCATTTCTCATATTAGACAGCTACAAATAGGATTTTTCCCCATCACTTCTGGCAATCAGTAGGGAAGTACATACATTTAATTTAAATTATAGATTGCTTCATGAACTGTCCAATATCTGCATGCATTTTAAACAGTATATATTTAAAAATCAATTTATACAGATGCAGCGTGTTTTGCAAACACAATGAAATGACCTGTTAGCTTATCATTTGTACTTGATTAGAAAGTGTTTAAGCATTTGTCCACTACTGTTGTCTAAATGCACTTTGAGCTCATGAAATAACTGTAAATGTAAGTCAACATCTTGAGGCTATAAATTGTGAACTGTATGAAACTTTTTCAATTCATGCAAATTAAAACTTTTTTCCCCCCATTACATTCAATCACAATGATTGCTGGAAATAACAGTATGATTCAGTAAATTATTAGCGGGCACAGACATGGCTCCACTGCCCATGGTGTGGTCTGTGTTTATTAATGAACTCTATAATGGTCAATAATTGGTACCAAATGTTAGGACCTTAGTATGGAGTAAGCCCGTTGGCATTTAAAAGGGACTGATGTCTGATGTAACTGTGTTTAGCGCTTTAAAGTCTTGAAGCAGAAAATTTGCCAAATGGTTTAAGCCCATGAGTGTTTGGGTTAATTGGTTGACCCAATCCTTCTCAATTAAATTTAAAAAAATAAACTGTGTTTCCTTTAGTGTGTAAAAGTGCATATCTATTACAGATTGCACCTCCAGAGGGATTGTACTTGCTAATTGATGAAAAGAGTAGTTTCTACTTGAAGAAAGATGTAAACTTAGTTAGAAGAGAAGGGTCAACTAATTTGCTGCAATTGACATGATGTGGCAGCTAACTTGATGCGCTGTGACTTATTCCCAATTAACCTCTTGAGTTTTCTTTATGGCGTGCCAGTGAGAATAGCATGAAAGTTCTGTGATAACTCCTGTTGTACTATTTTAGAATGTGGTGTTCTTCAGTGATTGTAAGAATCGCCTGCTGTATGTCTCATTGTTTGCGTTTGAGTACATTTTTAGTCCCATGATGAGAAGATGAGACTAAAAATTTAAAATAGTTTTACACTACATGCGAAGTGTCACTATTCCACTTTTTTTTCTGTGATAATTACAGCATTCACTAGTAATATAAGAAACATTAAACACTACAGAAAGATGATCATGTCAGTTTTAATATCAGATATGGTTTGTGCAAACATGAGTCACACTGCTATATCATTTTCTACTCGAAATTGATGTTTCTCATATTCTCTTCAGGAATATTATCACCCTGAAAGCCACATTAATTTATTCCAAAGAACTCCGTCAGACCAGTTTTATTGTTCAATTACTCTAGTTAATTTAACCCTCTGTGCTGTTGTCAGTGTGAATACAGCTGTGTGAACATCTGGTGGCACTAATGGCATAATTGGTCTTGGAGTGTGACTTGTGTATCTCATCCAGAGGTCTTACTGAAAATTGTGTTTAATTGTGTTAATTCAGACAAGTCACAGGATAATTAGGCAGAATCACTAATGTAATTCTTCGCCATATGAATCTGGTTTTAATCGGCTGGAAATGACAAAGCCAATGTTCACATTTTCGGTTGAGAACGCAATCACACTTTTTTTTTTTTTTTTTTTTTTTTTGAAGGTCTGGGTATTAATTTCCAGCGATGTGGTCTTCAAACTTGTGAATTGAGCTTGAATTAGATCCCAGTCTCAATTACGAAGACCAATTGGCGAGTATGTGAGACTTGACTGACTTTCTCACACTTCCTAGTGACTTGCCTTAGACTTCATGACTTGACATGAATCATTATTTCACAGACTAAACTAGCTAAAAGCTGACTGCTCTTTTGGTCAAGTGCAGTGTACATAGAGAGTTTTTTTTTTGAACTCTTTCCTAAAAAAAAAAAAAATCTATCTCCCTGATATTTGCACTTTGCTGTTAAACCCCACATCATAGAGTTACCAGTGATGGGTCAGTCTTTATTTAATGTCATAAAACCATGAAGGTACATTGTGATTTTTGTTTCTCATATTTTTGTGGTGGCTAAATACAACCCTCTACATTGCGAGCAATGCACTTGCATATGCAACAAAATTCAATTAATTACCATGGACTATGTACTCAACTGTGTAGTGTATGAATTAAGTTATTTTGCCATCCAACATCAATGTCTTATAGCTCCTCCCCTCCGCTACTCAATTACAATTGCGGCAGATGAGTGAATTAAATGTCCAATATTTCACACTAGTTTTTTCAGTTAAGTAAGTGCATCCTCCAGGTATTTATAGTGCAGCTTTTCCTTTTGGGAATTTTCACTACTCGCACTATTTATAATCACAAAATACCATAATAGTGCATAAATGTGTATGTCTATCGTTAGCCATTGGCTAATAAATTGTTAGATTTTAATAATAATAATAATAATAATAATAATTTGGGGTGTAACGATACACCAATACGATTCGCTTCGTATCACGATTTTTGACCCACGATTCGATTTGTGTCGCGATTCTATCACGGGGACGGGGCTTGGGGTGAAAAAAAGAGATTTTGAGAGAAAAAAAATATACCGGTATTTTTATTAAATAACATTTGGAAAAACCTGTATAATCTGAACACCAAAAAACAATAATAACTATGCAAATTATTATAAACTAGGCAGTGTTGGCTGCTGCTTTTGGGTTGTTTTCTGTGCTCCAACTAAATTGATTTCGGGATCGTGCCGTAGGATATGCATCTGCATGTTGGACGTGTTGCCGGTCAATTAAGGAAGCTTATTAAAACACGGCAAATTGTGTGGGTCTTGTAGACTACACGATTGCCATCCTTGTTCTCCACCGTGTAGCCGAAATGTTGCCATACTGCTGACTGAAATGTATTGGAAGGGTCCGCAATCTCTGGGTTGTTTTCCATGTTTCTTCACGTTCTTCAACTAGCTCGCGTCACATGGAAAGGTAGTCACGACTCACATGCCATGTAACATGTTAAAAGACGCTTACAAGTTATTTTTTTTTAAATAGTTGGTTGGGATGAGTCACTGAGTATTTAATTATAGAATATCAAATAGGTTGTGCGATTATTGTCTAAAAAAATCTCCATGTTTTCGGTGCTGATGCGGTGGTGACGCGTTCATGTAACGTAAGGGTGGCACTGCCAATAAAGCACCTAAAAGCTGACACAAAGAACCGGAAAAAGTAATGATTATGAATATGTCAAATATAGCAAGGAGACATTTTGATTGTTTATTAATAAAGTGTTTTCTGTCAGTGTCAGCTGCAAAGAAGTTGCGATGCTGACTCGCGATCTTCGCAGTGAACGCGCCAGATAAATGCACTTTTCATACGGATTACATAAGCAGAGAGCAGTCTGTTTTCTTTCGTTTTGAATTGTTCTGTTTAAAAGTAGACATTTCAATATAGATATACTTCTCAGGTCTATAGGCTTATACACTGGGTTTCGATTCATATGAGACGAGCTCCAGTTCACACGCCTTCACCTCCATGTCGTGATTATCTGTCTGCTATTTACTTCTTATTTATTAAATCCAGGCAATTGGTTGATGAAACATTTATGAAAATTGAGATACAATTATAACAAAATGAAATTCAATTTAAAGAAAGTCTTTAAAACTTTCAGAGACCTCAAACAGAAAGCACAGTGCCGCTTCCAGAGAACTGTCACGACATTCTAATGTCTGGACATGTACTGGACTATATTAAGGGAGTAGGCTATGGATATATAAACAGAAGTGTCAATATATTGGTATTAAATGCATTTTCTGAGAATTTATATTTCAAGTTTTGGCTGCAAATTTCAAGTCCATAACACTGAAATTGCCAAATTTTAAATAATTTACCCTCAACTAGTTTTGTGGTGTAGGTCTACGTATTTTATAATGTTAACTTCAAATAATACTAAGTAATTTAAAGATGTGGTAGCATTGGATCTGGATGGGAAGGATGACTCTGGGAGGTGGAAGGGGTGTCGTGATTCTGCCTTCTCACATCGCGATACAGGATCGTGGACCTGAGTATCGCGATTTCGATTTTATATCGCGTATCGTTACAGCCCTAATAATAATAATCTGTTACATTTATATAGCGTTTTTCTCAATATTCAAATAGCTTTACATGAAAGGGGGGGGGGGAATCTCCTCAACCACTTCCAATGTGCAGCATCCACCTGCATGATGCGACGGCATCAATAGTCCACCAGAACGCCCACCACACACCAGCTTATTGGTGAAGAGGAGACCGAGTGATGAAGCCATTCAGTATATGGGGATGATTAGGAGGCCATGATGATGGACAGAGGCCAGTGGGAAAATTTGGCCAGGATGCCAGGGTTACACCCCTACTCTTTTTACGAAGGACAGCCTAGGATTTTTAATGACCACAGAGAATCAGGACCTCAGTTTAACGTCTCATCCGAAGGTCAGTGCTCTTTGACAGTATAGTGTCCCCATATTGGGACATTAGGAACCACACAGACCACAGGGTGAGCGCCCCCTGCTGGCCTCACTAACACCTCTTCCAGCGGCAACCTGGTTTTCCCAGAAGGTCTCCCATCCAGGTACTGACCAGGCTCAAACCTTCTTAGCTTTAGTGGGCAACCAGTCTTGGGCTGTAGGGTGATATGTCTGTTGCCAGTGATTGAGTTGGAGGCCAAGAATAAGTTTATATTTTCACTCGTCTACACTTGTACACTCTGACTGAGCATGTGAGCATGCAATTATCCGTGTCTTTACAGCACAGTGAGCGCACTATTCCTATAGATCAATGGATGTGCATATCAAAGGATGTGGAGCATATTTTATGCTCTTTAAACTAAAGTGTGTAGGTGCCTAACTCCCCCTGGCTAGGCTGAGAGCACTCTGTTTCTCTCACTCACTATATATATATATATATATATATATATATATATATATATATATATATATATATATATATATATATATATATATATATATATAATTTTATGTCAAAATTCCTGAGTTTGTTTGGAATTATTTAGCCTTTAAGACTAAACAAAAGCCACTGAGGGCAGTTTCCTTTGGTAGAGGGCCTTTCTGTGTTAATGTGTGTCTTCCAAATCATTCATATATAAATCATTCATTCCAAGATAGATGGATGGATGGATAGATGGATGTAAATTTTCTTTTGAGGTAAAAATTGTCAGAAGATTTGTGAGTTTACAGTTTGTAAGTCACTTCATCATGGTTTTCAAACTGGTGGACTCCCACAGTGAGCCACAAAGATGTATTAGGGGACCGTGAAAAACTTAAGAGAGAAAAAAGTATATTTACGATAATCAAAAGTAAATACGTGCAGTCAGACTACCATTAAGAATTTGATTTAATTGATGTATTATGTTGCAGTTCCTTATGAAGTTATTGTCTATTGTTAAATAACCTACCATTTTATCCTCAGTTTAACTCAAGATTTTTTTTTCCGTCATTAGGTAAATTTTAATTGTTGCCCCTGCTTTCATGAGTTTTAACATGTAAATGGTGTTTTAGACTAGAGAACAAGTCAATACAAATTGATCAATGCCTAGTTCAGACTCTGCCACATTGATGATACTGAGATTTGTGAAATTGTGATTGCTTATGTACATATGAACTATGACAGTTCCCACTTTCACATTCTTGTATTGTATTACCAGGAAACAATACAAACAAACAACCATTCAGTTCCTTGAAACAGTGGTCAGTGCGAGGCGCCGCATTGCTTTTGATTTCCAGGCACACACCGATGGCCATTACGAATCACAACAGCACCTATGAGAGACTTAATTTCCCTGGGCAGCCCTGGCCATCCTCCACCACAAACAGTGGCAGCAGTGCAGTCACATCATGTTGACTTAGTGAGGAATCTGTCCCCCTCATCCACAACGTTCCTCAGGCATAAAGAAAATGAAAAGGACAGGGGGAGGTCCATAGGGAAATAGCACATTATTTCTGAATTTGCTGTTAACCTCGTGTTGTCGTTAGCGAGACACACTCTTTTTTGGAAATAGGGGCTCAGGGATGATTCCGGCATCAAAGGCTTTTGTTCGTTGTGCATGTTCCTACTTAGTAAACAGAAATGGAAACCGGTACAAGGAGCTCCTCATTATATCCCTCTGAGACTCCATTAAAGACTCTCTGAGCGCCTTCACGCACCCTCTGGTTCACTGCTAACTACATTTTGGCGTCAATTGACACATGTTGGAGAAGATATTGATTCATTCATGGAGATCAAAAATGATCTCAGCTTTTTGTTCTGGGTAGTGGCTAAAATTTGGGAATATTTACATTCAGACAGCATCAGGATTTAAGACAAGAAAGAAGATGCAGTGGCACGAAATCAATTAAGTGGTCTGCCAGGTAATACATTAATTTCCAAGGGACAGTGCTAATAATGTCTAATCCACATGCGTCTAATTGTTTTTCTCCTGCTATGCAAATATAAAATGGAAAAAAAATGGAATTATGGTTTTCTGTGACTTCGGGACACCATCTTTCTGAAAGAAAATAATTAGATTTTAATCACTCCCTCTGTGTGCGCATCTGTCTTTGTGTACTTGTGTATCTGCTCTGGAAAGAAGTCTATACATCAATTAAATAAGCAGGTACATTTCAAAATCATACTGCAGCAGAGATTTCCAGATGAGTTTTTATGCACTCTACAAATTCTAGAATGACTTACAAGTGTATTGACTTTTTAAAATAAAATCACCTGCCACTTTATTAGGTACACCTTTCTAGTACTGGGTTGGACTCAGTTTTTTCCCTCCATAACTGTCTTTAATTCTTTGTGGCATAGATTCAGCAAGGTGCTGGAAACATTCTTCAGAGATTTTGGTCCATATTGACATGATAGCATTAGACAGTCGCTGCATATTTGTCAACTGCACATTCATGATGCAAAACTCCCGTTCCACCACATCTGAAAGGTGCGTTATTGGATTGGGTGACGGTGGAGGCCATTTGAGTATAGTGAACTCATTTGAATGTTCATGAAACCAGTGTGAGATGATTTGAGCTTTGTGACATGGTTCGTGCTCCTGCTGGAAGTACCCTCCATAAGAGGAGAACACTGTGGTCATAAAGGGATGGACACGGTCAGCAACAATATGCAGGTAGGCTGTGACGTTTAAACAATTGGTACCAGAGTACTGTATTTGAGCGGAGTGGAGCGGTGTGATTTTGTATGGTGTGCGGAGCGGATTTTTTAAAAGCCGGAGCGTCATGGTTTTCACTCGCTCTGAGACCACTCCATCATGAGTGCAATTCATGCTAATGGCCCATAATAGAACTGCATTTTTAGCAAAAATGTACACATTAAACACATTTACCTCACATGATAAAGATAGATCACTCAAATCAGAAAAAATGTGAAGGTTATGATGATGGCGATGGACATGAGCGGGAGGTTATATCTCAAGGAATTTGTACCTTTTAGATAGGCTACTGTTGATGATCAGGTTTTTCATTTAATAGGCCTATATATTATGAACAGAACTTTTGCGAGATTTCAAAGCATACTTATAAATACTTTAGCTGCAATTTCCTCAGGGAGCGAAGATGGAGCGGTGTTTTTGATATCAGTGAGCAAGGGGTGGAGCAGGGAGCAGTAAATGGTGAACCTGGAGTGGAGTGATTATTGAATGATTGGAGCGCGGAGGGGAAATTATTGCCGCTCCACTCCGCTCACATACTCTGATTGGTACTAAGGGGCTTGAAGGAAGCCAAGAAAATATCTCCCACACCATTACACCACCAGCAGCCTGAACCATTGATGGAAGGCAGGATGGATCCATGCTTGAATGTTGTTCACGCCAAATTCTGACACTACCATCTGAATGTTGTTGCAGACATTGAGACTCATCAGACCAGGCAAAGTTTTTACAATCTTCTATTTTCCAATTTTGGTGAGCCCATGTGAATTGTAGCCTCAGTTTGCTGTTCTTAGCTGAAAGGAATGGCATCCGGTGTGATCTTCTGCTGTTGTAGCCCATCTGCTTCAAGGATCGACATGTTCTGTCCTGTACATATCTGTAGACCTCGGTTGTAACGAGTGGTTATTTGAGCTACTGTTGCCTTTCTATCTGCTGGAATAATTCTGACATTTCTCCTCTGACCTTTGGCATCAACAAGACATTTTTACCCACATAACTGCTCACTGGTTATTTTCTCTTTTTCGGACCATTCTCTGTAAACCTTAGAGATGGTTATGCGTGAAAATAGATCAGCAGTTTCTGAAATACTCAGACCAGCCCATCCCATCTGGCATCAACAACCATGTCACGTTCAAAGTCACTTAAATCACCTTTATTCCCCATTCTGATGCTCAGTTTGCACTTAAGCAGATTGTCTGGACCATGTCTACGTCCCTAAATACATTGAGTTGTTGTGTTGTGATTGGCTGATTAGATATTTGCGTTAACAAGCAGTTGAACAGGTGTACCTAATAAAGTGCCTGGTGTGTGTGTGTAGAAAGTTTTTGCAGTACAATTTGATGTCAACACATTTATAAATTAAAATAAATAGAAAATAATTAGAACAAAAAATTATTTTAAAATATACTTAAATTGTTGAGCTGCAAAAAGTAGATTAACTGATTATTTGCAATCTAATTTTATTCATACATTTGAGAGATTTTTAAGAAGAAAAACTCAAAATTGTCTGATTCTAGCCTTCCAAATGTGTTCCTGGTCACTTAAGGACCTAGGAAATAAATATTTATCACACATTTCTGATATTGACCAGACAACTAATCAGATAGTCAGGAAAATAATTGGAGTTATCAAAAACCATAATAAATAATAATAAATAATATTGATAATAATGAAATTATCTTACTTTACAGCTATAAAAGAAAAAAAAAAACATTGTGTGCTTTTGGCTTCCTGGCTAATTCCTGAGTACGGCAACAGGGCAGCAATTTGGATAAAATTACAAAAATTCTATAGACTGTTTAAGAACAATTTCATTTAAAAATCTAAAATGTAAATGTTTTACATTAACCAGTATCAAATGCACAGTGAAATGGGGGTCATCCTGCGTAGCCCACAATGGTTGAGAAAAACATTAAAATATACAAAACATTACCTTTTTTATTTTTATTTTTTATTTTATTTTTATTTTTTTACAAACATACAAAACGTTACTTTTGCATTATATTAGTGAGAACAAAGGCATATTGTGTAGTTTGGGCCTATTGGCTGAACACCTGCAAAGTAGTGCAGTAACCCTTTGAGGCATTATTTAGACAAAAGGAGATAACTTGGAACTAGCCTTTTATAATGCTTTACCGTGCAGCCTTCTTTCAGATGAGTTTCTACATCGTCATTCTTGAGGGTCTGCAACCTGGGTGACAGTTTACTTTCTAGACCATGTAAAATCTTTTGAGTGAATTCAAAAGTGTTGGTCGGTGCTTTGAGATAGCTGAGGTGTAGTGCTTAGATCAGTCCAAAGATTACCAGGAAGGCATCGCCAAGTCTGGGGAGGCTGACCACAGCATCACTTTCAATGACTACAGAGATTCTCACAGGGTGGTAGTGAACTGGACTTGTGTCATGACTGGTCTCGTTGTAAGAAGTGAAATGCATAAGTGAGGAGAAAGAAAACAGACCATACACAAAAACTGAATGGGTAGACTAAACAAAGGTTCTAAAACATGTTAGTATTTTAAATAACTGTTTACATAATACACAGAATCTGTTAGTGACTTAAGGAGACTCACTGTGCAGGTTCTGAAAAATCTAGAAACATTCTCGCGCAGATACACAGGAAGGGGCCAATGAAGGAACACATTGAACTCATTGAACAGCAGTGTTTGCACTGAATAAAAGTAGGGTGTGCAAGAATAATTCCACATTATGAAGAAAGTAGCATAATCTAGAATGCGTGTTCCTCCAAGGTGCATTACTGATATTGTGTGACTGAAGGCACCCATTAAGATGTGTTGATGTTGATCAGGTCTAATGGTTAAACTGTTGAATTGCTCAAAGTGTCCATTAATTAAGACTACATTCAACAAATTCACTTTAGTTGTTCTTGTTTGGTTTTTGTATTTTTATTAGTTGTCAGGGCACCAAGAAAGTCAAGTAATTTTATATGACTTCAGTTCTGAGATCCTTCTCAGCAGCTAGTTTCCGTATTTTAGCTGAACTGTTAATGGGATGACGGAATTTTCTCCACAATTATTCACAAATGTTTTTTTGATCCTGCATTGCACTTACTGTAGGTTATAGATAAACAGCCGCAATTTGTTTGTTCATGTCCTTAATCTAAAAAAAATATATATAATAATAATAATTAATTAAAATGTCAAGTTTTGGCTTATTCTAAAAGCAATCTTGGTAACAAAAGCTGGATAAATGCTTGTCAAATATTGTCGGGCTCTATTATTTAAATGTATCTCTTGCGAAACTGTTGAAAAATCGGCAAGAGACGGAGGATCTTTTACCTTTCCACCTACCACATCTGAAGTGCCGAGAGTACTACTTCATTGAAGAGGTGGAGATGCTTGAATACCGGAATTATTGGACCACACACAGGAGGTAGATGGCCAGTCAGATGGGAGATGGCTTTGATGGAAACAGCTGCTGGCTTTACTTTGGCCCAGATCTACTTGTGCAGTTCTCCTGCCTCCTGACAAGGAGACTTTTTACCTTTTGACTAGCACTTTCAGCTGGCACTATTATCAGCTTAAGACTGGAATTTTGAACCTCTCAAGAGCTGAGTACAGCAGGTAACTCTCTCCCTATCTTTTAATCTCCCTCTTTCCCCATCTCTCTCCCCCTCTCACACACACACACACACACACACACACACACACACACACACACACACACACACACACATATATATATGCTTTCTTTGCCCCGCCAACCAATTTAGGAGAGTCATTGAAGCTCAGGAATGGAAAGAACTGCACTCTTCCCCTTTCAAGGCAGCCTGACGCATTAGTCTACTTTCAAGGCACTCAATTTGAGGTGTCACACTATGCCCTTCTATCTGCATGTTTGATTCGCTCTCTGCTGCCTCCAGATCTCTGAAGTGATATCTCACACTTCACATTTACTGTGACATAGATTAGCCATTTCTTTGTCATTTCTGGGGTACAGTAGGCATCTAAATTTCATCTCTATGACTCTTTTAGGCTGTTTGCACATTTTTACTAAAGGGAAATTATGCATAATGTTGATTACCTCATAAAATAAGTTAAAGTAGTCCATTTTTTTAACACTTTCACACAGGTCACTACAGTGGACAGCTATTCCAAAAGCATTTTATTGCGTATGCATGGGTTTTAATGGCAAAGTTGCACATCAACCTCTACAGTGGACCCTAGTGCATCATCATATACATTGCCACCAAGTGGCAAGCCATTTTATGTGGATTTTTTTTCTTCTCCAAACCAAGATGGCCAAGGTCCAGTCAGAAATGCTAAGTTGCTCTGGAATATCCATCCATTCCTTCTATCTTAGGAGACTCTTGCAGGTAAAAAAAAATGTTGTAGCATCAGGTAACATCGAAGGAGTCATATCATTGTTAAATAAGTATTGATTTTAGATTTAGATTTCAGCTACAATTCATACTATTACTGTGACTGCTGTTCTTGCAAATACTTCATCCGCAGTAACTTTTTTGGCTGTAAATATACGTGTTTGTGTTATTAAAATGTAATTTGCATTTACATCAAATAAGTAATGTGATTATGTAATGTACATTTCATCTAATGCATTACTTTACTCATTACATCAGAAGAAGGAATCTGGTTATGTAATGCATGTCACTTGCAATGCTTTACTCGTTACATCAAAAAGTAATCCAATTACTTAATGCATGTTACCTGTAATGCATTACTTGTTACATCAAAAAGCAATCTGATTACATTATGCATGTTACTTGTAAAGCTTTACTCCTAAAACTGCTCATTTCAGATGAGATTGAAAAAAAACCTGATCACTAGTTTTTCCACAGCCTGACTCTGAGAACATCAATATATCAGTGTAGATTTTAGTCTGAGGTTTTCTCAGAGAGGAGAGCTACAGTAGAAATGTGTCCATTTTGAACATAATCAGGGTTGGGTTCACATGTTGGGTTTCCACAGAGTTGTACCTTCACTGGCTATAGACATTCTTTGATAGAATTACATCCTCATGTTCTGATGTCAAAGACATGCAATGTTAAACTTGAATGAAGTTCTTCGTCTGCTGGTGGAACAGAAACAAACTCAATTTCTTTTGCAATAACTGAAGCTGTATTATGGTTTTTGTATATTTTATATTTTCTCATGACTTTTTATCATTTTATTCATTGGTTTGTTAAATACACACAGCATTGCTGTTTTATTATTGTATTATGTTTAATACAGTTTCAACACCATAAACACATACTGTCCACTACATCTGAAAATATCTATGAAAAATAGAAAAAGTTCAGATCTTGTTGCCCTAAGAGCCATACAAACACATAGGAAAAAGAGTTTTGACTGAGGTTGTCACGGAATATTCTACAGCACAGACTTGTGCTTGTTATAGGGCCTTGCTCTTTGTTTAAGGATAAAGTTATTTGGATTTTTTTTTTTTTTTTTTTTTTTTTTTAACCAATTTTACCTGCTCTAGAGCAGTTTTATTTAACATAAACAGAAATGCATTGCATTACATGCAGAGAAGATACTTTGAGTCTAGATGATGCTTTGAGTCTCCTAGATGCTTCTGTTTTTTTTTGTGTGTTTTTTTTGTGGAGACCTCCTTGTTGAACTTTATTTTTGCCATTTTTGCATCTGTTTCCTGTGAAGTATCTACTGTCCTATAATAATGTGGGAGAGAAAGATAAGGGTGAGATTGGAAAGTACCTCGAGCCTAACTCGGTTCGTCGGAAGCACAACCTTACCATAACTCAAAGCACTTTTGCATTGTATTAATAATACTTTATTATTATGTTATAATAAACTTTGAATATATATTATTTTATAAGAGGCTCAATAGGTAGAAATGTTGCCTCACAAGCAAGAAGGTTCCCGGTCCGAGTCAAGGAGCCAGGAGGCTTTTCTATGTGGAGTTTACGTTCTTCCTGTATTTCAGAGGGGATGCTTCCTTTTCTCCACAATCTTAACAACATGCACAGACCATCCATCCAGTGTGTTTCCCTGACATCGTCCCAAGAGGCTGGGTTAGGCTCCAGCATCCCCACAACCCTACAAAGGATACCTGGTTTGAAAGTAGATCAATTTAAAGGTACCGCTTTGTTCGAGAGGTGATATGTACAGTATCATGTATTATCACAAATGTATTAGTTGGTGTTCAAAGAATGGACCACAGGTGTCAGCCAAAAAATGTACTAAACAATGTTTGTTTAGAGCATGTAAACAAGGAAGTTTCGTCTCCTCCCTTCTTGGTATCCCAGCACATAGATTGTGCCAAATTTACTGGGCCTGTATCTGTCTCAGTTTGATATGGCTGCGGTCCAGTTGGATGGCCAATTTTAATGAATCACTTGAGAATCTTCCACCATTTGATTTAACTGGGCAAAAATTTTCTGCTCCAGCAGCCGAACCACATTTCACACAAATCATAGAGATCAAATATGTCAAGTTGCTGCACTGAGTTTTATGGAAAACAGGTCATACCTATTATAATGGGGAATGAGTCAAATTGCTCTACTGGTATCTAGACAGGAACAGGTTTCTTTGTGTAAAAAGCTCATTTGGTAGACTTGTTCATTGGGTCAGTAGCTTGAGGTTATAGAATGTATTCACTCTGACTTTTCCTGTCACCTGCAAAGTGGGGGCTGGAAGGGAGAGGGTGCATTTTATAAAGCTCTATTTAACGCTCAACCCCGCACCTGCTCTATTGCCTGGTATTGACTCCCGGAATTAACATATTAATTGTTTACCCGCATCCTCATGTTGGTTTTATGAGCGTTGCCAGAGAGGCGAGCGGGCTGTGAGCATGCACGCAAGCATATGCACACTCATTGATGCTTGTTTGGGTGGGTAATCAGAGCAGCTTTGGAACTTTACAAGAAGTCATTAGCAGTCAAGACTATTGTACAGACGTTCTGATTTCAAAGGTGCTCCACAACAGCTTGTGTGGTGAGGACTGATTGAACCAGAGAACTTGAAAGGGGAAGAGAGACGTCAGGTTCGCCGCATCCTGTCGCGGCCCATCTGCCTCCTCCTCTGCTCCCACAGCCAGCCTCCTTTGTAAGGAAGGAGGGTTTTGAACATCAAAGCTGAGGCTCGCTACCTAGGAGACGGAAACAATTAGTAAGGGATTTGGTGAAAGGTACGCGGCTGAGTTCAGAAACGCTAAACTAAAGATGGGCCGAAAGGAGGGTTCAGAAGAGTGAAAGGCAGAAGGCTTCCTGATATATCTAATGAAACTGTATTGCACCCCTCAGCCAACATTGGGCTATATAATTACGCTTTAATCCCAAGTACAGCTAGCGTTTTCACGAATCCCTGCTTACGCCTCCCATAGATAACAACATATCTTGATTAAGGTCTAATTATCCTGTATCCAGCGGGGATTTTAAATTAGTGTTTTAAACATAGCACCGCCCTGGAATTAAGTGGTGACACTGGTGCATTGGTCCGAATCTGGTGACTGATGCCATAGGTATATGAATTTCTCATTATCTTTTATATATTAGGGTATCCCCTGAGCTACAGTGCTGAAGGCCATGGCAACCTTCAAGGGAAACAGCTTGTTATAGAGTCCCCTTGGGCTGTTATAGTTCTGTTGAATGATTCAAGAGGACATTTATAGGGGTTCTTTGTGTTCTCTGTGTGTGTTTATTTCTTTCTTTCTTACCTCTGTCTCAGGCAATTAGTCTCATTGCCATGTTCATATTTAAGTCAAAGGGCATATTCACATTATGTCTTAGTCTTCGATATTAATACAAAAATTAATAAAAGAATGTGTTTTGCTTTTAAGTTGGTTCTTTTATGTGGTTAATTCACATTAAGTGCATGTGTTAATGCTTCCCTGTTTACACTTTCTTCTTTTCATGTTTAACCTACCATTTATCTTCTGGCTATAAGAACCAGCACTTCAGAGATGAGATAACTGATATGTGGATTGCGCAAGAAAGAAAAGCATCCACATTATTAATTTTAGGGGGAAATGAGGAGCGCAGATTAGAGATGGAACTGAATAATTAAATCTAATTATGTGACAAAATGAAATAATAGAGAAGAGAGCAATAAATGCAACACTCCCACTAAATCATAAAGCATTTTATTCATGTGATATAATTTATTGCCCTTGATTCCTTAAAGCTTTTCAAAGGATATTAAGTGCAAGGCAGGAGACTGTGTTCAAGCCGACAGATTTTAGCAGGAAAGTATCAAGGAGTGCATTAGACAGGATTAGAATCCTCAGTCACTCACTGGACTGCAATTTAATATAAGGAATGTCAGCATCCTCCCCTCCCCTAGTACTATTAAACAGGCTTGTCTATCCTTTTCAATTAGCCGGTGAAAGACTAGCCCCGCCCCTCCCCTGAGATCTGCTAAATGTGTTTATGACAACACAGCAGCACTAAAACTATAGGAAGAAGAATCCATTACCATGTCTGTGTTTGAAGGCTTTCCCTGGTGTCGTATGTTACACACATTTATCACTAATTCTTAAGACAAGGGAAAAAATATCATATAAATGCAGGGGTATTTTATTACAGTATGTTAATTTTTCTTCATTGTCAATTCAGGAACACCAGCAGATATTTCAGATATTATAATTGACAAATCTTGCACGTTAGTCAATTAGTGAATGAATTAAGGCTGCATGATATTAAATATATAATCACTGAGCCTGTATGGTGTCGTTGAACTGAGTGATAATTAGTGTTGATGAGTAATAATGTTAAAATGTTCATTAAATGAAGACCATATAAAATAGCTGTTCATAGTTATTGGTTGTTAATGTGTTTATTAATGAATATTTGTGTTGAGATCCTTCTAGTGATCATGTCTGATTCATTGCAGGCTCATTTACAAGGAAATATGTGCTGTATTATAGGCCTATTCAGTGTGATTTTTAACAATTTCTGTTGCAATATTTTCCAAGAAATAATATAAGAGGCTTGAGGTGTTAGGGGTCATTCTCTCATGATGTGCAACCTTGGTGAGTCAAGCAACAAAGAGAGCAAAAAGAGGGGGGGGGGGGGGGGGTGCAGACAGATCAATCTGTAGACAAGCCGAGTGACTAGGTCAGAGTGAGGCCACTTCAAAGGGTGTTAATGCACACCACTAGCAGGGATGCAGAGGGTTAGAGACCTTGACGAGAGGATTTAGTCATTCCAAGGCTGATGTGGAAAGCACTAAGCAGAGCTATCAGCTCAGAACAATGTCACATCATGACCTCCTGTAAAGGCATGATGATGTTTCATAACCTCCATTCATCCTGGCAACGTCACTCACTCACTCACTCACTCCGTATTCCATGTGTTAAATGTGTTTGACAAGATAGCAGCACTAAAACTATAGGAAGAGGAATAGATTACCCTGTGCAAATTATATGCAGATGGTTCAGCTTGATTGGACTGACCAGCTTAATTTGAAATGTAAATGCCTTATTTATTTATTTATTTTTGTTACCTACAGTAATTGTTCATCTTAAATTTCCAAGGTAAAAGTAAGTTGCAGTCTAAATCCACCTGGAAATATGAAGGAGTGCTTGTCCTTGATTTGAATGGGCATGACACTCCTGCCCACTGATGCAAATGAAGTGAGGCGATTTATACACACAACACTGGTAAATGACAATGATAATATGAAAGTTAATTTGCTACTGATGTCCAGTAAATTTGAGCAGGTGTCTTAATATGCAGCATGTGTTTACTCTGTCAATATATTAGATGATTTGTGTGACATTTATGGGGTGGTAGTGAGGCTCAGAGGAGACATTGTGATCTGCCTAGTGGGTTTGCATTCCCCAAATATCCATTTGGGGCTTGTTTTACACTATTTGGGATTTTACAGCCCATCACCCAGAAATCTTCTCATCTGTGAGCATTAACTGCCTTACATACATTAGCAATAAAATCCCCAATAAATGTGCCGAGGGACTGACGACTGCATGTGTTGGCATAAAATATTCTGAACTATACCTCTGTCTGGGAATTGTGATGTCTACTGCTAGTATTCTATATGGCAGCTCTCCGGTTTATAAGAATATATTTCGCTGTATGTGCATGACACTGCAGAGATTTGAAGTTGCCTTGCAGCTCTTTTTAAATGAGCAATTCATATGTATAAACAATTAAAATTATATATATATATATATATATATATATATGTATGTGTGTGTGTGTATATATGTATGTATAGTGTGTGTGTATGTGCATGCAATTCCTCCTTCCTCCACATTCATGAAAGCAATAGTGCAATAAATGCATTTTGTGTAAGAGTACAATGGAGGGGACAAACTAGAGACTTTTATTTCTTTATTTTTTTGGAAAGTGCATCCCTCTAATCTTCCCAACAATGTCAATTTAACCTGTTTTTCTGCATCTATGGATTGCTACGCCAATGTGTTCGACTGATAGAGGCCCAACGAATGGCCCACCTATCTCTTATTTAGAATTTATAGATTGAAGCCTCTGTGCTGCAATGCTGCCCTCCAGTGTATACACCCACCAACCCCCTCCATCCACACCGTCTCTTAGCTTTAGGACTAACCATCCCAAAAACTCCCTTTTGTTAAGATGTCAAATGAGCATCTATTTAAAGTATTTTCCTCACAAGCATTTGCTTAGACCTAAGGGCATGTGATTTATTTATTTATTTATTTCATGCATTCCACAAGCGTTTGTGAGCAAACATAATCTAAAATGCTGCGTGCACAGCCCTGGCACCGACAGAGTAGATGTATAATGTATGTGTGTTGGCACCTGACTCAGCATGCCAATGATTTTTGTTGCCTTGGATATGTGACTGGCACCAATCCAAATCTACACCTTCCCTACAAGTCCTCAAAGTGTATTTATATAGTTTTCATGCTTGGCAGGAGCTTTTTCTCATCGCCGGCTTGTAGCGGTCCCAAGGTGGAACGTGATTATGATTGCATGAGACATTATTGCCTTGTTTTGCGATGGCCATTATAAGGATCTCAGGGGACGGCGTACATTGACTTACCAGGATCTATACATCGCTATCTACAGGGTCCGACACTCAGACGGCAATCAAGCTGAGTAGTTGAAGTGCAACACGTCTTGTTTGTTCATAGCTCCTTTTGGCTGTTGTCAGGCTCTTTCAGATTGCAGTGCTATTTAGTTGCCCATTGTTGACAGTTTAAGTTGGAGCTCCACTTATTTGCTATCACTGTTACCACTTACATGGACAAGTGTCTTTGTTGTTGTTTTGCAAAATCTCAATAATAAGGATGACAAGTTGTAGTTATTTGTGGGAAATGTTGCAAAAGTGACAGAGAAAAAATACAATATGATTTACCTCCGTCGTCCCTGATGACAAACCCGTGTGTCCGTGACAACAACGGATATGAACCTTTCTCCTACACAACCAGTTGAACTCGATCGATAAGCCAACCTTTAAGGCAGAATATGCAATTTAGCCATGTATCTGACATGGCCCTAGGCACCCTAATGTTGCTTTCATCTATAGACGTATGTTTATATCCCGAACATCTTTTAAACTTCACCATTTAGCCTTGCTGACTCCTGGCAAAGTTTTAGGAGGATGAGCCTCGCTTCTGTCTCGCACTGTAAACGCCAGTGTAAATACACCCCCACATTTCTCACGGCTGGCGAGCAGAAGCTGTAAAATGCTCAGACTGATAAAGCAATATTCAATTCCTCCCTTGAGTTAGAGGGCAAACTTCTTGGAGGGGCGTCCTCCCTTTGACGCGGCTTTGGAAATAAACTCGAGTGAAATAAAACCTCATCAGCGGTCGCATCAGCGACTCCTTCCCTTTTATCACCAGAGCTCCGACGAAGAACAATTAACAGCTCACCACGAGTCCGAGAACTGAATCACACTGTAAGCATGCACACACAACTGCCCCCCCCAGGCCAGCTCTAATGCATCTCCCATTGTGCACACTTCTATAAATTACCAGTGGTACGAGTAGTCAGATACAAATAAAGGTGATTTAGCTCAAAGAGATGCTGAGGGATGGCTCTCATTAGCCCGGAGAGGAAACGCAAGTCCGGACCTAACGGAGAGGAATTCTTGCCCATTAGCGCAATGGCAGCGTGTGTATTGATAGGTTTTTAATAAGATGCTGCTTTAATGGTTATCATGACTGAGTGGGTTTATGGTAATGGCGATGGGCGGCAGAAAGGGGGGCACGGGACGGTTCAAATGACTTTTTAGTCAGATCCGAAGAGGTCCACGTCGGTGAGCAAATGCCCCCTGTGAAGGGTGAAATGAAATAAGTAGCGTGATGATAAAGACTTCCTCTGTAATAACTGAGTGGCTTCAATGAGGATGGAAGTGATGAATTGGTGGAATGGACAGCATTCATGTGTGGGTGTCTTCATTTCCTCCCATTAATCTGAGAGACTCATTTTTTCACAGCACCCATTTTAACCCTACAATACTCTTGCCTGGAGATGTTCTAATTGTATTATTAGCTGCAAGTTAAGTAAATGAAGACGATTTAATCAGCCCTCTTTTTCCCTCTATCTCTCCCTTGTGTCCCTGAGATCTTTCTATTAACAGAATTGTTAAGGGATCAATTTAGGATTTTTTAAATAGGCTGACAACTCTATTGTCTCAATGACAAAGATACTGAAGATTAACCTTGTAAGAACAACTTTGCAGCTGTAGTTCAGAGGCCTTGCAAAGTATTTTCTATAATTAACAGGAAAGGCTTAAGATGTGTCAATGATCGCCTTGTGTACATATCGTATGCATATAAATATTTAAATTAACGAATGCTGCTGATTCGTACTGTGAATTACTTGGTGTTCATAGTGAGCAAAATTTAGATCACTCTTCAATGATGACAGGTACTCGCATAGTCTCCCTGGTTCACGTAGTAAACACAGTACAGCGCTTCCTGGTTCTACGTCAGAACGCCGGCTCTTTATTGGCTAGCTCCTGCGTTAGCATCACATGCATGTGTCGTGGTGCTCACGTGAACAGCGTCAGCCAATAATGAGTTAGCGTTCTGACGTAGAACCTGGAAGCGGTTCACTGTGTTTACTAGGGGTGTAACGGTTCACAAAATTCACAGTCCGGTTTGATACAATGCACTGGTGTCACGGTGCATTGTATCAATTTTTCGATATTGTACATTGTACGTTTTCGATCCAGCAAAAAGAAATAAATGCCAGAGAAATTTCTTTGATTTAAAAAAAAATGTTTTAATTAAAACTAACATCATAAAGTAGGATTTTTTTTTTTTTACTTGCAACGATGGATACTTGACTCTTCTTTGGAGCATATAAAACAAAAACAGCTCCTTGCTCCTTGAAAAAAAAATATTGTAGTAGTTATAAACAATGGTTTATTTTTATTTCAGATTAACATTTGAGGGCAGCAATTTTATTCATAATGTCGAAATAAAACCGACGTAACGTTACTTGAAAGCATTGTAGCCTACTATTCCTGCCAAACGTCCATGGTTACAGTTAGTGTTACTACAGTAAATCTATGGTGAATGTTGCTGATCTGTGGACACTGGATAGTTCATTCATGGCACAATGTTTCTTCCTGGTTTCCACGTCAGCGTTGTTTGATCTATTAATAACGGAGAAATGTGAATGCTTCTCACTAGATCTTGCAGCGCTGTTATTACTTCAGTCACAGTGGCAAATTCAAATTCTTTTTTTACTGGATGTCTTAGCGCTGTGTACTAACAGTGTCGCTTGATCAAGATCGGCTCGCGCTGCATTGGTCCGAACTGATAAACGGTCCGTGAAAAACAAAATAACGAGTAGCGCAGTTTCGTTCCGCTTTTATTATGTTGCCATTTGATGTTTGGTAATGTTGTGGTCGCGCCAGCGTACGATTGCCACGCGCCTACATTTGAAAAAACTACATTTTGGTCGCCAGGAAAAATGGTCCAACGAACCGTTTTTAATGCGTACCGACTACCGAACTGAAAGCCTCGTACCGAACGGTTCAATATGAATACGTATCGTTACACCCCTAGTGTTTACTACGTGAACAGCATAGAAGAATTATGTTGAATAAAGTCGTTGTTTTTGGGGGGAGGGGTTGCACACAAAGAGTATTCTTGTCGCTTCATTACATTAAGGTTAGACACATGGACTATTTTAACGACGTCTTTACTACCTTTCTGGGCCTTGAAAGTTGGAACGATGTTGATGCCTATTGGTGGTTCAAAAACCTCTCAGATTTGATAAATATCTTGATCTGTGTTCTGAAGATGAACACAGGTCTTACGGGTTTGGAATGGCATGAGGGTGTGTTCTTAATGACACAATTCTCTAATTAAACCTTTAAGCCCACATGACCCGAAGAGCATTTATGTTATGTTTGAAGAGGATTTAAAAAGAGAAAATATGTTGTTTTGGAATTTGTCTTGATTATCTTTTTAAATACTTTAGTTGGATGGAATGTTTCTAATATCAAATAAACTGTGTGTGGTATGTCCAAGGATGTCTGTAATGCATGAAGATGGTTATCCAATGGCAGTTGGCAGTATGTGATTTGAAATGTTATCTTTGACCACATAACTTCTTGAGGTAATAACCAGTTTGGAGGCAGTGACCATAAATGTTACTGATTGGCTAATGGCACCACAAGAACGTTCATAGTCCCAAACCATTCCCTATAGAGACTATCCTGAGTAGTGACGTAAAATGCAGCAGATATGGGGGAAAAAAAATATTTTATGCTTTTAAGAGCCATAAAAAAGAACCAGGCAGTGGTAGAAAGATGCTGTAATAAAATATGTGTGATTAATAAGGTTATGTTCACTCCACAACTGAATGTGGCCCAGATTTAATTACATCTCAAAACAAATGAAATCTATTGTTGCGAACTGATGTTCAGTGAAGGCCAGCATGAAATTACACATCAATTAATAATGAGGTTACAAAATTATAGTATAGGCGTTCTATGGACTTATTGTGGGAACCGCTGCTACACTAATTATAATGAAGCACAATTTCAGGTTAGAGTGATGTATAAAGGCATATGAACACTGAAGTTGCATTGGTTCCACATTTACACAGTATTAAAGTGGGCCAACTCAAGCATTTCGTTTTGATTTGTGTCATGGGGAGAAAAAAAACAGATTTGGTCCACATTAAGCTGCAGTGTGAATGCGATGAAAAAAGTCATAATTTTAAATAGTCAACTAATTTTAAATGTCTGTCAATGAGGAAAGATGTGTTTTACAACCACGAGGTGTAGTTACAACCTCTACCAGCAGGGGAATGTTTTTTCCTTTAAACGCTCAAATGCATAGAGGAAGAAATGGTGCTTTGCTTTTATGGTATTTTTTTGCTTTACTTTAAGGCCATTTCTTTTTAGTTCAACACCGAAGTGTAATTTCAATGTGTATGTACTTCTGGAGGCAGAATGAAATTATCCTTGCAGAACAGAGTAAATACACTTTCTGAATAGGATTGTTCAGTCAGAAACAAAAGAAGCCTCAAGGCCTGCTTCACTTCTGAAAATAATCATTTTCATATATGTTCACATATTGCTGACTTGTCCATTTCTCCCTAGAAAGCATGGGATTTGTAAGAATCATTAATGAATGCACTTTCATCATAATGATCCTAATGAAAAAGGCAACCTGCGTCACTTAATCACCTCACTTTATGGATGAGGGCTCCTTTTCTTTCACAAAAATCCAACTTTATTTTGACAAGTGCTGGGAAGAGTCAGGAACTTCTGTAGCATATCAATGCCGAGATCTATCATGACCTGACCGCAAGGAGAGACGACCCAAGTCTCATGCAGGAGAGATTTTATTAATGGTGTCTTTTCCCACCTGGGCTTTGAACCTCTATTTGTTATCAAACAAATGGGAAGTGAAAATGAACGTGAGGAGCCCAGAGACTCCATGTGGAAAAGAGTGTGAAATGAATTCCAGTTGTACACCATTCACATGCTGTAGCTCTTGACATAGAGCTGCATTTTAAGCAGGCCGTCATTCGTAATCTACCTCATTCTCATCTACGTAGAACCAGTGGAGATAATATTGCGTTCCTCATTTTCTCGACATAGGGCTTGTTTTGGCTGAATTCATGAACGGCACATGCAAAGCAGCTCGATGCTGTTCATCAGTCAATGGGCAGGCTAAATATTGATCTAATATTTTTTTTTTTTTTCATTTCGTGTTGATTACAGAAAATACCTTGAGCGAAAACAGGATCTCTTTTCTTGGCCTCATTGTTATGCCAAGTTTCTATTTGATCCGAGTAGCGATAGGCTAAAGTCATTTTAAAGCATGCAGATTAGGTTTGGATGAATGAAGTGTATCTGACCTAGATGGACTGTACTTGGCCTCTTTTGTTGCTGAAATTATAGTATTTTGAACTTTTTTTTTAAGCAGGTCTTTAAGTATATTCTCGAAAGCCATCTGCTTTTTGTGCAAACCACCTAATTGCAGGCAATTCTGCCAAATCCACAAAAGAAGCGATAGCATTCTTTTATTTTCAATCTGCTATATATAAGCGCATAATCCTATCACATCAGAAAGCTTACTTTCATTTACTGTAAAAGTGCACGCCTGTCAGCACTACACACACTGAGAAAGTCGAGTCCAAAATGAGGCAAACCAATCAGTTGAGAAATCTTTCTTTCTCTCCTCTCACTTTCTCTCTTTCTATCAGACGTGGACGACTGATAACCAACCTCCTACTCACCCTCCACTCCTGTGTGTCTGCACTGTGGCGATAAGCAAATCAATATCCTGTCACTTCTCATTTTTACCCTCCCAATTCTGCTTTCTGCACCCTGCACAAGGTGACAAGGCCTGCTCCGTGGTCTGGCGGAGCAATCTCTGCACTTTTTTGCTGGAATATTCACCATCTCGTGGTACCAGACTGTGTTATGACTCTGCTGGGCAAAAGCGCTGGATGGAGTTGTAGTGGAATGTGTGAATCACATGATCTCAGTTAGCTTACACAGTGCTGCTGGAGGAGATGTGTTCAGTCAAGCAGCACCATCTCTACTTCCCCAACGTGTTCTTTATCTGTATATAGTCTGTCCATGACAAGAAGATACAACAGGAATGAAGTTATGTATACTTTTGTGATGCCAGAAATGTCAAACGTTAGATGAGTGTGATCGCATTAAAGGGACTGTTCCATCAGAAAATAAAATTTGGTCGTCATTTACTTACACAAAATCAATGATCAGTTATATTTATATATCCAGATTGAGGGTATTTTAGAATCACTCATTTTGATTAAATTGAATTCAATTTATTTCTCTGTCCAAATAAGATTGTCTACCGAATAATTGCAGCAGATTCACTGTCGAACTCGGCATGAAACTTTGGTGTGGCTTAGACTGTCAGTGTTGTGTAAATTACTTCCAAACTGTAATACATTATACTGTTTATAACTTGTTACTGTTATTTAAAAGTAATTAATTACCTTACAATATTACTGTCTCAGAATTGTAAAGCGTTACATTACTCCTGTATTACTTTTGAGTTACTTTCACCAACATAACTATACAGAAGTAGAACTTAACATTCTAGGGCTGTAACGATATGCGATATGAAACCGAAATCGCGACACTCAGATCCACGAACCTGCAGAATTGCGACACACCCCTTCCAACTCCCAGCGTTATCCATACCGTCCAGATCCAATACCACATCTTTAAATTACTATTAGTATTATTTGAAGTTAACTTAACATTATAAAATACGTAGACCTACACCACAAAACTAGTTGAGGATATAAATTATTTAAAATTTGGGAATTCCTGCGTTGACATTTGCAGTCAAAACTTGAAATATAGCTAAATTCTCAGAAAATGCATTAATACCAACATATTGAAACGTCTGTTTATCTATAGGCTCCTCCCTGAAAGGAGTCCAGACATTAGAAAAATATCAGTCTACACATGCGTTTTATATTTAATATTAGGGAAATAGACAGTCATGTGTGACAAAAAAAATCTTTAACTTTTAGGAGGCAACTATTTTTTTGTTGTTGTAATTCTGTAAATTACACTGCGCAAATAAGATGAAGAAGGGTTGTCTCTCCACAGAACATAAAATAAATGTGTTCGCATTTATGAGGAAAAAATAATGTTACAGAAGTGACAGTTATCCGTTACGGATCGCGACCGCTATGAAGCGGCACTAAAAGCTTTAAAACTTTCACAGATACCTTAAACAGAAGACACAAAGCCTTTCTTTAAAGTGAATTGCGTTTTGTATTAATTGTATCTTCATTTTAATCAATGTTTCATCAACCAATTGACTGGATTTAATAAATAAGAAGTAGGCTAAATATAGCAGACAATTAGGTAATCACGACACGGAGGCGCCGGCGCGTGAACTGGAGCGCGTCTCACAAATGAACCGAAACTCAGCGTATAAGGTAGCCTATTCACGGACCTGAAAAATATATCTATATTGAAATGTCTACTTGTAAACAGAACAATTCAAAACGAAAGAAAACAGACTGCTCTCTGCTTATGAAATGAAATGTGCATTTCTCTCAGGTGCATTCACTAGCCTACTGCGAAGATCGCGAGTCATCATCGTCAACTTCATCTTGACTTTATTAATAAAAAATTAAAATGTCTCCTTGCTATATTTGACACATTCATAATCATTGCTTTTGCCGGTTCTTTGTGACAGCTTTTAGGTGCTTTATCGGCAGCGCCGCTGCCCTTACATGAACGTGTCACCACCACATCAAAAACATGATTGCGTGATGAAAACATGAAAAATACCACATAAACATAGCCTAACTGTTTAGAAAGAAAACACAGAACGAATAGCCTAATGCGCATACGTCCATCTCGCGAATGTATAGTCTTCTTCATGCCATCTTCACCATTAGCCGCTTTTCCACTGGCCAGCGCGAGCACAGAGGCCGAAATCATACACGACACTCCTGTAAAAAAATAAATGGCTATACAAATATATCAGACGCTGCCATTTAGTCTTTATTTACAGTCTTGGACACCACTATTGACTGACCACGAACAGGTTTTTTTTTTTTTTTTTTTTTTTTTTTTTTTTTTTTACAATTAAAACTAAACGTCTGTTGTAACGCAAGCCTTACTGAACATACCGAGTAAAATATGACTGACAATTGATTAGTAATTCCTTACACTACTGCGTTACAGCAAAAAAGTAATATGTTACTAATGCATTACTTTTGAAACGCGTTACTCCCAACACTGTAGACTGTATAGGCTGTTAATATGTCTATTTTTACAACAGATTGTTCTGGTTCTCAAATCTAATTGGTCTAGAGAGCCTTTTCCAGCCATGCGATATTGACCAGTTTCTCCACCGGAACTGTTTCACCGTTTTCATCACTACATGTCATGGCGGACAAGCAAACCACGTAGTTTTACTAATACTACAGTTGTTGTGTAATGTACTTTTAAGAGTTTTTTTTAGACCTCAAATATTCAACTTAATAGTACCAGAAATCAAATATGTATAGACCTTACGCCTTTCGGCGTGTGTTTAATAAACTGGTAAACTTTAGATCCTTAAAACAACTCTTATGAACTGTTGTACAAAATTCTCTGCCGCACGCATGCGCGAGTCGAACTTGTTCAGACTTCTCTGGTGTATGCGCAAAAAGTTTCATTCAGCAGCATCCAGCGCGCGGAGTTTTCCTGGCATTGTTTCTTTCTAAAAGTCTTTCTTCTTTGTGTGGTATTACTGTGCGTTCATAACTACGTAAGTAAAGATATTTAATGTCATGTAGATGGTTTCTAGAGAGTGTCGGAGCGTGATTCAGTTTATTTTTACCTCAGAAATGTGTCAATATACATACAATCAGGCGCAGGGCTCGCGCGTATTCACCGAGCCATCATGTTATATTTGTTAATGATGTTTATTCATATATGGGAGAGGGAGTAGCTTGTCATGTTGATTCAAATATTTGTCTTATCGGCATATTAATAATGGTATAAAGAGCGCACGGGAGTGTTAGAGCAGCGCACACACTTTGTAATCTGACACCTCTTGTTAGCTGCAGCGATCTGCATTTAGAGTATATATATTTCAATACGGTTTACTTTAACATTAATTTAATACAACTTTAACCTCTCCATGTATATGTATAAAGGTACTATTTGTGTATATTCTGTCATGTTATCATTTATATTTATCATCCTTATTTTGTTCTCTCACAGAAACCACTGGTATGTATATCCACGCAAACCTGCACTTTTGTGGCTCAATAAATATTGAGAATGAACAAGTTCACTCTGGAGTAGCTGCAGTTCTTTCTAACCGAAGAATTAGGCCAGTTGAGTTCCAACCATCCCAGCGCGCAGAATATCCCACAACTGTAATAAAGTGCGTGCTCTCCCTTTCATTTCTGCAGTGACCAGTATCGCTCCGGAGAATCTAAGCTGGATCACGAACAGTTGGTACTGTGAGCCATCAACTTTTTAGCAAAACCTTTTCTTTGTATTGCCCCTCTGTATTGACACTCGTTCACAGTGCAGTCCGGTGTAAAATTATTTTGCGCAGACATTACGACTTGAGGTATGGGGGTGCATCCCTTCAAAAACAAAACTAAGATCTTGAGACTGCTCTGATGTCGGGAGTACATGAAGACTTTTATTTTCACTCTTACTGTACATCCAATAACAAAAAAGCTGAGTTGCTTACGCTACATTCTTGTTACAGCTGCTCCGCCTGGAAATGTCAGACCATGTACAACTCGCTCAGGGATGCGTTTCCCGAAAGCATCGTTAGCCAACTATGGTCGCAAGTTCCGTTGTTATCAGCATAGTTCAACGAGTCTGTGTTTCCCGAAACCATCGTTCCAGCGAACATTCGCAAACAGCATCGCAAAGTTGTGTGGTTTGAACAACAGCTCTCGACCTGTGGTTAGAGGCATCGTTTCTATATTGCAGCACATTTGGAGGTAATAAATCCTTATCTTAAGCAAAATAAGCAAGCTGACATTCAGTACAACCGGTGCCTTTTATTTAGAATACATACAAATGTAATTTACATCTTTTAGTTTGTCAAAAGATTTAAAGTAACATGTTTGAAGAGTGCGCACGTGCGAACGTGCTCTACTATGTAAGAACGAGCCAAATATTGAGTCTGGTAATAAAGCAAAACAACTGAGAACAATTAGAAATAGTCCTCAGATGACATGTCTGTAATTTATATGAACAAATCTAGCGTTAACTGGATCTCAAACAGTTTCATTAAAAGTAGTTATTATTCCACCACGTGCGAAACCATCGTGGTTGAACGATAGGGCCTACTTTGCAACAGTGGGTTTCGGGTAACAGTCGTTACTAGCTAGTTGATTTCTCTAGCGATGCATCGTACTATGGTAGTGAAACAGCGAGTTACAGCGTTGTACGGGAAACGCACCCCAGGTCGGGGTCTATACTAATACGGCTGAGTCCGCCAGCAGTCGTGGGCAGGGCTTGTTGAAAATGACGTCACTTTGCCCAGAATCTGCAAACGACTTGTTCCGAGACACTGCATATGATTTATGGGGATTAAAAAAAAGGAGTTGGTGGATTTTCATTAGTGGTTGTGTACACACACTGCCAACACACATTCATGTTCAAACATGTAAAAGTGAATTTTGCATAATAACTCCCCTTTAAGAGGTAGGCAATCATATTTAATCAGGCAGAAACAATCATTTAGTGTTTTGTCTTTTCCTTTGTTAAATATTTGTGTATTATGATTTTCACTCTCTAATACTGTCTGAGATGTAGAAATGTGGTTTATATTGACAGAGAAATTAAGGATCAGTAATATTTATATTTCCAGATTGATTTAAGAATCACTTGTTGTAAATTGAATTATCTGTCCAACTAAAGACTGTCTGCCAAATAATTGCAGCAAATTCACTGTCAAACTCAGCATGAAACTTTGGTGTGGCTTAGACACTGTAGGCTCTTGACTGACAGAGAGCTGTGATGCAACTTCTCTGTAACATTTAGTTTCATGTTGCACATCATGTAGTCGCATAATCATTAGTAATAAAACACTGTGATCTTCATCATGACCAGATGTGAATTGCTCTTTCATAATGTCATGACGGGAAGTTATCCTTTTTTTTTTTTTTTTTTTTTTTTTTTTTTTTACACATTTCCCTCTGTTTGAACAGCCATTCTTAATATTATTCATCTTATGGATTATGAAACATTGTAATCAGAGTGAACACCGTAGATTGTGATGGCATGAACAATCTATACAGGAATCTTCATTTGCCCTTTCCTCTGCCTTTAAAGTCCCTACCCCAGAATAGCACCTACCTCAGATCAGTTTGTATAGAGCATATTCATTTATTTTTATTTTATTTTTTTAATAACTGCATTGCCCTGAGGTTGCTCATGGCACATCTAATATGATATCTCACAAATTAGTAATGATTTTAACATGACATCCAGTATTGTCAGAACGACTTTTCATATGCAAGCTGAAAATACTTATAGAAACACAATGGCACCATACAATACAAATCTATATGAGAACAATACATTTCTGCATACAGTTTAGGACCACTGTTTGGGTGACCGATATTTAGCTTTTTCAGTTTATTATAAAAACAAAAATGAACTGATATGATATGAAAACCTTTATTTCGCGGAAAACACTGCGATCAAAATTAGAGAACAATAACCATTGCAGCACCAAAGAAAGCATTACAAAAAAAATTTGAGGTTTACAGCAGTCAAAATTTAGTAAGCGTAGAGGCCCTTGCTTTGAATGAGCTGAGCACATCTGCGGCCAAAGGACACCACTAGATTCTCACACTGCTCTGCTGTGGTCTTGGTCCACTCTTCTTCCAGTCTCTTCCACAGTTCGGTAACTGTAGTGGGTTTCTTAGCCATAACTTTGTCGCCAAGGATTTTCCAATGATGTTTCAATCGTGTTTAGATCAGGACTCTGGCCTGCTAATTTCATTATTCCAAATTTCTGAACTTCAAGGAACTGCTTAACCCGTTTTGCAGTGTGACGGGGCATTTTCTTGATGAAAACTGTGGGCTGATTGGAAGATGCTTGCAGGAAAGGAACCACATGTTGCCGAAGGAGGTTCTGATAAACATTTGCATTCACCCTACCATGTGGCTGTATCATTTGTTGAAGTACCTTGGTTATTTTGTAAAAAAAATGCTAGTAACAATGGTATACCCACAGCGAATATTCCTTAAAATTTCAAGCAATGAAGATTAACAATGTTTCTGAAAATAATCAAGTGTTTCTTAATTGTTCTCTAATTTTCATATCTACTGTATATATATATATATATATATATATATATATATATATATATATATATATTAACAAACATTATTTATATATATATATATATATATATATATATATATATATATATATATATATATATATATATATATATATATATATTAACAAACATTATTTATATATATATATATATATATATATAATGTTTGTAAAAGGGAAAAAACCCATACCTACCTGTGGTATTTTTGTATGTGTGTGTGCATACTGTATATACATGTATATATCTTTAAGTGTGTGTGTGTATATATATATATATATATATATATATATATATATATATATATATATATATATATGTATATGTATATGTATATATATATATATATATATATATATATATATATATATATATACCTTATTTATAAATGTATTATAACTTAAAAAAATACAAATTACATTAAAGTAAGTTCTTTATGTATTTTTTTTTTTTTTTTTTTTTTTTTTTCATATAAATTACATCTATACTTGCTTTGCAGGAACTTATTAACCATTAAAACTCCCCATAGTCAAACCTACAAGACAGAACTGGTGTTTTTTTAACCTGTGTCAAAGTCAGATTAGCTGTATGCCTCTTAATGGCGGCTATGGCTTGCCATAATTATAATTTAACAGAGCAAACACAAAGAGTACTTGGATATCAACTGAACAAATGAAAAAAAGATTGGAAGCATCCAACTGAAGGATCACCATTTTATTCTTGTGTGGCATTGATAACATTGTTACGGCTTCACAAGAACATTAAGATAAGTCTTGCCTCTTACCCAGAGCGCCTTCACTAACACAGATAGAGAAAGCTTGTTTCTCTCAGGAGAAGTCCATAGATCAAAGCCAATACATGAATGTTAACCATGTCAATACAGAGCATCCACAGCTGAGCCCAGTTAATACAAAGAATGATGGAGTACTCTCCTGAAGATTTCTCTTATTTGTGTGTATTGATCATTTAATTTTCTCTTTGCAATAGGTGTACACATTACCTTGCCCTTGCCCTGGAAAAGCCAGTAAATAAATATTGCAGAGGCACTTTTGATTTAAAGAGAGAGCCATAAACTTAATGCTTTTAAATGTGTGGTGAATGTGCTTTTGTTTTCATGCAAGAAAAAAAAAAACATTTCATGTATTTTTTAAAAAGCTTTTCATTTCAATTTGTTTTATTTCAAAACAGGAAAGTCTGATTGCATTCTTTCTAGCAGTAATAGGCAATGTAGTGTTTTAAATATGACAGAAATCTCATTCACAGTCAGCTATCGCTCAATCATATCCCAGACTAAAAATATGTCGTGCAGGCATTCATAGCTCTTGTTACTTGCGTGAAACAGACTGGGAATGATTTGTTTAAATATGCAGTGCCTCGGGCGATGTCAAGTAATAGTATTTTCCAGTTTTCTAACATTTGCAAGGCCTGTCAAATATCCTTGCATGAAGCAGTGCATTGTGGGCACATTTTGTAGTGCTTGAACCTAGCCAATGAACTGTGGATGTAGGGAAGAAATGTCACATCTCGCAATGACTCAAATTCTTAACTTGAAAATGTCACTCATGTAGTGGCCTAATGAAAAATGGATGGGTCTGACCACCTCCTGCACATCAATAAGCTCTCTCCAATCTGTTCCCGCCGATTATTGCTTATCTCCACGCTGGCACGCACCTATCACCTGCTGTAGGTAAATGAGCTACTGCATCTACACAGTAGCCAATGTAAGGCAGATATGCTTGATCTGCATTCATATAAAGCAAAAATTTAAACAAATCCAAATTGACAGCCGTGTCCAATTTGATATTCACAAAATACTCACAACGTCCCTGCCTGTGCCAGTTGTTCATCACACATGCTCTAACATTTGTAGGCTGTTAAATTTAAAGTATACATTTCTAGTCAAAACACAGACCATCATATCTGGCATCGAGGATCCTCTTTACCTTTGTTTTGCTGTGACCACAGGGCCTGATATCATTAATTGTTTTAACCTTTCAAATTGTCTGAATAATGCGATTGTTTCTTCACTAATTGTACCCATGGGGGGAAAGTTAAGTATACATTGCAGGAACAGTTGCTTTCATTTAATTTTACTCCAGAATATACCTTGAAGGAGAGTCAATTAATTCAAAGAAGTCTGCAGTTACTTCTAAGTAAAAAAGGAGTTTGCATAGTTTCTTTGAGCATTTTTCTTGATGCGCATTCACACAACAATGTCTGCTCTTGTGTCAAAACAACACCGTGGTGCTCTCATGAAGGCACGTTGCATATTAATATTTTGTAAAAAAAATGGTTAATTGTTTATTGCGCAAATAAAGCACTAGTTTCACTTCATAAAATTGAGGTTAAACTACTGGAGTCACATGGATTACTTCATTGATGTCTTTACTACCTTTCTGGGACTTGAAAGTGGTAGTTGATTAGGCTGTTAATGGAGGGAAATAAATATTTCATTAAAAAGATATTCATGTTCCGAAGATGAACGAAAGTCTCATGGTGTGGAACAACATGAGGGTGGGTAATTAATGACAGGATTTCCATTTCTGGGTGAACTATTCCTTTAAGTCTGTCCTATTTCCAAAATCATTCCAGTGCACTTATGTTCATTTACTGGCACTGCAAAAGCCAGACCTGTGTTGCTATTGTTAACTAAAACTATTAAAACTAACAAAAAATATTTTTGATTATTGAAATTAATCTGAAATAAAATGTAAATATTAGATGGAAAAGTTAACTTAAAAAAAAAAAACATTTGAAATGATGCCTTGACAACTAAATATAAAATAAGTTTGTTTACTGAAGATTACTGAAACAACACTGAACAAAAAAATAAAGCTAAATTGAGAAAAGACAAAATCACAAGAAAATAACTAAACCTTAAACTAAAAATGAAATAGTTCATTTGGCATATTAATACATACTATAATAGGATAAAAAATAAATGGGGGATAATGTACTGCTGGCTGTTATAGCAGAATAAACCCTGATAGAGTGATCAGAACTTGAATCACATTGAAGGGGTTTATTCTGCGATAACAACCGACTGGATGTACATTATCCTGCTTATTACACAGCTACTTACCACATAAGTAAGTAATTAGACACAAAATATTGACTTGAGTTAAAATACTGTATACGGTCTTTAAACGCAAAGCTTCTAAGGACAAAGTTCAAGCTATAGACCATTACACACTTAAAGGGACTATAAGTAACTTTTTAGGTAATTTATAATCTAAAATCAATATTTGTATTCATAAATACGTCCCCAATGGTGTACAAATACCTCTGTCAATTATCTGATTTATCGTCGTAAATGAAGAATTTATTTTATTTATATACATGGGGACGGGTAAGTCCACGGAGGCTTCCATGTAGTTCCGCCATCTTGAAAAACTATAATAGCAGAGAGGGACAAAAAGTATACCAATGCGTTTCCACAGCGCGTTTTCGTTCAGAGCCAGCGTGACATAACTGAAAGCAGCAGAAACGGAGGAGCAGAGCAGTGAGAGGCGCTTGTCACTTTTATGTTTAATGGCGGACCATACCTGTGACGAGCCACCGGATAAGAAATCCTCTTCGCCAAAACAGAGTAAAAATGATCATAAAAGGAAACGTGACCGGAGGATACAAAAAACACGAGTGAATGTGCCTTTGGAAACCTTAAATTCTATCAAGATCGTCTCTTGTAGCTCCCGGGCATCTTTGTCGTCGTTGTATTGACTCTCGCTCTCCTCCTCTTCCTCGTCGTCCACCTCCTCGCCTCGCTCTACTTCTTCCTCTCCCTACTGTTGAATCATCTGATGATGATATCTAACAATGTACGTACTTCGATTAAAATATAACGAGTAAACAAGGCATAACTACTAATTACAATAGTTCATGTTTTTGACACTCATTTCTTCATACTGTAACATTCGTTTGTTCGTTGTCGATTTGAAATTTGTTTGAAATAACAAACCTGTTCACCCGAAGGAAAACTCGACGGACTGCTATTAGAAGACATCCTGTCATAGCTTTTTGGTACATAACGGCTACCGTAGATGCATCACGCATTTGAAAACGCGAGGCGCTGGAGAGCACAATTCGTTTGAATGCAAAATGCAATTTCACCGCTAGATGGGAGTAATTCTTACTCAATGTCCCTTTAACGACAAGCTGAAACATTCTAAGACTGAACTGAACACACTTACAGACTGTTTCCAACAACTCCAGCAGATTTGAAACCAACTGTGAACACCGACTGAACGCGGCTGTCTATGACTCGGCGCGTTTGGGCATGATCTGTCGTAAGCATCAAATTACATTCATAATCATCAAATTACAATCATATCCGGCCTTACAGTCGTTAAGTGTTTCCCCGATTTAAGGGATATGGTACAGTCATACCACTTATTATACGGTATTTCACCACATAAATAATTGGGATGAGAGATATTGATGCGAGATTAAACTGTTTTCAAATCGTACCCATTTGTGATCTTATAGTCCATTACAGTATACAAAACAATAGTTGCAAAATGGCAGCAGCTGCGTTTGTATAAAACAAGAGAGAGCGAGTCCACGATACCAGGAAAACATAATTAAAAAAATCTACACAAAATATTGATTTGAGTTTCAATATTCTATTAGCTCACCAAACGCTAAACTTTCATGAAGAAAAATCATTCATAGCAAGTGTAAAGTGCTGCCTTCAGTTATCCGGAAGAGCCAGTTGTATCCAGATTTACTGGTTGCTATCAGGAAATAAAATATGCCGCGTTTGACCAGTCTGAATCAATTATTCCACAGAGCCATGTAATAATACTAAAATAACACCAATGATGACAAAATTGATATTTAAATACCCCCATATGTTCTGACATTTTGTACTGGGGTAATAATAATTATACTGTACTTTTTTGTGTGTGTGTGTGTGTGTGTGTGTCTTGCTTTATTTTTATTTATTTATTAATTTATTTACTTATTTATTTATTTATTTTGCCATTTTGTGTGTACATCATCTGTTAGCTTCATGTAATCTGTGTAGGACAAGTGCATATTGCATAATGGCACTGTACTTCTTAACAGCTAAAATGAAGATGGACGATGGGGTTAAGCAGCGATGTTGTTTATAAATACCAGCTGCATTTTAATGCACAGACTAGTAATCGTGTTGCAGGTAATGGAGTCATCGGTGTTCCAATGTTGAGGAGATTAAGACCCTTGCTAGTATTCATATTCATGTTCACAAATGAGTCATAGGTAAGGACAGTGATTAGCCACAGCCATAAACCGTAGGAATTGTAATTAAGGAAGTAAGGCATTTAATAATTGGGTGTTGACTACAGTATATTACAAAATGGAGATAAGGAGATATGTGACTCATGTGTTGCTGGTTTCTTAACTTTTTTTATTCAGCTTCACAAAGTGTTCATGTTAAGCATTGAAACTGCTGTCAGTTAATTCCATTATTCCTTCAGAATTTATTGCTGGCTTGTGGAGATCTGGTCAAGGTATCTGTCAATTTCAATTTCTGAAAGTGTTTCTCACATAAAGTGTAGTTTTAAGAGCCTAGTTCGGTCCTAATCTGCATGATGAGGAAATTTAAGGCTTAGATTAATCACTTCATCACCGTTCATTCAGATCATCTGTGTTTATCCTAGAAAATTCAAGGTATTACTAATCAGTGGTTTGAACACCATTGCATAGCTTTCAGTCTGGAAATGATTTAATGCATTGCTTTATCTACCATCACCTTGGCAGCAGAGAAATTTGTGTTTGCTCAGTCAGCTTACATTTGATTTATCTTCCATGGTACAATATAATCTACAAACACGCTTCAGGATTCTTCTGCGTCAAGCCAGAGGCACTTGGGTCATTCAAGCAAATATTCTCTTTTTAAAAAGATGCTTTGAATTTCCGGCTCTTAAATAAAATCTTTTACACTGTAATTATTATTTTTTTCACATTCCACTCTGTTCTAAGCAAGGATCAAATATCGTATGAGCAGGGCAGTTGTTTTAATTTCATACCAGAAGACACTAAGAGCATGGAGAATAGTTTTGTATATGAGAGTAAGAACAAAAAAACAAAAAAAATGTTTTAGTGGGTAAGAGTAATTGAATGAAAATGTTTTTTTTTTTTTCTTCAAAACTTCAATCTTGAATGAAATGTCAAAGATTTATAAGCGCTGGGAAATGTGATAGGAAGAATAGCACCAATTACTAATTTTACTGTTATCCAACTTTAATATCAAATTTACCTAGTTTTTTCCTGTGCTGCACAATAAAACGTTGGATTTACTTAAAAAAAACTTCGTCAAGTGGGTTCCACATAGCTTTGTTAAGTAATCTCAACAAACAAAATGTAAGTTGGATTTACTAAAAAAGTCTGTTTAAAGTTGACAATTTAAATGTTGAATGAACTAAAGGAATCCTAGTAAAGTCACTATTACATATACATGTTACGTTGTATGAACTAAAGGAATCCTAGTAAAGTGACAATTACATATACATGTTATGTTGTATGAACAAAAGAAATCCTAGTAGAGTCACTATTACATATACATGTTATGTTGTATGAACTAAAGAAATCCTAGTAAAGTCACTATTACATATACATAATGTTATGTTGTATGAACTAAAGAGATCCTATTAAAGTCACTATTAAATATACTTAATGTTATGCTAAATTTACGAACATTTACTTCGCAATAAACATTTAAGGATTTAAGTTGCTTTGTAATTACAAGCCATACAAGTGTTCAAGAAAAACATTAAATAATCAGACAATTATTTTTCAGAAACAAATCGTTTTTTTTATTTGCAATACAAACGAGTCTCGAACTTGTTTTTCTCCCAACAAATTCTACAAGTGAGCATGACAATTCGTGTCGTGCTACAGAACTTAACTCTTATCAAAAGGAATATTCTGCCATGTTTTTTATACAAAAAAATAAGCAAAAAAACAATATTGTTTTTCAAAAAGCAGCATTGTACTGGAATTAAACTAAACAACTGTTAATTATTCCATAAGTTTGTTTTTCAGTACCTGAATTTTGTGGGAAAGTTTGCTTGCATCAAGTTCCATTACCACCTTTTGAAGAAACTCAAATGTGTACTTGAGATCACATGGATAGCTCAGATTCAAGCTATATATTACTCCCAAGAGGAGAGCACAAGCCTTGGTGACATCTCCAAGCTGCTGAAGCACTTTCACTCTTTCAACAAGGATCCCAACATCCAATGGTGGTTGTTCAGGTCCTGCACCTTCAGCTCTGACAATGAAAATTCCAATGACTGTATTAGCCATGTCTCTCTCAGCTTTCTCCAAGTCATTGTCCTAAAACAAACACTGACTGAGTAACTTAACTGTTTGTGCGGCCTATACGCATGTGAAAAGATACATTTCAATGTGATACATGCAACATAAACGCACACATCAATCAGATTAACTTAACGTTACTTTATTTTGCGTTCATGCAAACATGGAACGATCGATCGGAATGAATTAATTTCGTGTAACCGCAGCTTATGACATAAACTGACATTTTAAAGTAATATATTTATATAGTGAACTACATATTACTTTTATTTGGGCATTATTTTTCAGGATGGCAAATGATTTAAACAAAATATTCATAACTCACAAGTCGCCAATGTCATCGTCTCCTCAACGTCCGTCTGGCTTTGGCGCTGCTGCATTTGCTTACGGCGTCAACAAAGGGACAACCTGTTTTGTTTTGTTTTTCGTGCTTGTGCGTTTCACTGAATTATGATTTGTTGACTGAACAAAAACACCTAAAGTTAAAATGACAAGACACGGCCAATTATTAAAAAATATATAGATAACTAGTTAAACATATTTTATCCACTGAAAGAAATGACAAAACAGTAAAATAATAATAATAATAATAATAATAATAATTTTATGCACTGAAAGAAAAATGAAAACTCAACCTGCATTTCCAGACTTCTACAAAAACCCATAACGTAAAGTGCAAATACTATTTGCTACATCAGTTTATTATTTTTTGACAGCATTTATCGAGATGTCAAATTATTTCAAAATATGAATACATTACCTTACAAAGTTGCCAAAACATTCGATCTGGTTTGTCTGCCTTTCACAGCTCATCTCATCTCATCTACAATGAAAAACAGGTATATTATCTGACACAAACTGACATCTCGAAGTAATAAAACTTTTATTGGCAGTATTTTTCAGGATGGAACATGATTTAAGCAAAATATTCATACCTCACAAATTAAGTCGCCAATGTCTTCATCTCCTCTCACAACAACGTTTGTCTGTCTTTGGCGCTGCTGCATTTGCATATGGTGTGTGCAAAGAGACATACCGTTTTGGTTTTCTTGTATTTGTGCGTTTCACTGAACAATGATTTGTTGACTGAACAAAAAATTCTAAAGTAAAGATGACAATACGCGGTCTTTTGTTGAAATTACTAAGTTAAATTAATTCTATGCAGTTACTTGTGTTTGTTAAGTAAAGTGAACAATAAATTATTTAGTAAAATTGACACCAACCAAGTTCATTTTTTTGAGTGTGACTAGAGTTGGGTATGGTTTGAATTTTAACAATTTCGACTCCGTTTCCGATTCTGCTTATTACTTCCGATTCTTATCGATTCTTAATTTTAAATTCCAATAAGGTAAAAAAAAAAAAAGTATGTCATTCATATTTACTCGAAGTCTTATTGCAAAACATTTAATTGTAGCTGAATACCATGAACAAAAATCAACAGGCTAAAGATCACTTAGACAAGGAATCTTTGCATATGGTTTAAAAATACCACAGCATTAAAACTAGCCTAACTAATATACATTCCAAGCATTATTAAAGACAAGTTAACATTTTGCAATCGCAAATTAGGACAAATAAATACAACTGAACAAAGATACGATTGGAATAAACAGTGTTTCAGATTCTCAGGTTTTCAGGTACAGAAACTGTAATCAAATTTAAAATATCACTGCACTTTACATTTAAAAAAAATAAAATATACATTACAAATATAGTTACAAAAGTAATCAGTCAAGGACAGCAAGGGAATCTTTTCTCTTTTTTGATTAATGCTATTATAGAGACTGCAGCAGAAATATTAGGCTTTTGTCACTTCAAGATCCACTACACTGTAACTTTTTACTTTAACTTAAGACATAAGTTTACAAGTATAGTTTGACATTTTTGTGTGTATTGGTCCGTTCATGTGCAAAAAGAGACGGAAGAGAACTATAGTAGGGAACGGAGACGTTGCGTCGAATAACGACGAAATGGGGTTTCAGGGACGTCAACAGTGCTGGAGGAACTCAGGGCTTAAGGGGGAGGTACCTGAGAAGAATATCGCACGTATCCAGTCCGAGGAGTGGAATGGCGAGAAAGCGAAGACACCTGGGCGGGTCCAGTTACCGGCTAGTTGAAGCGAGTACACGAGAGGACACTGGCCCTACTCGGAGATTATAGAATCTCGCAAATGTGTTGGGTGTCGCCCAGCCTGCTTCTCTGCAGATGTCTGTTAGCGAGGCGCCATGCACTAGAGCCCAAGAGGAGGCCAAACTCCGGGTGGAGTGTGCCTTCACACCCAGGGGGCATGGTTGACCTTGCTGCTGGTATGCTAAAGCAACTGCGTCCACTATCCAGTGAGACAACCTATGTTTGGAGAGAGCCTTTCCCTTTAGCTTCCCACCATAACAGACAAAGAGCTGGTCTGAGGTCCTGAAACACTGCATTCTGTCTACGTAAGCATGGAGGGCGCGTACTTTACAGAGAAGTGCCAAGGCTGGGTCTGCCTCCTCCAGGGGCAGTGCTTGCAGGTTCACCACCTGATCGCGAAAGGGAATGGTGGGAACCTTGGGCACATATCCAGGCTGGGGTCTCAGGATCACGTGAGAGTAGGCCAGCCCGAACTCCAGGCACGCTTTGTCAACGGAAAATGCGTGCAGGTCCCCTACCCTCTTAATGGAGGCCAATGCAACCAGGAGCACTCTGCAGGGCAGTTAAAACCACTGAGAGGTCCCAAGAGGGAACGAGAGGAGGGCAAGGAGGATTCTGTCTCCACGCTCCTCTCAGGAACCTGGTGATCAGGTCATGCTTTCCCACGGACTTACCCTCAACTGCGGTGTGATGTGCGGAGATAGCTGCAACATACACTTTCAGGCTGGAGGGAGGCAGCCTTCGCTCCAATCCATCCTGCAGGAAGGAAAGCACGACACTGATCCAGCATTTTCTGGGATCTTCTCGGTGAGAAGAGCACCAGTTGATGAAGAGGTTCCACTTCAACGCATAGGCATGTCTCGTGGACGATGGTCTATCGGAAGTGATGGTAGTCACCAACGTAGGAGGTAGCGTACTCAAACCTACCTCGTTGCAACCAGGAGCCACACGTGGAGGTTCCAAAGATCGGGACAAGGGTTCCATAAGGTGCCCTTTCCCTGAGAATGGAGATCCTTCCTCAGAGGAATTAGCCAGGGAGGTGCTGTTGCGAGGAGTACAAGTTCGGAGTGCCAGGTCCGGGTGGGCCAAAGAGGTGCAACCAAAATTACCTGCTCCTTGTCCTCCCTGATCTTGCACAGGGTCTGTGCAAGATGGCTCACTGGGGGAAACGCATATTTGAAGAGGTGCGCCAGTGCACCAGTGCCAAGCGTGCCCTCTGTCAGGGAGTAAAACAGGTCGCAATGGGACGAGTCGTGGGAGGCAAACAGATCTATCCCTGCGTCACCAAACTGATCCCAAATCAGCTGAACCGACTGGGGATGGAGTCACCATTCTCCAGGAAGAGGCTGAAACCGTGAGAGCTCGTCGGCTGCACAATTCAGGACCCCCTGAATGTAAATGGCTCGAAGCAACCTCAGAAGCTTCTGACACCATAAGAGGTGGTGGCGGGCGAGTTGTGACATACGGCGGGAGCGTAAACCACCTTGTCGGTTGATGTACGCTACTGTCGCGGTATTGTCTGATCGGATTAGTACGTGCTGGTTCTTGAGCAGCACATGGAAGCAGTGCAGAGCGAGACGTTCTGCCATCAACTCGAGGCAATTGACATGCCAAAGGCAGAACGTTCCACCTGGGGAACCCCAGTGTACCCATTGGCCGCGGCCTCATCAAGGGGAGGAAAAGTGGAGAAGGTCACAGAGCAATCGCGGAAAGACATTAGTGTCTTCCAGGACCTCGTGACCTCCTCATGCACTTCGGTAAAGAGAGGTATTGGAGGCGAACGCTGATGGGAAAAAGCGACTTTCGCTCTTGTGAGCTCATGGAGTCTCGACCGCAGTGTCGCGATGGTCATGTTCCCACAATGAGAACATGAAGCATCCACAAAAGATATTTTAACATGATCAATGCCCAGACACGCAAAGCAGCTATTGTGCCCATCAAATGATGAAACCACCCGACCGCAACCAGAAGTGCACGGACGAGATATCTTTCACTGTTTTGTCGGAAAGATGTAATGCGCGTGCATCTCAAATAGAGAGGAAATAAACCCCGGAGGTGCTGAAGTGACCAGGGAGAAACACACGACTGGCAATCACTGCACAGATCAGCAGGCAATGTGAATCTTGCTGGAATTTGCCGTCACACCAACAACTGGAGAGTAGCTCATCTCGAAGAGTGAAAACTCAGAATGGCTTGTGGAGTGAAGAATACACTTGGCTCCGAAGCGAAAACCTATCTGCATGTTGCCGGCGTCCTCCTTTTATACCCACGAGGTGGGGCGGAGTTACTCTATGCAAATTCTGCAGACTCAAAAACGTTTTTGTTTAACTTCAAATCAAATATTCTAATGTTGTGATTCACCTCGTAACTGGTTGTTAGTGCAGGATGAGTCATCAATATTTTGGGTGCAAATTTGTACAACACTGTAAATTTACATGTATATATTTGCTAATTTTGTTGGCTTTGAGAATTACTGTTTACAAACAGCCTTGAGACTATCACCAAAAAATATCCATGGACTATAAGAGAGCTGTAGATGTCATGCATGTTGATCGTTTCTATTAAAACCACAGCAACAAAACAGAAAGAATGAAAAGATGTGACCTTGTGCATGAACATATCATGGACTCGTTTATTCACAAACACACAAAGATGCATTCACACATACCCACACGCACTCCCCCTCTCTTCCACTGCTTATGCAGACATCCACACGGGTACACAAGTAACCACAGGTTCACCTCACTCTTATATTGCAGTTCACTGCACATCTATAAATAGGCTGTAGGGCACCACACAACCTCAATATGCTACTCCCATATACTTCCACTGCAATTATCCCAAGGTGTATTTCAGTTAAGCAGTCAAGCACAGGGAATCAACCCCTCAGTTTATTCAGCAATGGTTAATAGCACTGAAAATATCTAATAGTTGCGAGCAATCATTGTATTCAAAATGTGAAACTGAGTGTTTTTTTCTCCCAGTAAAAGATGATTACATCTAATTGATGCATGAATACCCTGCTTTCACGTTCAGTCGAAAATAATCGGTTTCCTATTCAAGGTGTAAGGAGTGGGTCTAGACACAACTCTCACCCTTGTTGGCATGTTCTCCTTTTTGTATGACACATGCTTTTACTCCAAATTCTGCTTGAAGGCAATTTCCATTCTCATTGTTAAAAAAATGTCTGCTAGTTAAATGTTTTGCAGTTTCTCTTTTATATAGATATTGCTTATACGCTGCATGTGGGAGCGCTGTGAGAGGAAGAGAGCTGTATTTTATTTGCTTGGCTAAGGCTTCTATTGAATGTGGAATCGGCAGGCAGCATCTTGACTGGGCTGAGGGGCGGGGGGGGGGGCAAGTTTGTGAGAGGCAGACTCAAAGACTGTGAGAGGCTCTCTGAGCGAGAGCTCCTTTGATATTCCTTCATAGGTTGACGGTGACCTTCCTCTGCTCCTGATGAACCCCGGGAACAGAGACATAACATGGATGAATTGTTCTGCAAGCTGTCCTTTCGCCTTGTGTGCTGCTAACTGTAATGAAACAACTGCAGTCTGCATGTGGCCAGAGGGATTAACTCCTGGAGATCTAATACACACACAGATGCACAGATAAAAACACACAACAGCTTGGCAGCTCAGTGTAAAGAAGAAAGGGCAAACTGTGGACATTTCCTTTAAGATATATTTATAATACACGCAGTGTGGAGCAGTGTTAAATAACCTGCATAGTCTCGGAAAACTTTACAAACAAACCACTTAGGCTTACGATGCTTTTGGGAAATGCAGCCCTGGTCTAGTTATGAAACATTCATAATATAATATAATGTAATGTAATGTAATGTAATATAATAATCAATGTCCACTACACTATATTACATATAAGAGAGGTGTTAGGATCTAATTCATGGTAAATCATTCATTCTACTTCATGTGCAATGCTGAACTGGATTATCTGATATGATATAATATAAGCAATGCGAGTTGTAATACTTTATAATATTATTTAATAAATGATAAATTATCTTTTTTGTTCTATTTTTGGTTTTGGTTCATGTTTCGGTTTGGTTCGATTTTTCACCCCCAGGGTATTTCATTCGCATCTCTTCCAAACAGACTGCTAGGGTTTTTTAATTTATTTATTTACCCGTCCATCCATACATCCACTATTCTATTTCTATACCTCCACTGTGTTAACCATGAGCCCTCCACGGTAGTTTGAACAACCCTCTGTCTCCAGGCTCAGCATCTTCTTTGACCTTACTTACAGCAATATACCCTCTCATAGTGGGGATAGTGCAGTATGATGTCGACCATCTTGATTTTTATTTTTAATGTAGATCTAATAAGCCCTGACGTTTAATTGTGAATCGATGACTAAATTATTGATGAGCAGAGATCCAGCAGGTGTAAGCTTGGATGGAGTGGTGTCATAAACATGATAACTGTGTGTGTGGACACTGAATGAAAATCATTCTGAGGGAAAACAGGAGGTAAGATTTTCTCTTGTTCTTTCACCAAACTGACACGGAGGGAAATTACATCTTTGATGCTTTTCGGTCTTTCCAGAGTGAATCCATTCAAAGGAGCAGAGTGTATCTGGATTTGCTACAACTAATTAAGACTTAAGAAGGAAAAGAGGCCGTCCTCTTCGATTCAGTGCTGTTCTCTGTGTGAATGAGATTGCATTTGACTCATTCTCTGAAGGGACACCAAACCAATACTGGTTATAAAACAACATGGCTTTGATTTGCCGCTTGTATTATTCTTTTGATTCTTGATTTTGACTTTTTGGTTTACACCATATGGGCTGCATGAACGTAAATTACATTCAAATGAATTAATGCTCTATAGCAGTGTTTTCCAACCTGGGGGTCATGACCCCCACTAGAGGTTGCTAAAGATTTATGAGGGTTTATCAACGCCAAGATCACTCTTTTTTGAGGGTTAGGGATGAGACGGTTACCAGTTTGATGATAAACCACTATGCAATTTCCGATGGTTATTAGTACAGTTTAAGTTTTAATCATCATTAAAACCGTATTTCATTGCTTAGTACTGGACATTGTTTACTGTGAGTTTTTCAAATCCTGCAAAGTAAGCAACAGTCTCACGCAGACAGCATTCAGCTTACAGCATAAAGCGTATGTTTTGTTTAGTTTGAAAACAAATGGAAGACGTGAGAGGTTTTACAGCCTTTAGAACTGAGTTCTTATGGAAATTATACGAATTAAAGTATAAATGAACTCTATGAATGTGTCTCTCACGAGAACTGGCTGCCTTGAGAAAAGTTTTAATGGCATTTTCTTTTGATCTTCCCTGAAACAGCTCTATTTCTGCTGTTCCATAAGCGCCACCTACTGACAGAGATTGGATTTACATTTTCATTCAGCCTGTCAGCTCAGACCACATTTTTATGCGCTGTTGTAAGTTTTAGCCAGTTAATGAAAAAAAAAAAGGTAATGTGCTTTCTAAAAATCTAAACAATTCGGATAAGGTATCCATAATTATTCATTGGGCTAATAAAATACCTATAGTCATTTTCTTAAAAATGGCTTAAAGGCCGGAGTATTAGGTTTAGCATTTTATAAAACATTTTGGTCAATATATTATTTGAACATTTATTACATGTTAGTAGATAACATTATGTTGTAAGTCAAATCCGGTTGTAGTTGTTAATGCTATTATTTTAATGTTTCTGCTGTTGTTGCATTTATTGAAAATATAACAACTGATTTTGTATCCTCTGTCAGTAAATTAAGTGTCTACAAATGGGAACCACTGCCCTATCGAGTCACGATATAGACCTGCACAAGCTGTTCTGCACTGTATGTTCTAATGTCTGATTGCGTTGTTGCGTTTGTTGTTTGAAAACCTCAGGCATTGCAGACGCATTCAATTTCAAGAGGATTATAAATGTGGAAAGAAAAAATCCACCAGAATACTCTACTATTTGGTAACAAACACTTGAATGGTTGGCCTTAAAATGTTTTTTTTAAATGTATGGTTGTTTAACTCTGCCCCGACCATTAATGGAATTTTCAGTCATTTATGACACAACTCTTCCCGCCATTGACAGAATTTTGCAGCAATCCATGTTCTCACAGTTATGTGTTAGGGGGCGCTATTACGCATCTTCTGAAAGAGTATAGAACCTCCGGATTGAATCACTGGCGATAAAGGAGCAGAAACAAGTGATAGAAACATTGCTTGTGCACATGTAAAATAACACAATCATCAAATATTAAATAGCTTATAAATCAAAACTGTCTAATGTTACCGAATGAAATGTCAACCCAGAAAGAGCTACAGGACTGTGAAGCGTTGGGGGTGTTGACGGACTTGATCTACTCATCTGTGTTTTGATCATCATTCTGAATCCAATCCGGATGCAAATTTCGTAGCTTTTTGTTCAAAATGTTGCTATTTTTTTATGACACTTACTCACGTAAAGGTTTTGATTAAAAAAGTATGCATGAAGTTCTTTTTTTTTTTTTTTTTTTTTTAAACAGAGGATTTGTTCTTTATTTTGATGTTACATATTCAGATATTTGTGCAACAAAATATTCTGGGGGCCATGAAAGTTTTGTGAAAAATTATCAAAATGCTGGCACTGGCTGGCATCTTAAAAAAAAAAAAAAAAAAAATCTGCTGGGGAAGAGTTAAAAGTGTTTAGATAAATGTTATAAAAACTTGTAACATAATACAAAAAGGATCTCAATTTAAAAGCTGCAGGACAGAGTAAAATCACTAAATTATAGATAGTCAAATGCACAAAAACAGTGTCAACTGGTCAGAGTTAGAATGTTCCGGAGGCATACACAGGCGGTGTTTTGCGGCCTCCTTTTTGGGAATGCCCAAATTGAAATAATTGGTATAGACTTTCTTCTAACTACGGTTACAAAAAGTTAAATTGAAAAAAGGTACAACAAAAACAGTATAAAAGTCAATTTCCCTCGGAGCTAGAGGAGGACACGTCTACTCTTCACCATACGCCATAGCCCCCCCCCCCCCCCCCCCCCCCCCCCACACACACAGTGAAGTTTGACCCCAACTCATTTACCGTTAAAGGGTTAGTTCACCCAAAAATGAAAATTACTCACCCTCATCCCAAACCCATAAGACCTTCGTTCATCTTCGGAACACAAATTAAGATATTTTTGATGAAATCCGAGAGCTTTCTGTCCCTCCATAGACTGCAGCGTTATCACTTCTTATTATCTGACGTAAAACCTGGAAGCATGGAATGTTTAACGTGGACGTAAAGCATCTATTATCATTGCTTTCCATGACTCTAAATCCCACTATTTTCTTAAGCAGCATTATGATAATGATTAGCAGTAGTCCGCAGTATACTGTTTGGCAAGCACCTCATGGTCCGCCTGAGAAAATAACCAGTTTTGCTTCACTCTTCAAATTCCTTTTCATAAAGCAAATACTAGATTTTACCTCTTAAAATGTTTCAGATGTGAAGGTTGATGGATTGAAGAGTGTACTGTTATGATAAGATCAGCCAGTGGAAAGGCAATTTAATGGCAATATCCAACAGGAGGATCCTTTGAAGTAAAGTAATGTTACAAATAAACTCAGGTGGCAGACCATCACTGTCAAGATTCAACCCCAGGGTATTTCATGCGCATCTCCAAACAGACTTCAAGGGGGAATCTTTTTTGTTCTTTTTTGTTCTTTTTTTTTTTTCACCCATCCATACATCCACTATTCTCCACTGTGTGGACCATGAGCCCTCCAAGGCAGTTTAGTCAACCCACGGTCTCCAGGCTCAGCAGGCTTGACCTTCTTCTGCCTTACTTACAGCAATATACCCTCTATGTGGAGTGCAGTATGTTGCAGGTTGAGTACAGCCATCTTGATTTTTTTTTTCTTTGTTGTAGATCTAATAAGCCCTGACGTTTAATTGTGAATCGATGACTAAATTATTGATGAGCAGAGATCCAGCAGATGTAAGCTTGGATGGAGTGGTGTCATAAACATGATAACTGTGTGTGTGGACACTGAATGAAAATCATTCTGAGGGAAAACAGGAGGTAAGATTTTATCTTGTTCTTCCGCCAAACTGACACGGGGGAAAATTACATCTTTGATGCTTTTCGGTTCTTCCAGAGTGAATCCATTCAAAGGAGCAGAGTGTATCTGGATTTGCTACAAGTAATTAAGACTTAAGAAGGAAAAGAGGCCGTCCTCTTCGATTCAGTGCTGTTCTCTGTGTGAATGAGATTGCATTTGACTCATTCTCTGAAGGGACACCAAACTAATACTGGTTATAAAACAACATAGCTTTGATTTGCTGCTTTTACTATTCTTTCAATTCTTGATTTTGTCTTTTTGCTTTAGACCACTCATGCTGAATGAACTTAAATTAAATTCAAATGAATGAATGCCCTATGGAGTCACGATATAGACCTGCACAAGAGTTTATGTACTGTATGTTCTCATGGCATGTTCTCATTGTCGCGTTTGTTGTTTAAAAACCTTAGGCATTGCAGACGCATTCAATTTCAAGTTATTCAAGGTGATCGAGGTTAATTCGTTCTTATTCACCACACAGCTAGATGAATGGAATTCATGGAGATCTTTAGATATAAATGTACACTGACATTTATCACCTGTACCTCAATTCCCGGCGTCCCTTCCCGCAGGATGTATTGAATGTTTTGTGGAGTGCGGTAAAAAGACTCTGGAACACTAGTTTTACTCCCTGTCTGACCTCGAGGCTATTGTGGGTTCTAGCCTACCCTGAGTCATGAGTTAAACCAGCAAACGATGGTTTGGCTCTCATCCAGAATGCCTTTTGGGATGAACACTGCTTTGGTCGCATTTGGTACGAAGATTTGTTGTTGTTTTTTTCTTTGCTGGGCTAATGATGATTTATTTAGCCTTTGAACTTCAGCTAAATAACTTATTTTTTTCTTCCAGGAAACATAAATCATGTAAGTTCTCCCCCATTTCTGTGACGGAAATTGTGTAAAAGAGGTCAGTTTCTCATATTTTCCCTGTCACTTTTAATAGGCTATTAATGAAGATACATGCTGGATCCTGTGGTTAATAAGACAAGTGTCAGGTTCTCCTTTCCTGCAGAAGACATAGTGAAGAAGCACTGACCGTCCCACTGTTTCTCTGACACCGCTCATCAAAAGGGGTGGGTGGTGAGGTGCGGAGCGGGGAGGAGGGGAGGGGGTGTCAAGGCAGAATTACTCCTCATTACCGAGCCGGACGAACCAGTAAATCACAGCTCTCCACGCCAGCAACTTTCTCCATCATCACTCAAAATAGCTCCGTTAGAAGCCGCTCGTGCCTGCTGACCTATAAAACCGCAGTGCCGCATCCTTGATGATCATGTTTGAGTGGAAAGCATGTGTGGCAAAAACATGGCTCAGATGCTGCAATCAATTCTATAGTACACTGTAGGTAAAGGTGACGTACTGGAGAGGCAAGTTTCTGTGAAAACGTTCGTAAGGGAAACGTTATGCCCTGTTCAGACATAAAGGGATTTCATAACTGGTGGTTGCTATTTGGTTGCTAGTAGGCATTTGCACTGCTGGATATTTTAACGGTATTGGTGGGCTGCACGGCCGTAGCTTTTTTAGTTTGATTACAAATTAATTAATGTATTGCCTGTAGGGGTGTAACGAGACATGTTTCGATACACATCGCGATACTGATCTCACGATACAATACTATCATGATGTTTTAAACCAAATAAAGGAGTTTTTTTTATTATCACAAACATTTGGACATCCGTGTTTACTACAGTTTGCCCGTTATTGTAAATCTGGTTATCATATAAAGCCATAGTTTCTCTTCAGAAGACATGGATTTGGATTAGACCATGCTCGGTTGATTGTTATGATGCCTTTATGACATTTTTCGATCTTTTAAGTTTTAGAGGACTAGACTTTAAATGGAGGGACAGATATCTCTCAGGTTTCATATAAAATATCTTCATTTGTGTTTGGAAGTTGAACGAAAATCATAAAATCCATCTTAAAATTTATCAAACTCCATTTGCACTGCAATTACAATTGCCTAAATAATGTTTATGAGATTAATAATATTAATAATTTATAATTTATAATGAGATTAATGTTCTAAATATAACATTTTGAATATAGAAATATGAAATGTTGGGGGAAATTAACTGATACTATTATTTATGAAACTAAAACCAGTGGGTGGTGGCAAGTTATAAGTGAATCATAGAATCATTTTTTTCAGCCGATTTGTTCAAACTGGTTGATTCATTCATGAAAAAGCAGTGTCCACTGACTTTATTGAATCATTGACTCACCCGATTCAAACAAAACACTGCTGTGTGTTGCTGGGATATACCAACTTTTCTACATTGTTTGTTACTATTTTTGTTGGCAAAATATAGCAATATAGCAACCTCCTATGCTATAAATACCATCTGGCTAAAGTGACGTCACGGAGCAATAGGGTTGGAGATGTCAGATGTGTGTTTGGTTGCTCAAACGCTCAAGTTTTATTCCGTTTTCCAACTGTACGTTGGTTAAGAACGAAAGGTCTAGAATTTATTCACACCTCTACTATTGAATCCAACTTATCATCAGCACTCGGATTCGCTTCCATGTTGCTGGCAAGTAACAGTAGTAATTTGCAGTCTGTGAGGTAAACTAAACACTATTGGCTATTTGAAAAGGGGGAGGAGCCATTCAATATGTCCCGCCTTAGCTTCCTATTTCAGTGGAAATTACGTCAACGTATTATACAAAGCTGTACGTTCCAAGGCAATTCAGTGCCACAGGGCGAATTTAAACTAAAACTAAAATATAAAATAAAAATATAAAAAATGCTGCTAAAGGGGCACTTATCTAGGTCAAAATGGCAGGTGGCAGGACCACTTCGGGTGTGCATTATCTGGGTGTAATCATCTGTTGTAAATAATGTTGGACATTATGTGAATGTAAACATAAAGCGCAACTGGTGCCTCTTGCGTTAACAAATGCACACTAAACTCACAGCACATGCAGAGATGGAGGTCACTGTAAACTGAGCCGTTCTGAGACGCGGGAAACACCTGATCCACAGACTGAATTAAGTCGCAGCCTTATACGAAATGATAAGGGGATTAAGCCATATTGTGCTTTTGATTCTAGTTAATTTGACAGATACTTTGCCAAAGCAATGACGCAAAACACAATGTTATTTTTTTATGTTATAATGAGAAGTTTAAATATACAGTATTTTTGATTAATTATGAAACTGTGTCAGGACAGAGTAGACTGGCAGGCCTGTGAACACTGATGCAGCATATTTTTCTTTCTTTTTTTTCTGGATGTTGCAATTTATATATACACACATATAGTAGTATACTATAATTTATAGAATGGCAGTCACCACATTGAATCACTACTCATTTACACAACTTTCAACTTTTCTCAACTTTGTCACATCACTGGACACACCCACATCACATCACCAATGTCGCCAGAAATTGTTCACTCTTGAAAACGAATACTTGCAGTTGCGTTGTGCTCCTTGAGGTTCGTGAGGGAAGCGTTCTGATTTGTCCTGGCCTAACCTTGGCTAATCAGGGTATGTTTCAGCACTACGTTTACAAATAGCATGTTGCGGCACCTTGACATTCGTCATACTCCCTGTTGAAAAATGACGTCTCACTCCATTACGTTCCTGCCGTGCAGACTGCTCGACCCATTAGACGGCGCTCCATGTCGCGCCGTGTTACTGCAAGCTCCATTGGCCTTTATTTCACCATCAGCCAGATGAAACGGTTGATATTAACAATCTGTTTCTTGATGTATGCCTCTCTCTGATATCATCCAGCATAGCTGCAGCACCCATTAGTAACTGTGTTACGTTTCAGATGGTATTTAATGAAGAGAAGCCCCTTGACAGGTAATTTCACTCTTCACTTTCATTTGATATTTACAAGTCTGGATGAATGTTACCCCACTAGTTTAGCATCCTCATTTGCAAACATGTTGCCAATTTCACTTCGATCCACCTGAATGACCTCATGAACTAAAGGAAGGGATGAAAACGCAACCGTGCTCGCCTCCTTTGGGATGTGTGGAGTCCAAGCCATCTGCTTCTTTGCTGGCAAACGAGAGCGAGGGCTGGCTCACCTAGACTGGACTAATATGACACAGTCAGCTTAAACCCCCAACAAAGGGATTAATCCCCTCATCTGTTGCTCTTATTTTCGCTAACTGTTCTTGCAATAAAGCAGAGAAGAAAGAAGCCTTATTCGGACAAGACTAGTTTTCTGTGTGGAGTTTGGTCAATTTGTTTCATATACTTTATGATTTTAATCCCATTCAAATTGAACACATCTTGTACAACTTGTAATAATTTAAAGCTGATAGCTACACACACACTCACATTCACACACATACACTCACACTCATACACACACTCATACACGTGTGTGTGTGTATATACACTACCGTTCAAAAGTTTGGGGTCAATTTGTTTTGTTTTTTTTAAAGAAATTAATACTTTTCTTCAGAAAGGACGCATGAAATTGATATAAACTGACAGTAAAGACATTTATAATAATGCAAAATATTTATTTATTAATGAAATGCTTTTCTCTTGAACTTTCAAAGAATCCTGAAAAAAATGAATCACTGTTTGCACAAAAATATGAAGCAGCACAACTGTTGTCAACTGTGATAATAATCATAAATGTTTCTTGAGCATCAAATAATCATATTAGAGTGATTTCTGAAGGATCATGTGATTCTGAAGACTGGAGTAATTATGCTGAAAATTCAGCTTTGATCACAGGAATAAATTACATTTTAAAATATATTCACATAGAAAACAGCTGTTTTACATTGAAATAATATTTAACAATATTACTGGGTTTGTTTTGTATTTTTAATCAAATAAATGCAGCCTTGGTGAGCAGGAGAGACTTCTTGTAAAAACATAAAAAATCTTACCGACCCCAAACTTTTGAATGGTAGTGTATATATAGCATAAAATATTGATTTCAATTTGCTAGGCTTTCTTGTAAAGCATGACGAGGTTGGATGACCATTACATTTGCATTAAATGTTTTTAAATAAATTGTATGTTGTTGCAAGTCATGATAGTATGCAGAATTTGTATGATCTTTTTTTTTTTTTTTTTTTTTTAAATAAAATTAAATGAAATAATATAATATATTGTGTATCATAGGTTTTGGGGATATTTTTCTTCTCTGTTATGGTATTAGTTTACACACATACCGGTATTTTTCAGGTGTGCAAAAAATTTGTTTATGTGATTTGTATTATTTATTTGTGTTGCTGTATGTTTGTTTATGAAATAGTTAACAGCTGGTGATATAGCACCGATATAGAAACCTTACTTTCTTACAGATATATGCACACAACCTTCTGTAACGCCCATCCAGAAACCAGCTTCAGTAGTAACTGCAGAGATCCCAATCCCAATGAAATCACAGACACTCTTCATTAAACAAAAATCTCAAAAATCTTTTATAAAATGAATCCCATTGACATTACCACGCTCGGCTTTCGCTGCACTATTACAGTGAACACATCTCCGTGCACAGGGCAAAGGCCAGGTAGAGCGTGTGGGAAACACGCTGAGGCAATTAAACAAGTAAGTGCAAGTGGGCCACACACAGCACCATGCCAGAGGCCCTCCCTTTCTCTCCATGGTCAGATGAGAGAGATCTATGAAGCTCGGATAGGTCACACGGATCAGGCTGGATTTGCACCCTTAGTCCCGAGGCTCTCTCTATGGGTTCTTGCGTGGGTATCCTCAGGAGTCAAGGCTACTGCTGTTGCTAGCCTCTCTCACAACATCTATTGGACTAAAGGCTTTATCAGCTTGTTCAGGAGAAACTAGAACACTCATCTGAAGCACCACTCGACATATATGTTCGGCTTCTAGAAAAGTAACTGTCTTTTTCAAAGATTCTAAACAGGAGTTCGGTGAGCACAAACGTGGTTGTGTGGAAACTTTAGTTAAGGAGTTACGGGCAGAATTCAACTCACTGGAGTATGACCTCTGCTGACAGCAGAGCAGCTATTGTATTCTTATCTGGGTCTCCTTGGCCAGTGCAACTTTGAGCTTCCAGCACAGATAATAAAACATCTCCCAATACCTACTTTTTCAATTCCATTCCACTCCACGGAATGCTATTGATTGTGAGTTCATCACCCTGATGTATTGATTGTATGTTTTTAAAAGTTTCCTTGAATAGATGCACTGGTGTTCCTTGTTTCAGCAAGTCTTTTAACTCAAGTCTTCACGCATAAATAACACGTACATTGGTGTAAATCCGAGATGGAAAGCAAACGTGAGGGTGGAAATTCTCAACAATTTTTTTTTAGTAGGCTACTTATTTGTTCAACAAGTATTTTTTGTGAACACCACTCTTACAACATTAATTCTTATATAACCTACTCATATAAGGGGGCAATGTTTTTGTTTGTTTTTTAATACTTATATATTCATTACGGACACATTTAATTGATCAAATATGACAGTAAAGACATTTATATTAAATAAATGTTACAAAAGATTTCTATTTCAAATAAAAGGCTTTCTATCCCGGTTCCCACAAAAATATTCAGCAGCACAACTGTTTTCAACACTGATAGTAAGAAATATCTCTTGATCACCAAATCAATATATTAGAATGATTTCTAAATGATCATGTGACACTGAATTCTGAAAATGCAGCTTTGCCTTCAGAGGTATTAACAACTTTTAAAAAATATAATATAATAGAAAACAGTTATTTTAATTTGTAATTTGTCACAATTTTATTGTAGCCTTGGTGAACATAAGAAACGACTTTAAAAAAACATGTTAATTAATCTTACCGACCCCAACCTTTTGAATGGTAGTGTATATTAATACATTTTTAGCAATTCAAGATACATTAACATCAGTATTTTCAATGCACTATTACCAAACATAAATTAAAAATGAACAAGTGAAATGATGAATTAGTAATATGAAGATTAATGAATTCTGTAAAAATATTTTACAATCTTGACGCATACAACTTTGTGGAGTGTTAGCATTTTGCATTTAATACAGTATGATGTTGATCCTGGACCTGTAATGTAGTACAGGACAGGTGTATTTCACACTTGAATCTCTGTGAATGGAGCAGTCAATGTGAGCCCACTTTGCACATACTTCACAATAAATCCATTCGCTCCCAGTTATGTAAAAAAAATGTATTGCACTGCAGGCATTCTGTATTTTTCTTCCACTGAAACAATGTTTTTGATGGCTTTTTTGGCCACAGTGGGGCCCTTTCACCAAGAGGCCTTGGTTCCCCGAATTTACTTTATAAAATCAGTAACACTTTACAAAAAGGTCCCATTATTTAACTTTAGTTAAAGGAGCAGTATGTAAGAAATGTATTTCAATTAATCATAAAAGGGCCCTGATATGTCACTAGACATTAAGAAATCATGTTCATTTCAAATACTTATATCACTGACAGTAGTACGGCTAGGAATTGTCATTTAAAAAGTGGACTTGTTGCCCTCAACTGATGTTGATGTTGTCATGTTGTGTTTTGGTCTGATGCGCCATCCTCCACCTATCTACCAATCACGAAGTCAGTAGTGTTTCGGGATCCGGGTTGCCAGCTTTGCTCTAATCTACCCTAACTCTGTCCTAATGCTGAGACGCAGAGGAAAACAACATTAGCACACCCATTATGGCAATTTGAAACGTAATTGAGACACAAGCCTAACTTTACCTCAGAAAAAAATGATTCGTCATTCGTTCTTCGTGTATATCGTGGACGACATTCTCCAACATGGGCTCTTGCTCGCTTTCCATCTCTGCCATGCGCGCGCATCACGCGGTTTCTCTGTCTCATGTGCGCTCGCTCTAGATTCTGGGACATTTTAACTCATTTGCGGCATAACCAGTCGATCATGAGTGGCTCAACAGGTAAATCTATAGATAAACTCATCTTTCAGGCATTTGACCGACCGAGTTGACATTTCAGCGTGAGAAATCGGGGGTGTGGCGTGTGAGCGTGTGAAACCACTCAAAAGCGGGTGTCTCAAGGCCAATGCGTGAGAGTTGGCAGCTCTGAAATTTAGTTACTCTTACAATATTTTATGATGGGACTGAAAACACCCCCGTGATAGCCATTGGTGATATTGAATTTGTCCCGCGTTATAATTGCTGTGGCAAATGTTTTGGTTATTTGTTAGCCTACTTATGACAAAAACTTGCTTACCGTAATGACAGATAAATAATGTTAAGGTAGACTAACAGTTACCGTTCTGTCTGTCACATAAGAGCATACATCTTTACGATTATAGTCACATACGAGGATACATTTTTACGATTATACTGTCATATACGAGCATACATTTTTATGATTATATTTAACTAATGATAATTAGTACATTTTTAAAATACATAATTACTACAAAATATCTCTCATGAAGCATAAACATAATTAACTAGAAAAAAAACCTTATGTGTACGTCTCGTTGTCACTTGCCATTGGAAGCTCATTGAAGCACCCTACGTTTCTGCTGAATCCTGCAACTTATCTGGCAACCTCGAGTCACGGGGTAGGGGGAGGGGATACACCTCTCTACAGTATTTTTAAAGTGATTGTAGTACCAGTTTTGGCCACAATCCTACATATTGTAGTTTAATTTATTCTCAGTAGCTGTGTCATTCTGTTACATTTAAAGTTATATTCTTCTTATATTCGTATAATATCTTTCAATAACCTCATGGATCAGGAAAGTTTTGCAGGGCATATAGACAAACTGTGACAAAAGTGATTTAGGTTAGCGCTGTGCTGGTTAGCTGTGTGTGGTTTCGAGTTGTGAAAGAAAATCAAATCAAAAGGGCTTTCTACCCCAGAGGCCTTTAGCCCCATCATACATACTGCTTTGTTAAACGCATTACACAACATCAACAGAGCTTTTGCCTGTTATAGTATTTGTAGCATCTGGCTGTGAGCAGTGCCCTTGAGCACCCAGATATATCTGGGCCTGTATATTTGGATATGCCAACAGAAATAGTTATTAGTGATGAATAGAATTTGCACTTATGTTTATTGTTACTTAATGTTGTTTTATTGTAGTAGTCATGTCCAGTTACCGTTCATGCAATTTTGTTTTAGGTGGTGTTCCTTAAATTAGTAATTATGAGCTCCTTTGCTGTCTGTTAAAATAAAATATATGCATTATTTCATTTTATTCAAGTATACCCTCATATACTTTTTTTTGTCTTATTTCAACCCCTATACTATGTATACATGTATACCTTGTGCATGTTGTGTTAAAATAACTATCATCCTGCAACACAATCCAATTTCAATCCGAGCCCTAACTCCACTGTACTGCCAACAACACTCAATTTCACTTGAAAGATGTGCGTTACCTCATTTCAATGCAGTAAGTAGATTATATCCTATTCTCCTTCCCATGTACGTGAAAGTCAGTGCTGTTTCAGGGGAGTGTTAATGCAGGCAAACTGTGTGGAGGAACAGAATAAAATAAAGTAGCCATCCACTTTTCTGCTTTGCATTGAAAGATATAAACTCTCTCCAAGACTTCATTTGTTCTACCAGCCATTAATCCATCGTCAGGCATCTTCCATCCTTCGGCTTAGTGACCTCTTTTCTCTCTTTCCTGGTTGGAGATTGGGAAGCAACAGGGGGCCGAGGATCTCCCGGAATACCAATTGGCCTCACTGGAGGGAGTGGAGCACAGGATCTTGATTATAGATTTTAGTTGAGATGTTTGTGAATGTGGGTGTGCATGTGGAAGTACATGTTTGTTTGTGTTTGTGTGGGAGCTTGTGTCTTGGGTATGTGTCTAGAAAATAAATTGATCAGTTAAGCAACCAATCATCTAGCTCTATTTGTCTGTCTGTCTATCTGCCTGTCTGTCTCTCTGTCTGTCTGTCTGTCATCCCATCCATCTCTGTCATTCCATCAAAACCTGCTGTTATGCTTCTATTAACATTTGTATTTCTCACATTTTTTCTGTAACATGTCATTTGACTATTTACTCACCTATTTAATCATAACAGCATAACATTTCATTACCGATCGATAACCTAATTTTCTTTCTATTTACTAATTGCAACAATTAATTAATTCATTAAAAAAGAATGCATGTAACTAATGCACTTGCACTGATGTATACAGTCCTGTATGTGTAGTCTTAGTTGTTTTCTTCAATGTACAGTATGTATGAATTTACAGTTGACTTTCAGATTGGGATGAGCTACAGGAATAATACCCCCCCCCCCCATCCCCCATCCATTCCATCAAATAAAGACATTTTATAATGTATTGCATGTCATATCACACATGCCCACTAATACAAACCGATAAGAAGGATTCTCAATATCCAGGTAATATGCAGAACATCCTCGGAGCTTCTGAGGTCTCTTGCTTGACTTTCCCCTCATTGCACACAGAGGCATCTGTACAGTAATGGGTTTATTCTGTAAATGGAGTGCAGTGGTCCAGTCTGATAAAACTATGCTAGCCTTGCACAGGCACAAGGGCAGTGGTCAAGCTAGGGGACAGCACTAAAGGATCAATGGCGATCAGTGCAGCTTCCCCATCGGTCACTGAGAAATGATTTTCCTTTGGTCACTCACTCACTGCGGCAAGCTGCTAGCACTCTCCTTCAGAACGACAACAGTGCCCCCTGTTGCCAAAACACGTGCTCAGATCTAGACCTCGGATCTAGACCTACCACCTGTGAGGAATTATGAGCTGGACATTTTTTACCGGTCATCCTTTTTATTGATTAATTCATTCTCCTCCTCTAGATAAAAAGTAATTTTTTTTGTAGGTGAAGTTTGACTTACCTTTGCTTGCCACCTGAAGACTCTCTGGGTGACATAGGGGACTGAATCACTGCCACTTCTAACTCGTTACTCACACTCTGAGCTTTCAAGAGTACAGCACATTCACTAGGAGATAGTGCTTCTGGGAGAGATGTGCAGTATGACTGTCCAGGGAGGCGGGTAATTATCTGTTATGATCACCAGAAACGACAGCTGTCCACGGGACAGCCTCTGTTATTTTGAGCACGAGTGATGATTAAAGTGGGAAGGAGAAGTCTGCTTCACATGTCTTTGGAAAAGAAATGATTTGCTGACCAGGGAATTGGAGTGACAGATGGATGGATCTTAAGGAGTGTATCACTTGGCAGTTTCACATCATGATTGGCCCCAGCATCTGGACTGGAAATGTCATTTTGGCCCCTCCAATCTCCATCAGAAAATGTATAAGGAAATGCAAATGAGTTGAGACAGATATTATATTATATTATTGTTATGTTATGTTATTTTATGTTATGTCTGGAACTGGACATTTATGCATTTAGCATGTTATGTAAACAGTGTAGCATGGTGCAAGGTCATGTATATTGTAATATAATAAATATGATATAATAGTAATCACTAGGGAAATTTTCCTTGGAAATGCCTGATTATGATAGCAACAGATAATTTAATGGATGCATTAATCTAAATTATTTGCAGCATGCAATGGCTTTTTGCGCTACTTAATTAATTGAGGTTCAGAGAATGTGTGACCACGATAACATGCGGAACTACAATGCATCAAAGAGCCCCTTTTCACCCGTTTTTCCCATCTGACTGTGATAAGCGGAAAGCCAAGCACGTATGCGCCGTAGCCATCGCATTTGTGTCCCCTTTTCTCATCCCTAGACAATTGCTAATTATTGTTACCATTCGAAAATTCATTGTGTGGCATTTTTAATTAGACTACAAAATGTCAGCATCTCTCTCAAAAAAGATTAATGGGATTTGGATAATTTTGAGTCCCCTAGTTCCCTGGAAGCTGTTCTAATTCCAACAGCAGTTCATAATGTTTGATTGTAAAGTAGGTTCGGTCTTTGACTGATGCTTTGGCACGCCTTTTCCCTGCTCTCCAAGGGCAAGAGCTTCTAAACGGCGGTTGTGATGCGTAAAGACACAAATAAGCGAAATACATCATTGAAGAAGAGTGGAGGCTGTGAATATAACTTCCTAATAGAACAAACTATATCCTGTAGGAGCGAAGTGCTCTGGCTGCTTGCGCTCACTTGCTGATACAAGCAAAACCGAGGGGAAATCTGATGGAAGTTGATGAGTTTATCTTTATCTTGTATGTGTGACAACCGCAAAAGACAGGATATGTCTTTTTTTAATAAATGTTCATCTCGCAAGTATTTGTATGATAACACAACACTGCTGACACGCACAAAACGTGATTGTGAGGGAAATCAAGTTAGATTCTAATATCACAGTGACTGGCATTTAAAGCTACACTTGCCACCGTGTTTGCGTCTGTCGATAAATCCCATATGTAGTCGGGATAGCGGTCTCATCCCTCACCGTAATGGGAGCCGCTGGGTGGGCAGCTCAGCTACGGAGTGAGTGGTGTGTGTGTGTGTCTGGGGCTCTGCTGAGGGCTGTGGAGGTTTACGGCTGGCCCTGGCCATAATCAGGCCTGCTGATGGAGGTGATGAACAGCTTCCTTTAATAGGTTTTATGAGTTCACCGCTGGCCTGCCTCTGCTGCTGGCATTTATCTCTCTGTCCCTAGAGACTGCAAAGGCTTCTAAATTAATAAGCAGTCGGAGAGCTGACCGGCAGACGGGCAGACAAAGCCCACGCATCCCTGTGTGTGTGCATATTCCTCCTTGTGCACACACAAGCACTCCGGACTCCCCTTGTGCTCCAGGTGTTTGGGGCTCGGTAGACAGAGGGAAGATGAAAAGCCTTTGGAAGCAGCATGTGGCCATGCATTTTTATGGGATACCCTTCCAGCACCCTGATACCACAGTTGGCCCTCTGCCTGTGGCGATGGCAATCCGAGCCTGGCCCTCCTAACCGAACAACGGTGCTTTGCGTGTGTGCAACACCCATACAAATGCAGAGCCTACAAAAAGCACTCAAAATGCATTAAAGAGCTCTTTCCCCCTGTCAAATTAGTTTCATTTGCACCAGCTGAAACTTCTGCGCATGAGAAGTGCTCAAAGCAATCATATCTCATAGTTACTGTAGCTCAAAGCTGTAAATAACGCTGTCTCAGGAGATTCGGTGAGGAGAGGAGTTTGTGCAATATTGAAAACGGGTCACAATGATGAAGTTCTGAAATATATATTTCCATTGTTTGTTTACTTCTTTCAGGGAGACTTTGAGAAGTACCAGTGATGACACCAACCACATACCCGTGCGGCAAATATTATGAAACAGCGTAGTGCACATCTGTTTAGGTGGAGCACAAATGATTTATTTATTGCAGCCAATTAAATCTTCAGAACAAGAATACTTCAATGAGAATATAAATGTCCAATAGTAACCATCGGTGTTGTTAAAAATAGTTTTTCCGATATATGTCGATTCTGACTATTTGAGATGTTGTATGTTATGTTTCATGTTCCTGTTTCATGTCTGTCATGTGATCCCCTGTTCAAATCATGTGATCCTGCCATGTTTCATTGTTCACAGGTGTTCCTTGTATTGTCATTAGTCTTGTTTTTAAGCCCTCATGTTTGACATGTGTTTTGGTAAAGTTTTGTTTAACTGTAACCACGGTTGCTAAGTGCCACGCCCACGCTTTTGTTTAATGTTTGATCTTGGATCTTGTTATGTGTGAATAAACTGCACATGGGTTCTCAACTTGCCTTCAGATGGATACACATTAGTTTTTGTTTTTGTTGTGGTTGTTTTTTACACTTGTGTAATTTGCCACATTTTTGTGGACAGGTGATTCTGAACAGCATTTCAAACATTTGATGTATATTGCTTCTAGTAAGTGTTTAAAAACCTGTAGTCACAGACACTCTACCTGCACTTTTCCATCAAAATAAAAGCTTGAGGGTTTAACTTGTGCAAGTGAAGAAATTAAATAATACGTATTATAATTGTACTACTGTAAAATAAGCTATTCATGAAATTGACCATTTTTTAATTCACAGTACAGGTGTATTACAATAGTAACATATGTCTGTCATAGAAATATTTTTAATATACGTTAAGATCTCACTCACAGCTATCGGCCTATGAAATCTCAGACAGTTTCAGTTGACAAGAAAATACTTTTGGTCAAAATGTAATTAGCTTATATATCGTTCAAATTTTATGCCCTTAATGTTGTGCCAATATTTCCTTGTGGCATTGAAAATAGTATAGAATATTGTTATTTTTCAATGTACTCTATCGAGGTTAGAGATGCCAGTATCATGACAACACTACACATCTGTTGCATACAAAATTTGTTCTGCCCTTATTCTCAAGTGAAAAAAAAAATCTTGCTTTTTCCCTTTCTTCTCTCCATGCGATGAATGTAATTTTGAGTTTCGAGTTCCTTTTCAGGGACTATGTCTTAGAAACAGGACTACATTTGGTTGAGAGGCACAGCCTTGGAATCGATTAGCTTCACTTGCCTCTGTGCCTTAGCAAAGTGTTGTGGGGCATAGCTTAACAGCTGGGGAGCACTGATTGTGTGGCATTTGTCGAGTTCACCAGGGAAGTGCATACTGTGTTATTGGGGAATATGGATTTTGGCACAGTTGGAAACGGTCTATATCTTCAAGATGGGAATAAATTGGAGCAAAGCGCGGCCATTGAAATGCATACAGAGCAGACAGAAAATGTAACATGCGGCAGCTGTTTACCCACTGCTCTCTGTCACCAGGCCTTATGAGGGGATCGTTTAAGTGTCACATTACTCTACCATGTAGGGCATCCGTCCTGAAGTATCACCCTCCATCCGGAAAAGAGATATGGAGGCGGTGGACAATAGATTAAGGGATAGCATCACGCTTGGCTACCGAATATATTGAGTGAATCGGTTCTTTGACAAGCCACTTTTAAAGGAAAAAGTGGCATGCATTTTGAGCGATCTGATTTGAATTTGGAAGTAATCACTTAATTAAGGAGCCTGGCATCCAAAGCTGGAAAGAAAAACAACAGCTCAGCGGAAGATGAGAACTTCAGATATGACATGGGCATCAATTTCATGCTTTTAAAATGACTTGATTTATCACCCTGTGAAAGCAGAGCACAATTTTAGCTTATAGTCCAAGACATCTGATTAAAGTGATATAAAAACTGTTAATAAGTTTACTGACGGCTTGGCAAGCTGCCACCTGCGCTACCGAAGACGTTGCATTACCTCTTGACTTATGAAGAGCGCTATTTCTCCACCCACAGTTGATTAAAGTATGTTTTACATCTCAATGACACATCTATATCATTAGCATGTGTTAAGATGCCAAATAAAGCTAAAGCTAAAAACGTTCAGCTAAGCGACAAACAGATGGACAGTTAAGGAAGTGGCAAGTATCTTTACAAATGGCCAACGTGGTTTCTTTTGCTGTCGCCGTGGGCTCTAACCGGAGCTCTCTTGCTTTTAATAATCCTTGGGGGTATTTACGAAATGTCACTCTCCTTCCAGGCCATCGCTGGCTGGTTTTTGTGAGCCGTGTGGCAGGACCCATTGTAGGCCGCTGAGGCGGTGCGGGATGTAGTAAAGATTTGTCATGTGGCTACAACAAAACTTGCACACGGAGCTTAAGATGATTTATTGGGCTTATTTCTGAAAGTGGTAAAGTGAAATTAATCATGATCCCACCTGACGCCACTGCTCAGCTGTGATAAATGACAAGCTGTCAGCTGCAGACAGCGTGCCATCCATGAAGTGGCCGCTGATGCGCTCCCTTCTCAGATAGACTGACCTAAAGTGTAGCCCTGCCAGATGCCCCTCTGGATGCATGCGTTGGGGTAGACCGGGTGCAGCCACGTCCCCCCGGCTGCCTGCGCAGACGTGCCCTAATGAGCTGAGCTCAGACTGGAATTGGACGGACCGCTCACCTCCTGTGAAGTCTGTGAGAAGTTCAACGCACTGTCAGCTTGAGATCTTCATTGCTTTGACAGCTTTGCAGAGTTTCTCTTCTGCGTTTACAATTAGAAAACAAAAGAATGTGAAGATGACACAAGGTCTGAGATAGGTTTTATTTTTTGGCCAGATGTCTTTTTTTCTTTTTCTTTGAGTGAGGGTGGTATATTTGTCCTTTTGTTATGCATGATAGAATCGAGACATCTGAAGAGACTAATTTAATGGGAAACATCCAAAATGGTTGATCTTTGGAGGCACGAAAACCCACATTTTCTTGCTCATTAATGTCTGCAATGAGTCGTAAAGCTGCGGTGTCTTTGTTGTTCTTGCTGTTCACCATAAGTCAGAAAGTTTATTGCTTCAGTAGTAATGTAGACATTAGTGTCCTTTAATTGAAAATCTATGTTTTCCTTGTTGTTTTTTTTCCTTTCCTTTTTTTTCTATGGTTGCTCAAGTGAAAAATGCCTGTAAACCCATTTAAACCAACCAACAGCCTTTGTTTTCCCCTCTGCCATGAAAATAAATAATTTTTACCCTTGACAACAGTGTAATTAATAGTGATGTTTAGCAGGTCCATTTCAACGTACCCTCTTAATCTAATTTTGTTTCCACTCCGCGATTTGTAAATTACTGCAGAATGACACACCATTTACCACTGTCCTTCTGTGCGACAAAGGTAATTTTTCTTCCTATATAAATCTCTCTCTCCCTCACTCTCTCTCTTTTAACCTCTCCGTCTCTCCTCTTCCCCCTCTATTTACCCCAGAAGCTTTTGGATGTTTGGAAAAGTCCCAGTCCCTATGCAGTGCTTTAACATGCACTTATATAATTTTCCTATAAAGGTAATTATTGTAAGATAAACAGGGGTCTTGTATCATGGGATTTATTTAGTTGAAATGACCGACTGACACTAAATTATCCCACTTATTATGTGGCTACTTGTCAAATAAATAATTATACATTAAATATTGATTTGAGTTGAAATGATTTTATTATTGGAGAAGAAAGAGACCACAGAGTGATATGTGAAACTAGCACAGCTATGTAGGAAATCAGTTGCTTGGGATGGTCAGTTTGGTGTTTGTACAAAAATACAGTTTATGAGACTGACCAGTAAGAATTAAGTATTCCAGAGGGCTGTGTAATAATATAGGATAATGACATTGATCTTTGTCATTATAGCAAAGGTCCACAACCCATTACTGGACACTAAAGTGTTAGGACTGCAAATGGCCAAAGTGGCATTTAAATGGGGGTGGGTGGGACTGATAGACTGTAGCATAGGGTGCTGCAATATGTGATTTTTAATTTAATTATTTTTTTTTTTTTTTTGCATAGGTTAACCAATTGGTTTATTACTCTGCTCTCTGTAATACTTTGGTCAAGATATTCAAGAGATTATGTGAGTCAGATATTACTTATATCTGTCATTGTACATGGCAATTCATTATATCTAAATTATATGCATTGAAGCTTAAACTACCTTCATGTCTATTGCATCATAACTAGCAAAGTGTTGCCTTGTCTGTAAATTTTAAGCGATTGTCAGCTTTTTTCTTTTCTTTTTTTTTCTTCCATTGTTTTTTTTTAAGTAGTTATATGGCATACACAAGATAGTTGGGATTAAATCTAGAATGAAGTTGCAGAATGATATAAAAATTATTCACATTGTATAATATCATATTGTACTTCTTCTTTTCTTCTAAAAGTCGTATGCTTCTCTTTGTAGCATGAAACTGGGATGTTGCTCATGCACCAGAGATGAAAGACAGATGTATTCAGATGTAGTTCAGGGGTTTAGGGCACTGTGTTTCAACCGTTGGACGAGTGCCACTTCAGATGCCAGGTGTGGCACTAAGATATGTAGATATATTTGGAATTTTACTGTATTGAATTACTATTTCTATTGTACCATTGAACCTTTAAATACTGCACAAGACCTCTTGTTGTAAGCCCCTCCGGTTGAAAAGATTGCATTTATGTATCAGTCAAAGCTAGGGTTGCTGTTGTTTGGTGCCATTTTTCTTAGTAGCTTGCTGTGCCAGTAAAATATGATTGTACAACATCATGACCACAAAAAAACGCAAGGTACTGAAATGGCTGTGAAAGTATATTATTTATGGCTTTGGTGTTGGTAATATTATATAATTCACATCCGTTGTAACAGACATAAGCCTCAGTTTTCTATTGACGTTAAGGATATACTTTGTCATCAAATGAAAATGATAGTATTTAAAAAGGACACTTCAGAATGTAGTAAGTTCATGCAAAATCATGTAGAAATTACGTGACTTGTATGTCATGACAATAGAAAATAAGCAAATACATTTTGAAACCGCAATTTAATGCTTTTATAAGATCCTGTGGCAGGGATGTAGATGGTCAAAGAGAAAATGACACTTTATCAGTTTAAAAAAAACATCTGTCGTGTGTTTCATCATGGCTAAAAACCACTGAAGTGATTTCTGAGCAAATAAATTCATGGGTATCATGATCTCCCAGACCCAACAGCCTCCTTTCCAGACTCGAGAAAGGCTGTCATTTTACAGATGTCATACATGACAGATGCACCCTGACAAAACCTACCACGTAAAAGAAAATACAATTAGAAGCCCCAGTGGACAGGCCACGCATCAATTTATCCTGAGCCGCTGTGTGACAAGGCTGGGCAGTGCCACTCGATTTTATGTCTGCTAGATGGCTGTGACTTATTTCAGCGTGTCTCTCTTATCTAAGCGTTAAAAGCTATCCGTCTTCCAGAGAAATCTTGGCCCCAATGTCTTCCATCTTCTGGCATCAGCGAGAACTGTTACAGCACGTGTAGTCGCCTGTTGAACTAAATTAGTCTTAGTAATAAACAATCATTTTTAAGTAGGGTAGGCCGGGTTGTGAATGAATGTAGCGAAGGCGCGCTGGATGATGGATCTTGTGTTGACAGATTCCATTGGCTTTCTCATGTTATCAAACACAGCAATACCGTCAAATCAATTTATTTGAGAACAATCTCTCGAGAGACGGAGTGAGGACAGGACTGAGACAGAGAAAAGGAGAAAGAAAAAGGCATTGAGTGGGAAATGTGCCTCAATGCGACCTCAGTGCTGCCAAGTCACTCATTGATTATCTCAACAGAGCTGTAAAACAAGCTCCTGCGGTTGTGTGTCCATTGTAAATGACAGCCCTGGGAACATTTTGTTGTTCTCTGCTGTCAATGATTGGGTTTCAGGGTCTGAGTCAGTGGACAGAGCACTGCACTATTTGAAAAAGTATTTCAAAAGAATATCCGCTCAGACAGGTCAAAGAGACATGAGAGTGCGGGTTTGCTTCCACGGCATAGTGGAGTCCAGCAACGCCTTTTCGTGGCCAGAAGATGATTTCTGAGTGGATAAACTAAAAGCTAGCAAGATGTGTCAGATCAAAATGAAAGGAGTGAATTGCTCATTCACTGAACTTTCTTTTTTACAGTACCACAAGAGGGAAGAAAGCAGGCTATGCACCCCATCAAAATGTCCTTTATTATCATCTCGCCTTCCTAGTAATATCACCAACAGAGTGGATCCTTGACTGTCTGAAAAAGGAAAAAAAAATCAAAGACTTGAAAGCTCAACGATCACTGTGAATTGAGGAGTATATTATTCTGCACCATGGTTGGAAACCCTCTCTCTGATACTAGTTTTATTTTTTATCAATACCTCTGTCTAAAGGAGAAACATGTATTTTGTTTTGAAGCCGAGTATGACCCTAAGATATGAAAGAAGCTACAGGAGTTATTCAGAGGAGGGCAAGGTGAAATCTCTCAGGATCCGAGTACTAAGTCACAAACTAATTGCTCGCTGTCACTCCGTTCACTACTTACCATCAAGTTACATCTACGTAATGCGTCTGATTAATTTACAGGGATTCGTCTTGTATTAACAAGCTGTTTTACATTTCCCCAAGCAAGCTCCTCACAGGAGGCCTCTGATTCCAGCCCCTCAGCTGTCTACTTATATGACTCGGTAGAAGATAGGGTGACTACGGGGAGCCGACGCCAAGGGCAGATGTAACTTCCAGCGCAAGGGTGTAGAAACTCCTACAGTGGCTCAAAAATTTATTGAATGAGGCATATCCTGAACTCTTTCAATTTCGGATGTGACAGTGAGGAAATTTTCCCACCGGTTTTCTCGACGTATGACAACACTGGTAATACCGATGTCACCTAATCGGCTGTACGCATTTTCGAATTAGCTGTAATTCGGTAGTGACATTTGCTTGAATGGTGGGTTCATTATTATTCTTAATTAAAAACACAAAAACAAAACAGTACAATGACAAACTTAAAACATAGAATTTTTATTTACAAAACGAATAAGCACGGCAGCCGCATTCTTGTGGTGCGCTTGAAGGGGTGTAAGTGTTACCTTCGGATGCTGCCACCTTTATCAGTAAAAGTTTACAGATCGCCTCAATGTTTGCAGGTACCCTATTAACATTGCTTTTGAATCCAAAATGTTGCCAAATTTGACATTTCGCTTTGAAACCAAATCTTCCGCCATCGTCTGTCAGTTAGCTCACCTCACTCTCGTCACGTGATAAATTAAATCTGACTCCTGCTGCAACCTTGTTTGGCGGTTTTTAATCATAGTGTTTGTTCTCTAACTGAACTAAATAATATGTATTACTATAAAAAAATCTAAACGACGGTGGGGGGCATTGCCGTGGTGGGCAAGTGATGTAATCGGTGTGTGGCTGAACACCATGTAACACCGATACCACGACTATTGCACCAAGCCTACTTTAAATGCAATCTTTGTTCGCAGTTCATTCAAAGGACAGCTTTTAAGTTAGTTTTTGAAAGGATTTGCATAACGCTGTGTTAATGGCGTAAAACACTACAGCCGCTTCATATCTTAAATCATTTGTTATACCGATGCCTCTGCCTGCATTGTTCCTTGATGTGGGATAAGCAATTATTGTGAATCTGAATGAGGCATGTTCTGCAAGTAGGAGGCAGCGACTGAAACCAGCACTGTCTTTTCCTTGGTCTTCTCCTAATCACTCCCTTGCTTGCTTTTATTTCATGCCCTATTTTAGCCCAGACTCCTCAGCGCTGTCATTGCCGGTCTCCAGCTTTGGACAGCCAGACTTAGTGAAGCTCATAGGAGTACGGATGCGTGAAGAGTTTGCCAGCTTTTCACAGAGGGGGAGCCAGGAGATAATAATGGGTGGAATGCAGGAGCCATGCGTGTCGTGCGAAAGAATAATTGCTGCTCTTTCAACAGCGCACCCCTAATTGGCCTCGCTGTGGTCAGAGAAACTTCAAGTCGGAGAGGGCTGGCGCGCACGGCTTGTAGAGCCAAGACGTGACTCTAACGCCGTTGCCCAGGGAGCTGTATCTGAAAATCCGTTACCCCTCCAGAGGGGGATAATTCAGAGAGCCAGTCCCAGCCTTCCCACTAGCTCCCTCCCTCCCAAGCTCATTCATTCACCCCAACAGTGACCAGCCAGGGAGAAATGACCCCTCATTAAAGTGGTGTCATTAGACAGGGATGGCTCCAATAGCCACCTAATCTCACCAGATAGTGAGTGTGTGCTCGGTAAATTTGAAAAGAAATACCTCCAACCCATCGGGGACATTCAATTTTTTTTTCCTTCTCTGTTCTTGCCATCCTGTTATACATCATTTGCCTTGCAGCAAACATGACGTACAAAGCTTATTAGCGTAGGCTACAACAGGCTGAGCGCGCTACAGAAGACTGCTTCACTCCTCCTTTTTACTGCCTGACAAGACGCTGATTACACAATGTCAGTGTGCTGAAAAAGACAGGCCCATATAGTCTCTCAGCTAGATTTGCTGGTCCCTGAGCACCATGCCCATCATGCTAGGCTAAATGCAAAATTCGATATGAAGGGGGACAGATTTTGTAGGATCACTATCTAGCCATATCCTTTCCAAATCCCCTTCATCACACCTATCAAGTCTCATACATCATACAATTCCCATTAGTCTTATCTCCATTGCTCTTGAAACCTGCTCATTCCTAGTTGTGCCAAACTGCTTTTCGCAGCATTTTTTTTAACTGGGGATTTCCTATTTTATGCAAAGGCTATTGATTTAAAGCATCAAATTTAAAGTAGACATGGTTCTTTCTGATTTAACTTTATTTTGGCTATGCCTTTGGTGTACTACATATAAATGTCCAATTTAGTGTTTGGACTTTAGGTTCCCATGCTGTCATTGTTTTATTATTATTATTTGTTTATCTTATTGATGTCTCCATGTTTGTTGTGAAATAGAGATCTAGAATTTATTTCTGGGTGGAACTGCTGCAGAGCCATGACAGAGTGTGTTTGAAGCTTGTTGGACAAATCCTTTGGTTTTTACTCTGTCCTTGTGGTACCTACTCCAATAACACCACCACAGGCAAGAGAGGGGGAACAGCAAATACTGTGTGCTGTGGGAACAGTCATTTGCTTGGCAGCAAACCTGTTTTGTTCCTCTAGGAGTTTTGCTGTAATGAGTGAGTCTGGCATCAAACAAGGTAAAAATCACCATGCCCCAAGAATGATAAATGTGGAAAGACGAAAGGAAGGAAGGAAATAATGGTAAGGCAAGAATGGTATGGAAAGAATGGTAAGGAAAGAAAGAGAGATGAGAGGAAAGAAAAAAAAAGAAAGCAAATAAACATGAGATGAAATGAAGGAAGGTATAGATAGATGGAAATAAATATAAAGGACAAAGAGAGGATAAATTAAAGGAAAGTAAAGGAAAGCAGGAATGAAGGAAAAAAAATAAAGAAAAGAATATGTTTTTTTATGTGTGTTACACCATAGGACATGATGTAAAGGACACGCTAAAGGACGGAAATGGAAGTTATTGCATTAAAGAGAAACTGAGAGGCATTACATTAAAGTATTTTTATTTAACTTTGAATGTGTCATAGAAGCAATTTATTTTGATACAAACAATATAAACGTTTAAAAAAAAAAAAAGAAAAAAAATCCAACAAAATGAACTGTAGCTGTTTACATCATTTTTATGCGGATTTTGAAGTATCACAGAAACAAATGATGGAAATAGCAAATTTCAGAAAAAATACCTTCATTCTCAAACAAAATGTTATGCTCTCTTGAGGTGGTTTTTGACTTGTGTAAAAGAGTTAATGTGAATAATGGGAGATGGAATAAATTCTAACATAGTGATCATTAAACCCACGTGACTCAGCTGTTTCCGCTTATGGTGTTTAATTAACTGTTGGTTACAAGGTTACCAATACCACCGTCATCCACTCGAACCCGAACAAATTGATGGAAACGCACCTAATTGGCATTCACATGTTTTCTTTTTTTAAACTTTAAAAATATTCTCTTCACGTTTGGATGGAAATCCAGCTTGTGACTCTTTGACAGCGCAAACATTTTTGAAACTTAAACACCACATAATCTTTTTTTAATGTAATATATTTGTTTGTCAAAGATGAAAAAACATTTAATTTTGATACAAACAGCATCTTTTCCATTCTATGTACGTTCTACGTTGTTCTCTTTGGATCTTCTTCCTTCTGTGTGGATTGCTGTTCACTTTCTCTCTATACATTTGTGTCCCCCCCCCCCTCATTTCTCTCCCTCAATTTCTTTTTTCTGTCTCAAAAACAAAGAAATATCATATTTTATACTTATTTTTGTGACGCTTTATAACCAGAAAATATTTTAATTAATGTAATTACTGTATTTAAGAACACTGAAAATTATCAAAAAATAATAAAAAGGAGTTAAATCTTATTTAATTATTAAAAATGCTTCTTAAAGAGACCCTGTCCTCTTGTGACATCTTTGTCCACCGGTGTGACTCCTGTACTGTCACACCAAAGGATATTTCAGCCTTTTGTGTCAGTAAATGACCTTGCTATTCCTAGCTAACCTGGCATTAGCATTTAGCAAGATACATTTGCATAATTTTCCATGATTATGTAGTTAAACATACAGTTTTTAATTAAAAAAATATAATTTAGGGGTGTCGCACCAAAGGACAACAAAACTTTTGTGAATAAAGTTAAATATTTGAACAGTTCTGAGACTCACCATGTGCACATGCCAGGGGGGCTTCAGTAACATGACCTTAAATGGGGTCCTTCAACTAATTAAAGTTGTCTGTGGAATTGTCCGGTTTAAAATCAGGATATGGTGTCACAACGAAGGACATGCTTTTCAGTGACAAAATGTTTCAAGTTCCTACGCTTTTAGAAATATATGGATGAAAAAAAAAATGAGTGCCATTTACTAAAATAGACACTTGTAAAATTATGCCTGAGGTATTTATTAACATTTTTATGCTTTTCTTTCTAATTTAGAAAAGTTGTAATTTATTGAACCATGGTTGAGTCACACTATAGGACAATTTTGAGATTTGGGTAAAAAATAAAGCAAATTTTAAAGCAGAAATAAAAAAGCAGATTTTATAACAACAGGTCCATGTAAGACAAAGAACTGTTTAACCATTAACTGTATTTTAAATTATGACATTACTAAGTATATACATCTTTATATTGTGTGACATTGAAAATGATGTGTCACGATAACAACCAAAAATAGAAAAAAAGAAAGAAAGAAAGAAGAAAGAAAGAAGGAAGGAAGGAAGGAAGGAAGGAAGGAAGGAAGGAAGGAAGGAAGGAAGGAAGGAAGGAAGGAAGGAAGGAAGGAAGGAAGGAAGGAAGGAAAGAAAGAGAAAGAAAGAAAAAAATTAAGGAGAGTTGGAAGGAATGGGAGTAGAAAGGAAGAAATGACTGAAAGAAGGGAAATTAAAGAAGAAGGGTATGAAAGCAAGAATAAATGAAGGACTAAAGAAAGGAGAGCAAGAGGGAGGGGGAGAGAAAGAAGGAAAGAAAAGAATAGAGGAAAATAAAGGAAAGTATAAAATAATAAAGTAGGAATGAAGGGAGAAAAAGTAATGAAGGGGAGAATGGAGGAGAGTAGGGATGAAAGGAAGAATGGAGGAGAGAAGGAAAGAAGGGAGAGAAATGAATGAAGGGAAGAATGAAGGAGAGTAGGAAAGAAGGGATAAAAGTGAAGAATGTACAAAAGATTTGATTAAAGACAGCAGGAATGATCAAAGAAAGGAAGAAAGTGAGTCATTAGTAAGGAATAAAAGTTGGAAGAAATCTTCTAAAAACATAAAAGCACCCATTTATAGAAAACGAATACAAATAAAAGCTGCAGAACTATATGTGAAATTCAAGCTGTTCGTGTGGTTTTATGAGACCAGTGAAGTATTGGTGTAGATTCCAAATAGATGAGGGTGTGAAAATACAGTTAGATTCACCACTCTGAACTCTCATGGTTAAGATGGAAGCAGACAAGATGCCGTAAGCAGGATGTTCTGTGTGTGTGTGTGTGTGTTAGATTTAGACGCTCAGCTTCAAGAGTTCCCACTATTTCCACAATGATTCTCCTCAGAGGTGATGCCAGAGAAAAGAATTTGTATACGTTTTCTACTGAAGCAACATTATGATGGATCACGATTGATCCTTTCTATGAACAAGCTGCAAACACACTTCTTCAGGACTGTACTGACAGCCACAGTCTTTAGCGTAATTCTCACGTATCCACTTAACATCTGGTTTCGTAGGAAAATAAACATGTCATTCTTTTTTCTGAGCGCATAAGGCAAAGCGGTTCGGCATCAGTGATTTCCTTATCAAACCGATTGGAAGTATATCCAAAGACATTCTCAGCCGCCTGCAGCGTTTCTTTATTTACTTGATGTGATTTATCTTTCTTCCTATGGCAACAAACACCTCACCCTACAAATTGTGTTATCTTGCTGTTTGAGTCTATCACTGTCCTTGAGCCCACTGGCAATATATAACCAGTTGTAGGCTTTGTAAGTCAAACATAATGTAAAGCAATGATGAATATGTATATGCTAACATTATATTACTCACTTCATCTCAGATTTTTGCCTTGTTCAGAACAAATTCCCTGGATGCCTCCCACTCCTGGGAAGAAGCTGATTGTTATTCCCTGTCACTTGCTTTCTCTGGGCAGAGCATTTTACAATGCACTCAAATTAGATTAAATAGATTTCACAAGAGGATGATATACAACTGTATCGTTATGAAATCAATCACCACAATATCCTCGCTAATGTTGCTTTGTAGATGTCAGGTGATGCTTTACATGCAGAAGATGGATTCCTTGGCAACAAGGGACCAGGAACCGAGCATTGTCCCAAACTGTAACCTAATATCATTCTACCAAATGCATCATGTATCTTATGAATAATAACCATCGCAGGTTGAAGAACTAATGATATTATGTGAGTTATTTAAAGAATAAAGGGTTGCGTTCTGCATTCGAAGAAAGGAACTTTTCGATTGTCCAGACAAGAGCGGCACAAATCTTAAAGGTCTGAAATTTACCGTGGTTTAAAAGGTCACTGTCTGAGTCTCGCAGGCTGCTGGGAGTTGTAAACGACCCTTCTTATCAAATGTTAATGCTGCCAGACCCACATTGCTTCAGGGACAAGAGGGAATATGTCTTTGAGGTCTTAAGGTCCCATGGAAACAAGTAATTCAATTTGCATGCAAAAATCTAGTGCTAATTGCATCTTGCCTCACAGAGGATCAAATAGAGTTCTTTTGTAATTCGGGTTGCGCACGCGAGAATGTAAGATCTCTGCAGGAAGTGCCTTTTTGTGTGGCTGTCGACACTGTGACATGGCTTTTATGAGATGGAAGCTCAAGGCCTCTATGATTTTACATGAGAGATGGTCTCTTTCTGGGAAAAGCTCAAGGTTTGGTTCGGTCTATTCGATTCAGGTCACGTTTTCTTGTGAGAGAAGACTGAAATCTAATGCTTTGCATTGAGATCGTCTGGATGTCTATAAAAGCGGACTACATCACATTAAAAATTGCATGCATTTTTTAAGATTCATTGCATTTAAATGTATCAATAAATTAAAAGTACTGACACATTTATTTCTTTTTAGCTATCTGTTGTGTAAAATACAGCAATGTCATTTTTATTTGAAATAATAATAATACAGAAATGATAAACTGAAAAATAAAATTGATGCATTTATTGGTTTTAAGCTTAATGTGAAAATACGGTAATATAATTATTTTTTTAAAATATAATACAAATTATATAAATGAGTACAATTCTAAAATAGCATAGCATTATCACAGTAAAAACCTTCTCCCATTTTGAGTTGAAACCCACAGTAAAAGTGTTACTCTGCCAAGTAATGGCAAGTGATAATCTGTTAAATCCTCTTTGTGTTGCTCATACTGATAATTCGGCACATGAGCGTGTGCAAACGGAGGAGCAGCCAACCAGAACTCTTCAGAGTGCTAATTATGTGGTGTCTCAAGCAGGCAATTTTAGGAAGCAAAAATAAGCATGAATGTAAATTTGATTGTCCTTGAAGTGCACAATGAGAGCGGTTCATTACAGTGTAGTATTAATTCAGACCTCCTGCACAAAAACTCACTGTATGCCCCAGTTTATATTTATGCATGTCTCCAAACATAAAGAATAGTAATTGTATCAATGTTAATTATACATGGAGAGGAGGTTGTCCAAACAAAATTGAGGTGCACGATACAGACTGCCAGACTGTGTGAAATCCACAGGCATTTTCATCCTGCTGTTGCTACACAATTGTCCTAAATGCAATGCAGTATTTTTCTCTTCAAACAAGACTGCACCAATTGGGAGACTCAGACACGCTGGCTGTTGATTCGGCAGGTCACACTGCCCCCTGTTGACTGTGATCCGCATCTGCAGGGTTTGTGCAAAATGGCTAATTCATGAAATGAAACAATGATGATTTCAGAAAGCAACTGGAGGAATCTTAAACACAGAGATTTCATGATAGACAACAGGCGTTGTACGAAATGCATTAGCAACACATGTCGCCAACGGGGGGCAGGGCAGCGAGGAAATGTCAGGAATGTTGTTCGGTGGAAGAAAAAAAATTGATCGTCTCAAAATATATGGTTATAATTTTGAGTTCTTTGACAGTAACCTTCCCTCCAGACAAGGCCTTAGCCTTTAAAATATTTATCAGGGTTCTCACAAAAGAAATGACATGCAAGTTCCTGCTGCATTAAGAAAAGTGGAAGCTAAATCGTTTCGGTGGACGGCTATGGATTTCCTGTCAGGGTTGTGGTGTAATAGCACAGCCTAAGAGAGTGAATCCTACAATGTGCACTATGTAGATGAGCCTTCAGCTGTAATTGAAAGAGAGATAATACAAAGAGCTAGAAAGCACTCTGCAAAAGTGATTTTGGACGAGACGGGAAGCTAGGGAGAAGTCTTTTACTAATAACCCTCAGTCAAACACTGATGAGTAAAGACAAAAGGAAAAGGAAAACAAGCACACGCTTTGGCACAAGCGCAGATTGTGTTGAAATTGATGCATCTGACTTTGTTTGCCAGGATCAACTCCCCTTCCCCAATTGGTACTGTCCAGGAAAATAAATGATCCACAAGTGCAGGCGCAGCGGGGTGTCAGAGTTAGCTCGGCGTACTTGGGAGATGTTTCGAATTGTATTCTCAAAGGTCACGCTCTCCTTTCTCACAGTCTTGCCTGTCACCTTAGCTTTGCACGTGGAATCCTCCTATTGATCCTCCTCTGCAGAACGCGTCCTCCATGGAAAGACGTTCAAATCGCAGCGTGGTAGCACTCAGCAGGCCCACTCGGGGGTACGGAGAAGAGCGTATGATTGGGCGGAGGATTGAAGCCGAGGGTAAAGGGGCATTATGTTCCTTATGAGCGATAAAATGATTGCAACTTGAGGTGAAAGCTTCCCTTATCACCAAGCTAAAAGCCGAAAGCCGCTGTCACACTGTTAGTCCAAGGCCAAATCGCTGGCCACTGCATGCACTCTCTCGACAAAACGGCAAACGGCCACTGATTTGATGGCTCTATGTTGTCCTTTAAAAGAAAAACGCTGCTTCCTGTTGCACAAACTGCTTCTGGGCGCTTATCAAGACGGTAAATGGAAAGACACAATAGAGAGCTGTACGCTCTGTAATTTGACAGAGATTTCAAGAGTTTAGCTTTCCCTTGACCTTTTCAAAGTGTAATAGTGTTAGCGTGGAAATATATATATTTTTTTCAGTGTGATGTATTGAAAGATCCATTAAGCAGATAAATGTCACGTTTATTCGCCACAGCTTATCAATAAAGGCAGTATTGATCTCGGCTCTTTATTTTCCCACTCCATCTTATGGTGGTCTAATTAATAATGTTACAGAAATTCATGTATCCACCATGGATCATTTCCCCCACTGTTTGGGGATTTAAATAGCCTCTGCCTTTGTGTTGAATTAGCAGCAATGGGTTAGCGGTTTGCAGGAAGATTAATGTCAGTGTGCGCTTGAATTGGCGATCAATTCCACAGCTAACATGTAGGACATGTTGCAGCTGAAGATTTGCTGATAGATGAAACTGGATCTCATTCATTTTCTGCAGTGTGGAACATTGAGTAGCAAAAAATAGCACAAAATATCTGTCTAAATGGAGAAATGCACTACAAGAGAGGTCTGTGAGCTCATGCCTACATATGTAGACAGCTTTCTGCCGTGTGAGAAATTAAACAAGTAGGTTGTTAGCTCAAAGTCTATTTGAGAACATCTGCCTGGTAACACACTTGTAGCTATACATATCAGCTGTTCCTCACACATTACTAAAACTTCATTATATTTATTGTCAGGTTTATTGCAGAAGTAATAATTATGTACAATATTGCATCATGAAAATGTACACAGTGCTATTAAGAAACAACATTGTGGATCTGTGGCAGTCCTGTGAGCAAGCTGAGATAATTTGCATATGCAAATAAAGGTTATCATATGTTATTAGAATAATTCTTCTTTAGTTTTAGCTTTATCCTTGCAATAATATATAACAGGCATATAATATATTATATAATTGCTTTACAGATTTGTTTTTTTCTCTGCGGAGATGAACTTAAAATTGTCAAGCATGAACACTTACTTTTTTAAGTTGAGCAACACATTATTACTTATTCTAATGTTGAATTTTTAGTTGTGATAATTAATCACAGCAATACTTTTTACAGTGTCGTGTATCTAAATCTAAATGTTTAATTTAATGCAGTGCTAGAATTTGATGTTGACAGCAAGAAGTGTGACTAATGAAGAAATAACAGCAAACTTAATGTCAAAGTTTTTCAGTGTAGTTTAGATTTCATTTCTATCAGCTTTGTTGTTGTTATAGCATGTTGTAAAGCCACACATGTATGTTGAATTCCCTGTTTAAACAGCATATGCCATGCTGATACAGATACAGAGTGATGGTATTTCGTTAAAATCGTTAGAGTGTGTAATGGTACAGGACAGAAAATATTAAGCAAACACTTTAGCTTATACCTTAAGACTTGTTTAATCGGGACTCTCAGAGGGACATCTAAACCTTAAAGGTGAATGTGTAGGCTGATTACTTATTCACACTTTCTGTTCCAACTTAAGTCACAACATTTCCTTTACACATATATAGTCTATACATTGTTCCCAAAAAGGAGATTTAGCCAAAACCACAAAGGTTTGTTAAATATAGCTAATACCAGGACTTGATGCACATTCTAATTGTATACATTTTGAAATTGGTACACTTATTCACCAAAGATGCATTGAATTGAATATAATAATTATAGCAAAGACATATTTCTTTTTTTCTGCCTTTGGATTCACATAAAGTAGTCAAAGAGCGCGCCGCCCACAAGGCTATGGCTCTGATAATGTTTCTATTTCAGATAAATGCTGTATTCTTCAAGCTTTCTGTTTGCCAAAGAATCCTCTGTTTGCAGCAGTGACAGCTATTCACACCGTGCATCCAGATATTCAGATATTTGTTTCATTTCATGCTTTCTGCAGCACTTCTCATAGGCGCGTGATTGACACTTGTTACGAACTTTTCACAACCTTGCAAAAACCTCAAGATTCAGTATCTATCTGCAACTATTTAACATTCAGTCTTTTGGTTGTCTTGCCCATTCTACCTTTTTTTCTTTTCATCTTTTTTTGTCTGTCAGATGTGACTCTTCTTTCTACCTCAGTCTTCTCTTCCCTATTGTAGATGAAGATGGTGTAATTATATACTAGTGAATGATGTTCCCAGCTGATCTAAATTTAGGTACTGAGAATGTGCTTGTTCTGTGTGCATCTAGTCTGTCCACTTCTCTCTCGGACCTGGTTTGCTTTCTTCTTCCAAGTTGGAAAAAGAAAGCAATTTTCTTCCAAGTTGGAAAAAAACTTTTCCATTTTTAGTACATCATTGTCGTGTAAACACATCCTTAACTTGCCATTGTACCGTGGCAAGAAATTCAAGTATTTACTACATCAGCAACTAAGAAGGCACTGATTAAGTAGCATAACTGTTTTCATCTGTGCTATTAAAAAGATTTCTCCAGTATCTGATTGCACATTGATTGATTTCCAAAGGATTATGTATAATTCACAGATTAACAGTTACGTAACTGTCATTTATAACAGTGACCATTAATACTAACAGTTAGGGGTGAGCAATATACATGTAGACCCGGTAGAAATTTGTCAACCGTTAGAGATTTTGGACTACCATTTCTATCGCGATTTCGCTCACGTGACGTTGCTGTGCTACGCAGTCACAGAAGCTTATCGTTTGCATGCATTTTTTAAAGGGGACATATCATGCTAAATCCACTTTTTTAGCACTTAAATGCATTTGTTGTATATTTGGAGTGTTTATAAGTACAGAAAAGTTGAAATTAGTCTCTTCAGGTGCTTTGTTGATATCTTTATATTCTGTGTTGGTCATATTTTGCAAACTGTTCCGATTTTTCTATTCTCTATGACGTTTTTTGAACAATTACGTCACAGTGTTTGCAGCGGAACTGCCAAATAAGGACATCGACTCCCGGCCCAACACTTCGAGCAATCCGCCATTTTTATTTCTCGCTGCGATTTTGTAGTCCAAGCTCAAGGATGCAGAAGTTACGTGAGGGTAAGTCAAAATGTTCGGTTGTTGGATGTAGTAACCCACACGCTTCATTACACCATCTCCCACCATCGAAGTGCCTGGTTGAGTTTTATTTTTCACGGAAATGTGGGTAAAGTCATTTTTGTGTGTGCAAAATACTTCAAGGAAAACTAACGTTACTTCAGCAACCTCCGCCAGTATAAAGAAGGATTTGCCGATAGACTTCGTCTGATTGAGGGATCAATTCCTTTTATCTTTGGAGACAACGAACAGAGCACTTCGGTAAGCTGTAAATAACGTCAATAAAAATAAAGTACTTTACTTTCTTAAAATACACGGTGGTCATTGTTTAGCAGAACCTTTGTCTTTTTTTTTTTTTAAGTAGCCTACACGTCTGTAGCAGTGTTACTGTTGTTGAGTTTCATCATGACACTGGTCATTTAGCTGCTGTGTTTTCTGATGCTTTTCTAAACGTAGCATATTATCAATACAGATTTTTAAATACACTAACAAAACATTGTGATACATCCATATGAAGACGTTGTTCTGCAGGTTCCTTTTCATTTTCATCTCGGTCCGGGTCCGACTCTGGCTCGAACGTAAGGCTTGATGGACAAGTCTTACGTTGTTGACATTTTGTTAATAACGTGTAAATAAAAAGTGTCTGTGCCGCTTGATAATCGTATCTCTGCTATCAAACTACAAAAATGGCCGAACGGGGTGGAGTTGAACCGAGTGTCACCTCTGCAACCTGGAGAGGGGGCGGGGTATGAAGTGTCTCATTTGCATTTAAAGAGACCGCACCAAAACGAGTTGCTCTCAGATGCACATCAGAAAAGGGGTAGAAAAGGGGCCTGTGGAGCTATAATAATGAGGAATTCAGACCCAAGCATTGCAGTTCCGCTTTATATAGACCACAAATGTATGATTTATATGTAAAAAGGAACTATTTAAAAGCATGATATGTCCCCTTTGAGCATTGTGGCGTAGAAACAAGTTATTTTAAACCATTAAAGCGCAAGAAGCAGCGAAAAGGCAACACATTTCAGCACACGAGTACTGACTGAACTAAGTGATTTTTGCCACATGGGCTTGAATGGTTAAATACACATATTGTACCTGTGTCAAAGTGACCGTATTTGCAAGTAAACATAGTAATTTTTGTCTCAAGTGAATGTAAACAGTCGGGAAAGAAAACTCACAAGTATAATGGTACAGTCGGTCTTAAAGTGACCTTGATGTTGAGGTTCAAAAAAAAAAAAATCTCTTACTGCTCTTGACTGAATCACTTTTTTAGTAACTTTAATAAGAATAAATATATATTTAATTTACACAGTAAAATGTATTTATGTATTTGTTCTATTGTAGTTTGTTTTCTTTGCTCTTTCTTTATCAATGTTGACTTGTTTTCACTAAGCTTGAAAGTTTTTTAGGCTAGTAGGCCTATTAGTTTATTTAAATAATTAGGGATAAGAATCATGAGATTTCAATGGAATCAAAAACGTTGATATCATCATAACGTCATTTAAAGCAAAATATATATAATTTTATTTTAAACCCGCAATGTGTACTGTGCTGCACTAACTGGGACTGGTCACAGCTTTGTATATTGTTGCCCTATTGTTGGTTTGATTGCTTCTATTGCTCTCCTCATTGGTAAGTCACTTTGGATGAAAGCGTCTGCTAAATGTAAATGGAATAATGGCTACTAAAAATACCATCACAGGTAAAAAAAATATTTTTAAAAATGTTAACCAATTAAATGTTCCGATGACCATAATCACAAATGTATTGTACAACTCAAAACTGTTTCAGCGAAAAGTCCAATTACACAAATGTTATTTAAAAGTTTTATGCAGGTTATGTAAAATTGCAATTTTTTGTCTATAGAGAAATGCATTTTTTTAAAAACAAACCTAACAAGTGTCTCCTCTACATACACATGTAAATTAAAATTTTCCACAGTTAATGCATTTCTAATGAACAATTATGTATGATTTATCACAGCACCTCACATTAACATCCATATCACAACTACATCACATATAATGAATTCTACTCCTCTTTAGTAATTTGCTTGATTGTATTAGGTAAAAACATAGCTATATAATATTGATAAACTTTTATAAAAGGGATTGTAGAAATGTTCGATTTTTATAAATGTTCTATGTTTATTTTTTTATTATTATTTTTTTATGGCAGATACAGTCTATTTATTTATTTTTTCTGTGAGACATAAAGTATACATTACCACACATATCCAGCAGGGGGAGATAGATTACTTTGTTTAACTAGATGTGACCTACTTTATTGTCTGGAACACAGTGTTCCCTCACATGAGGTCAGACAATAAAACTGAGTTCACAGTCAACGGCCGAGACAAGTGTTTAATCACATTCTTCAAATTTCTCATTGGCTAATCCAAGGAGAGACAGAGAAGAAGAAGAAAAAAAAACTTGTTCCAACAGTACATGGTCTGATACACAAAACGTTTAGTTCTACTCCGTAGTCACATGGTTGCAAGTGTTGTTGTGGTGAATGTTCAGATTTGATGTTGATGATGTGAGACGTTTACGAGCGTGTTTGGGCTGTTGGAGGTATGTGATCTGTCTGCTGTCTGATGATGTGCGTAGCTCCATCTGTCTATAGAACATGGTAGGACAGAGGGATGTGGCTGCAAACGCAATTCATACAGCGATCACTTTGTCATCTTATCTGCAAGAATATGCAGTACCCTGACTTGGATAACAACTGCAGATGAAAATCATAAGGGAGCAAAAATCTTGATCAGGTGATCTACGTTGCCATGCGGGCATCCTATACTGTTCTGTATGCATCAGGGATGCCTTCAGACATACATCTGGCCATATGTAAACAAGGGGTCAGTAGGTACACAAAGCTATTCCTGATTTGCAGAGGAAGGTAAACCCATGTAGGACAACTTATCAACCCTAAAAAAAACTAGTTTGATCTAGTTTTACATGCCTTTCTCAAACGACTGCTGTTGAGTTCCCAACATTCTGATTATATCATACAACCAAATGCAAAACAGAATTAAAGGTTAATTAATGGTTAAAGTATATTCTATCAAGCTTATTTATTTCTGAAGCGTGATCTATGGTCTATATTTCAATATGCTACAGTTGTAGGCAGTAGGATTGTGCTTGCCCACATCTGTGCTTGACATTTCGCGTGCAGATTTTCAAACCGAAAGTACCAGTGTTCTGAACATTTTGTCCCCCGCTTTGTGTCGATCAGGGAAGTTGCTCACCACCATCAAAATAACACTGCGTGTCATATGCTTAACGTTTCGTGTGGCATTTTACCAACACCAAATGTATCTGACAGTTTATGTACCCTAAACAACTGCATTGTCAAGTGGCTAATGGAATTTTTAAATAATAATTTTGTAGTAAAGATAAAAGCATCAGTTATCTTGCTCATGCATCACAGACAGAGCAGCATATGTTGTGACAAGAATATATATTTTTTTTCTTTTTTGCATTTTACTTTACACACAAATTATACAGTCCCTTAAATAACTTCAATAAAGTTGCTTGTAGATTAGCGTGATTAATATTAATAGCATGCTATTAATGCTTTGTACCATAACATACTGAAAATTCTTATTTAGTGTAAATTCTACCTCTAAAAGTCATGTCTATTTGGCATGATTGTGTATATGAGAGGCTATAATGGCTAACCACTGAAAATTGCATCATTTATGGTTGAGTAAGGACATCTTTGTTAATCACAGTTCATAGGGTCATATGGTCACCATAATCATAGGATATGAGGTTTACTGTTATACTGTACATGTACGCATTTAAGTGGCAGTGGGAGTATTAAAGGACAGTAAAAAAAAGTTTTCATGCTGGATGTTTAATTTAGTTTTCTAAATGCTTAAAGCATAAATTCCCATGGTGCACAATTTGACGGTTAAGTTGTACCTATACAGTTTGTGTTTACAGGAGTTTACGACCAGTCGGTTGTGCAATACAGCCATAAATGCAGAGCTCGAACACACACCTGTACTGAATGCAGGCAGAAAAACACTGAAGAGTCTGAAAGCTGGTAGTTTGCGAGGTGTGTTCAGTCTGCACATCCAGTTCTGAAAATGAAATCAAATTTGTTGCAGTCACGAACCAAGATTATGAAAGTCCACAAACCAGAACACTTAGTATCAAGAAAAATGTAAATGCACAATGTTTATTTGATATCTAAATGGGAAAAATACCATTAAAGTTAATTTGAAATACTAATGACTAACCTTAATGTAAATGATAGGAAGAAAAAAAAACTTAAAGGCCCACTTAAGTGTCTTGAAACAGGCAGCATTATTCAATGTGTTTCCACTAAAACTGGAAGACAGGGTGGGGCATATCGAACAGCTCCTCCCCTTTTTTTAAACAGCCAATAGCGCTTCGTTTAAATCACAGCTCGGCCAGAACCGTTGAGCTCGTTAAAGCTGCAATTGACAGGTATATATTTGATATATTCCCTGTTACTAAAGCAAAACAGTGATTATAATCATGCTGAGGATGTGTAGATTGAAAAGTGTGTGATTTATTTTTGTGCGCAACGGACAGTGATCTCTTATATATGTCAGTGCTGTTTCTAATGCTGAGTCTCTCTAACTATTTCTCCTCTTAATCTCCTTCATATCGCTTTAAAATATAGCCTTCTGTGTAGAATTCAAATGGGTCCCGAAACGTTTTGTGGTCTGATGGATTCGCTCTGTGCTTTCGTGTCTCTGGACCGGAGCAGACTGTGTGTTCACTACGACGGTTCATGTGACACTGACGTGAAACCAGACTTCATTCACCCCAACGGAAAACATATTTACATTGTCTGAATCATTTCCTATCCCATATAGTGCACAATGTGCCATTCATCATGTAGAAAAACGTAATTGTTTGAACAAGTGACTCTTCAGATTCTAGAGAGCATTTGATTGGACAGAAAATCTGATGAGAAGCTGAAGTGCAGTGATGTCATCAAAATCATTGATCTGGAAGTGATAGACTAAGACTTGAACACTTATATCTTCTAAATGCAAATGTTGTCATTGTTTTGGAGCACACAGATAATCTTAAGGCTAACATATTCATACTAAAAGCCAAAAAACAAATCAGCCATAACTAACATTTTTGTCAGCCATTAAAACTTTAGGCAACAGAACTAGCAAACAGAACTTTTACAGCATCTAATAATCTAGTATATCTTATTTTCACGTACACTACCATTAAACATTTTGGGGTCAGTAGGATTTTTCTCTGGGGGAAAAAAAAAAGAAAAGAAAAAAGTATCATGGTTTGCACAAAATATTTAAGCAACACAACTACTTTTAACACTGCTTTATGTTCAGAATGTTTCTTGAGCAGAAAATCAGCATATTAGAATGATTTGCATCACAGGAAAAAAGTAAAGTGCATAAAATACATAAAACATATTCAAATAGAAAACATTGTAAACATTTTTTACATTGTAATAATATTTCACAATATTACTGTAATTAATCAAATGAATTCATTACCCTTGATTACTTTCTTTTATGATACGTAATGCATTAACTAATGTTAACTCATTGAACTTTGTGAGTTCTGTCAATACTATGGAATAGTTTTATAAAGTTAACTAGAAAAACATTCTAGAGGGCAGGTTGAGATTGCTCATCAAAAGTACAGATTACAATGTTTCTTTCTTTTTTTTTTTTTTTCTCTGATTATCAGGCGAGTCTGGTCAAAGGTTGCCTGCACATTCTGCACATTATTCTTCTTTCTGAGCCCAAACAAACACAACCATGACCGCATTTGCCAGAGACAGCTCAAACAGTTTACGTAAACAGGTCTACATCAAGGCCTTTTATATCAGAGTGAACACAAACCTGACCACAGTATTAATGGCACCAGAATGATTGAATCACCTAAACCAGCTTGTCTTATTGAAAACCCTCTGCAGGTACAGTAGCCTATAAAGTAGCATATTAATCTATCATGCAGAGATCTTCTCTCTTATCAAGGCTATTTGCTATGAACCTGCTGTGCTTTGCAAAAATGTTCTTCAATAAAATTAGCTACATTATTTTCGTCCCTGGCTTTACATATACCCAAGAACATCAGGGAGATCGAAAAGTTCCCTGTGGCTATTCTGGTCGCTATATAGAACAGCATAACGATTTTGTTGTTGTTGTTTGGGACATTTGCAACATTAACATTTATTGTACGTTTGTTGTATTAATGTTGCATGTCTATATTTTAATGTGCGCACTATCACTAGCTACATTTCCATCCAAAGTTGCGGATTTAACTTTGGAAACGCAAAATTGGAATACTGTGAATAAAGCAGTGTTTCCAACCCATGTCTTCAAGAGAGCGAAAATGTGACTTCCTGGGAAATTGGTGCAAAATAACTTAAATAAAAATGGAAGTTTCTGCAATCAGCGAAGCCACTGTGGCTCTTCTTCGTACATTATAAATTACTTACAGTACGTCTCAGAGCGTGCAGAAGAAATGCAATAAACACTGTGATGTTATCTTGCGTTTAGATGCCTGCTGTGACAGACTTTGGCTTAGGCATTTCAGAATGATCAAACAAACATATGAGATGTTGTGCAATGAAATTGGTCCGCTTATAGTCCAGTTATCACATCCCCTGTTGAGGCATGCATTCTTTTTTGTTGCGCGTTGAGGGATTTGTTTGCTAAATGTGATTCCATCGTAGTTTATGCACGTCTTCTTATTAAAAAAAAAAAAAAATCCACCTCAGTTGAGCATGGGGTGTTGCAGTACTGACAGAAATCATCTTTTCCAAGAAGATTAAATCAATTTGTACCTTTTATGGGCCTCTTTTCCATTATATATTTTTCGTACCTAATTAACTGCATGCATAATTTTTTTTTACATTACATTAAATAATATTCTATTAGAATAATAAGACACAATAGTGCTGTTAACAATCAAATGAAATCAGTATCAACAAAATTGTTCTTTGCAATGCAGAGGATAGACAGAAGCTGTATCTGAAGTGGCATTTAGATGCATTTACACAGAATGTTTAATGCAGCTCAGATGGGCACGAATGCATTTAACCTGCAGTTACAAATGCAGAAAAAATGTTTTGATGTTTTAAACATAAAGGGCCCTATCTTACACCCAGCACAATTGACTTTGTACACCGGCGCACAGCGGACTTTCCCCTCCACAGACACACGTTGGTAAATTAGGGAATGAACTTGCGCTCCCAGGGCGGTTCAGTGAAAAGAGGAGCATGTTCTGGCGCAAACATTCCCTGGTGCTATTTTGCAGTTCCAGAAAACAATTCCGCCACAGACCATGTGCAGGAAAAACCTAGTCTAAAGTCAGTGGTGCGTTATTCAGATGCTAGTTTAAGGGCGCATCCTTGGCTATAATGTAGCGTGTGCACAGCGCGCATACACTTTGCTTCTCTCATCTACACAGACGCAGCAGTTCCCATTTTTGCAAACCATACATAATAACAAGGAAAATATTACCACATGAGGGAAATCATTGTGGCGTCCATGAAAATGTGAATAAATCTAGCTGACACATTTACCCAAATTATGATACGGCTGTTTTACTGAAGCTAATTTGGGTGGGTTTCTCCCATCCACATACAATGTCACTTCTCTGTCTTTTACGGCCCTGACGAGAACGTCGGTCTCCTTGGTTGTGAACCTCTCCTGGCATACGCCTGGCAAATCCGCCATTATAATAGCAAAAGGAATGTTAAAGGAATGTGAGATGACTCTCTGATTGGTTTATTGCATGTTACACCCAAACCTCACCTATGAAGACCAACCCATTTTAGATTTGCAAGATCCGCCCACAAAGTTGCTTGCGTTTCAGATCGTTAAAATAGGGCCCAAAATGTTTAATATTGATATTAGAAATGATTTAAAAAAAATGACTTAATGAATAACTTAATGAGTATGTTAATTGTTACATTAAAACTGCCCGTAGGTAACAGCAAGTCACTTTTAATGAGTGAGTCATTGAGTTTAGACTGATTCATTCAAACGGCTGATTTATTCAGGTACCAAGCATTTGATTCTTAATGAGTGAGTCATTGAATCATTCGTTCAAACGTTTTGTTCATTCAGTAACGAATCACCGTCATGTGTTGCTCTGAGACTCAACAGTCCTGTGTCTTTGTTTGGAACTATTTTCGTTAGCGAAATGTAGCAAAAGCAAGCAATAATTTGTCTAAAATGTAAGTCACTTAATATTATCTTTTTGTTTATTGAACTGTTGTATAAAATAAATATCACATTTGTAATCGTACTGGCATTTCCATCCAGCTTTTTTAAGCAATATACTAAGATCTGCATACAAATAAATAGATGGAAACATGGCTATTGTGCATTGTGCGCAAACAACCAACCTTAGCTTAGTTCTTAATAAAGAACAATTTGTACAGTTTGTTTTTAGGGCTTAATGAAGATAAATGAGTGGAATATACTTTGTAATGATTCATGACCTATAATTAAACTGCACCAACAGTTTAACTGGAAGCCATGCTTAATTGTACTCCAGGGTTTATTTTCAGGACATGTGTACATCCTGAAATTACCTCCGACTTATTGCACCAAATGCCAGAGATGCAAGAGAGCTGTTTTTTTGGTGTGATTTTTAACAGACAAGCTTGTGCCGCTCCAAAGTACAGAGTGATATTTAAACCAGAGGTCATGTGATCTAGACGGTATGAAAAGTTGTGTAATGTCATGAACCTTTAGTTAACCTCTTTCTCCTGGCTTGGATTGGAGGGGAAAAGGGCAGCTTTGGTGCCTCGAGCAATCTTATTTGATTATCTGTGCCAAAAATTAACGGTACATTTGTTATGACGCTTTTAAATTTATCAGCCGTTTACATCATTGTTTATTTACCATGCACTGTTGCACAAGAGAAGACTTTCTCTCTACAAGAACAAATTTGTTTTTCAAAAACTGTGCGTGCTTTTGAGATATGAAGCATTTTTTTTGAGTGCTATATTTCAGAACATTTGTTCCGCCCAGCACTCTCATTCACCTTAATTCAATAATAGCTGTATGGCATTCATATCAAAACTATGAAAGTCACTTTTTTCATTGCAAACTTTAGAGGTTTTTTATAAGGATTAAAGATAAATTTCCTGACATTTTTCCAGATAAAATCGCTCACATTTCCACAAGAGAAACAATAACCAAAAGTGCTGAATTGTGGCCAGCTTATTTCATTCATTTAAAATTGTCATAATTTAAATTTGTTGTTTCAAACCTTTATGACTTACTTTCTTCTTTTTGGTCAATACAAAGTCATTGGAGTCAAATGTTTCACCAATCTCCACATATCTTTTGTGGTTTTATTTGTGGCTTTTAATCAAACTCTTAAATAAGTGCTTGTTTAATGTTCATGCATATTGCATTTTCACCGCACATAATGGTGTCAGCCTCAGGTGAGAGCTCTGTTTTTTGTATTGTCACGCAAGTACTTTATAGCACGTGTACACAGCCAAAGTACATTAATATCTTTATTTACATCAACACCGATATGAATCTCTCTGACAGAAGCAACACGCAACCTGACCTGGCATTGAGCCATTCTTAAAGTCAAATACAGTGCCAGTACACGTAAATCCATTGAGGTATGTGCGGTTAAACACTCGGGCAAAGGGCTTTTCGTCTTGCCGGTGGGAAAGTTAAGTGCTTATTATTATTATTAGAGCTGTAAACAGCATGCTATAATCTTTTGTTTTCTAGAAGCTGGTTTCATTGAAGTCCACAGGAAAATGTTTTTAATAGCCACTGCCAAACTTTCCAGTACTAAGGAAGGAGGAAAACAGTGATATCAAAGGATATCCTGTGAATGCATCTGTTTGTATGCTTTGATTCATTACTTTATAGACAAACTTTAAGAAAGCAGGGTTATGTGAGGCTGTGTGTGACTGGGACTGCAGTACCATGAGGGAGTCCTAGGGGGCTCTGAGTGCATATTCTGGCCCTCTGTATGGGCTTTTGTTCTGCAGCTCTATGCCTGGGAACTCGAATCTCCCACACTGCACTGCCACATTACTGGAAAACAAAGGTAATTGAGGTTAGTATACAAGGGTCTGCTCATAAACACTAAACAGCACCAAATGGAACAATACAATATCCAAACACTTAAAGCCTCTTAAGAATCAAAATCAATCTTATTGTTCATGCCAATACTTGACATTTGTCAACAAGTTTTACTTTCAAAATAGATTGTGTGGCTTAGACTAAATATGTAGACACTTTATAGCCATAATAACCATACATAGTTTTTAAATAGGAACAGCATTGATTTGCACTCAATATATATATATATATATATATATATATATATATATATATATATATATATATATATATATATATATTGGACAGCAATTTATTGTCAGTGGTCTGCATAGAATAGTGTCAAACCACAACCTATCTGTGGTGTTTTTTGCATAACACATACGGGTAGGGATGTCTCACCCCGTGACTTTGTGAAAAGCACTTTTTATATTAATTTCTCACAGATCCACAGTTAAAGAGAAAACTGAATCATTCTGTCCTGGGGGAAAGTTTGTCCCCAGATTTCCTTACTGTACTGAAAAAAAAATCATTATTCACTGTAACCGTACTAAGAGTTTTCGAGGTTTGACAATGCTGACTGTAACACGGTTAACAATATATTGTCCAACATGATAACAAAAAAAAAGTTTACAGGAAATGGCATCACCCAGCCCTTTTAAGGAGATTGAGGCAAGTCCATCATAGATTGGGGAAGTTGTGGTTGCAAAGTTACCTCAAGTGTTTTAAAGTTCTCTGTCACATCTTAGATGGGGTGGGAAAATCTTACAATGGTCATGTGATGGACTTCTGCTTTCTGCAGAGGTATAAAAGCAAGAGAGATAAAATTAAACTGGCTGTACTGTAGCACACTATGATCTTGTTTACATCCTGTTATGTGCTGAATGTGAAGCAGTTGTAATGGCTGTAATAGATGTTTCTCAACATCTAATTTATTTGTAAACCTTTTCAAAATGTTTTGTGAAAATATCAATTTACTGTGTCCCATAGTTGTGGCATATTTTCCATCACAACAACCATTTATGACCCTTAAGTTTTTAAAAGTAGGCCTAAGTGTTGTGTACTTGTTTATCAAAGAGATAAGTGTCGGTAAAGAGCTTGAGTAAATATCACTTGTATCACTTTTATAATATATTGTATTTTATATAAAAATACAAAACTATTAATATAATATATTTGAATATATTTGAATTATTCTCAACCTGTGAAAACACTATTTAATTGTGTGTATTTACAATCAAGAGAAATCATTTTGTCATTTTATTTCAATAGCTATGTTTCCATCCGAAATTGGTATTTAACTAATCACTTCCTGGAAAATTGTCACAACAGATCTTTAATAAAAATGGAAGTTGCTGTAATCGGGGAAGCCATTGTCGCTCTTTTTTTCCTACATTATAAATGATGTATCAAAATGTGCAGACAAAATGTTGTTTCCACCACAGCCATTTCCATCACCCAACAATACTTATAGAGTGGTGCAAATGACATGATGTGACATGATGTGATGGAAATTTTAATGGCATTTCAGAAGATATTTCTAGTGATGCATGTAGGCTACAGTATACAATTGTTAGTGCACTAATAAAATAGTAAACTAATAAAAATAATAAACTAGTGAGAGCTTAAACTACATGAGGAATAGTTTTCAGTCCACAGGGTCACTGATTGCACATAAGTACACATACAGTGCAGTGCATATATATATATATATATATATATATATATATATATATATATATATATATATATCACTCTTCCCACAACTTTTTTTTTATACATACACTTTAAATGTATATATGTATTTCCTTTACATTTTATGCATTTATGGCATTGCAATTACTAAAATGCTCAATTTAGGGTGTAAATGTCTATAGGGCCTGTTACATAACACAGTTTGTTTAATAAGAGGTGTCCACAATGTTATGGCATACCATCCTCTATCATTTGAAAACAAAACAACACCCATTAAAAACACTCCCATTAAATTGGCAGAAAGCAAAAAGGTGAGAATTTAAAGGTTACATCATTTTAGTATTTACATTTTAATTGGGAACAGAATGTTCCTTGAACTTTCAAAGCAAAACAAGTGTGCATGTTTTAAAGAACAGCTCTGCCAAACCACAAACCACGGAGTGCAGTAAACTTCTAGGCTTGACTGGAATGTTCCAGAAGATGTCCGACATTGAGGACATCAGCCTTGAGTCATGCAAAAGGCTAGAATTCCCACAACCCCTACAACACAAAGAATGGATGGATTGGAAGGAATATTTCCTTGTCCGTTTTTGCTAAGAATGCATATCTCGGATATTTATAAAAATGCATTTAAGTGCTGTGTTCAGTGCATGCTTTGGGTTTTGTTCTACTATGATTCCACCTAAAAGGTGAGGTGAATATATTATTGTTGATCTTGATAATAAATATAATGACATAAAACTGGAAATTCAGAAATTCTCTATTCATGTAACGCCTTTGAGAGCGGCCAGAAATTGTGTAACTAATTTAAAATGCATACACATGACGTCCACAAATAATACACTGAGAATACTGCACTGATCTGAGGAAACTGGATAATGTTGACAGCATGCATATCAATATACATTGTATAGATTGTAATATGAAAATATTATCTGCAGATTCATATTGGAACATTCCAAGAGTGGCTTCAACTGTAGCTATATATCACCTATCAGTTTCAAAGACACCACTTTGCACTTGTCACATATGCTCATACTAAAAGTATAAATGTGCCCAGAGCAAAATCATATCATAAATAATATGGGTGACTGTTTAAATGCCTGTTAAATGCTTCACAGCCTCCCTTTGACAGCAGGAATGCAGCTCAGAAGACTTGTTGAGACATAAAATGTCATCGCTGTGGTTTCTCTATGGCTTTACCTGGGTGGCTCAGTCTGCTATGAGAAGAGAGAGAGCAAGGAGGGAGACAATAGCAAAGTGTTACATTGATTGATTGCTTAATTTTTTTTCAACTTGTCAGATATTATTTAATGGTTATCTGATATGTAAAATGTACCAAATTGGCCATCAGCTTGTGACCTCTATCTCTGTGAATTTTGAATATCCTGAGGCCTTATACATGCATGTGAAGCAAATATATTGAATGACGTCTTTGCTCTCGACGTGCTCACATTTAAAGTTGGTATGAAATGAAAAATGATCCCTATCTATTCTTTTGGAAATGCATATTATAGATCTTATTGCGAGCGATTCATCCATGTACAGTATGTTTTTTTAAAAATGACCTTGTATCTGTTTAATCAAAATGTAAAGTCAACATTCCAATTAAAACGACAGACTTGATGTATGCCGGACTTCTACAATTATTCTGGGTTTTTTAAACCCCGCCCCTCCACAAACGATTGCATGCTTGCAATAATTTCTGAGTGCAATGGCCACTTTCTCAAAATCCAATCAACCACTGATGCCCAGAACCAAGAGCCCACCACACTTCTTTCTCTTTTTTTTTTCTTTTTTTTATAATTCTTGGATGTCTACTTCCATTTCATTGGGACTTTAACCTTTTTCTCCTTTATTTAACAGTCATTTGATGAATAATTGATATCACGATAGCAAAATTGCTATCACTTTATTATGCACCAGTAGTTGATGTCACTATGTAAAGAAAAACTAAAGACTGAACACATAACTGACACCCCCCCCCCCCCCCCCCCCCCCCCCCCCCCCGAGGGATTAAGATGCAGATTTTCTGAATACTTAGGGTACATGAATGTAACTAAGTTATCTAGTTATAGTTATATGATTAAAGTTATTTCCAGTGGTTAGTGTTTCGTCCTGGAAAGATGATGAAGATTTCCCGCATGCATCGCTCATGTGCTTGGCCCAAACCACTCAACACGTGAGAGCTGGTACAATGTGCCCCGTTACCTGCTGCTTTCCTGAACTAAGCGCTTGTTTTGTAAATTGTGTAAATGGAGACCCGAGTGGGCCGCTGTCAAAGGGGATTGTGAATGGATGAACGGTTTGTTCCAGACACACCTGTCCTGCTGTCTGGCCTGGGGTCTTAATCCTGCAGTAAGGTCAGTTAAGTTTAAAGCCCGGGTTCTTCCACACTGAGGGAGGGGTTCGGTTAGACTCGGTTAGTGGTACTGCTGAGATTTGGTTGCAATTACAAACCTCACTACTTGTCATTCTGTGTGCATGTGAGGGAGCATAAGCTTTCATGTGCACCTGTTACCCCCATTGGTGTTTCCCGTTCGTGCTCTCTTTCCCATTAGAGGGGGAAGGAAGGGCCATGCCGTCCTCAACTAGTGACTGCCGTCATCGGATAAGGTCTGGTCAGCAGTCTGGAAAAGCTCCTTCCTGCCCCCATGTTGCCACTAATCTTGTCAGCAGTTGTCCCACCTCTGAAACCGCTGTGCCCTGCCAACCGAACTGTTGCACATGCATGGAAACCTGCCTGGATGCAGTCCAGACACGCCCATCAAAAACAGGGTTAAATGAAATGATGAAGTCCTAGGTTCTTTCTCATTTTGAAGAGTTAGAATACTGTAATGTTTATATACTTTTTATATCATCATTGTCAATTTCTACTGTAAATCTTTTCAGGGATACTATCAAAATACCATAGGTGGGAGTTTTTTGTAGTTGTTTTCTTTAACTCTAACTTTTCAGCAGAACACAGATGTTTACTTGAAGTACCCCCTGAGATATTAACCCTTTACCCTTTATATTTTTTATCATTATAGGGTGGTTGTGTACACACACTGCCAACACGCATTTATGTTCAAACACTGTGCAAAGTGAATTTTGCATAATAGGTCCCCTGCAGTTCCCTTGCATGTCTCTGTTTGGGAAACCCTGCTCTAACCCAAAGTATAGATATTTTTATCACTTTTGTTAGTTCTGTGAGGGAAACCTGTACTAATGAAGTAGAATGTGTCTCTAACAGGAAACAAAGTGGTTTATTGTGCTAACTTGCACTGAGTGCACAGGCTAATGAACTCTGACCATCTGTAAGGGTTGTGCCCTGTTCCAGGAAGTGGAAAGGATGGGTGTCACACATTGTTTCCTTTGTAAAGAAAAGGTAACTCGCTTATTATTAAAATTTATTTGGCTTTAATCAGTGAGATGCTGTAATAAGTGCAGCACGGTAACATTACAATCCAAAAGATATATTTATGCATTGCTGTTGATATTTGTTTTGTTTATATTTATATAAACAAATATAAATATAAATGATATTTGTTTTGTTTTGTTTATATATTTGTATATAAGTGCTATATATAATTCAAGTTCCGGCAAGAAACTAAAGTAAAACTGAAAAAGTAAAAAGTAAATTAAATTAAAAAAACAAAAAAACTTTTTTTTAGTTTTCACTTCTGAATAGTTATGCATGAATTAATTTAGTTTTACTATTCATTTAGTTTTACTGATTCTTTTTAGCTGCTGTCAGCTGAACATTTATTTGTTTGTCTATTTATTTTTGTATTCATTTTTAAATTTAACTTTAGCCATCCATCCATCCATCCAATCGTATTTTTTATTAAGTCATTTACCTCCTTTATACACAATTCATAATAAAACCAGTCAGATTTAGCATGATGTTGGCTGTTTGCCTGGCGAGGCCTTGTACAGCAGCACTAAATAGATTTTTCGAGAAAACAGAGGCTCATCTGCCTGTGAGCTTTGACACTGATAGGATATGTGCCAGAACTGAACAGTTCACCGCAGTGTCTCACTATCACCAGCAGAGGAGCTCTTGTCTCTTATGCTGAGGTGTCTTATGGAGCAGAATGTGTAGAACTGTATAAGGCATTGCACAACATCTGCTTGCTAAATATCTCACAAAAGGGTTAAACTGATATAAGAGATTTCCTATCATTTTTCATGCTCTCACCAGTAAGTCTGCAAAATAAAACCTGACAGAGGTGGTGTTCACAGACAGTCAGTTTGATCTATGGTTAACACTTCCATGTAGAGGCTTATATGTTATATAATGTACCGTTGAATATTTGTCTCATGATTAAAGTGATGACATCCACAGCCACAAGTCGTGTTCTTTGTCATTTTACTTCACCAGTTAATTAGTGATTTGCAGACAGTGATCCCTGTGTAATTGTTTAAACCCTCAGGCAACGTTTTAGTTTGAATATAACACCTGAGATTATTCATGGTAAATATCAAATTAATCCATGGCATGCAGTCAAAAGAGAAATTCACAGAACTGTGCAGTAAATCTGTATATGACAGGTGGTGATGCGTGCAAAAGCATAGTTTGTCAACCGTCAGTTAACATTGATGTTCTCAAGTGTCTGATTTTAAGTGTCTTTCATGCATGTTGCATAAGGTTTTACTTGTCAAATGTCACTAATGTGGATTTATATTGTGAATGTCAGTTATCTGTGGATCTACATTTGCATCAATACTTGCAGCAAACAGGAGGGGGAAAATGTCAGTATTTACTCAGCTGTATGACTTTATTTCTTCCATGGACCACAACATGAGACATTTTGAAGACGTGTCAGTGGTCGCTCTTTTCCATGTGATTACAATTAATGAAAACTGAAGCATTCAATTTTTTTTTTTTTTTAAGTGTGTCAATGTTGAAAACATAAATAATTTCAGCACTGGGAAAAAAATGAATTGTTTATGACTTCATGAGAGGTTAGACCATTGTATGTGACACATATTTCCATCAATATAACTTATTTTTGGATGCTTAGGTAACAATTGTTCTATTCAGTCTTTTCCAAAAAAAAAAAAAAAAACATTTCAGTCATTCAACGCAAAGCTTTTGTATGGTTTCAGAAAACTTTAAATATAGTGCATAGTTCAGACACCTTTATGATACTAAAGCCTCAGCCCATATTTATTGTAAATACCTGGAAACGAGCGACCAGAATGTTCCTTCTGTCATTCATGGAAGAAGGTTATATGGGTTTGGAACAACATGAGGGCAAGTAAATAATAATATAATTTTAATTTATTGGTGAATTCTGAAAATTCAAAATTCCGAGAATATAAAAATGTTCATTAATGCACATCTTTGTTTATTTATCTGATAAGGCCTAATTCCAACAGGTTATGATCCTGGTTATCTTATAAAAGTTCAGAGTCCAATAGAAACCCTTGTTTTATTTGGAAACGCCTGATATATCTGAGGGTACAGTAGGAACTTCTACTGTTTCTTATACATGTACACGTAGACACCAGATATAAAAAAAAAAGTATATTGTTTTTAGTTACCTCTTAGGTGTTGCACAGCAACTACACATGTTGTCTTCCTTAACTCGGATATGGCTTCAGATAAAGAGAAATGGAGACCACCACCTCATGAGTCAGGCAAGATAATGTTATCTCATTATGACTCATCATATACAGGTCCTTCTCAAAAAATTTGCATATTGTGATAAAGTTCATTATTTTCCATAATGTAATGATAAAAATAAAAAGTTCATATGTTTTAGATTCATTGCACACCAACTGAAATATTTCACCCAACCAATGTATTTTTTAATTGTTTTAATACTGATGATTTTGGCACACAGCTCATGAAAACCCAAAATTCCTGTCTCAAAAAATTAGCATATCATGAAAAGGTTCTCTAAACGAGCTATTAACCTAATCATCTGAATCAACTAATTAACTCTAAACACCTGCAAAAGATTCCTGAGGCTTTTAAAAACTCGCAGCCTGTTTCATTACTCAAAACCGCAATCATGGGTAAGACTGCCGACCTGACTGCTGTCCAGAAGGCCATCATTGACACCCTCAAGCAAGAGGGTAAGACACATAAAGAAATTTCTGAACAAATAAGCTGTTCCCAGAGTGCTGTATCAAGGCACCTCAGTGGGAAGTCTGTGGGAAGGAAAAAGTGTGGCAAAAAAACGCTGCACAACGAGAAGAGGTGACCGGACCCTGAGGAAGATTGTGGAGAAGGACCGATTCCAGACCTTGGGGGACCTGTGGAAGCAGTGGACTGAGTCTGGAGTAGAAACATCCAGAGCCAGCGTGCACAGGCGTGTGCAGGAAATGGGCTACAGGTGCCGCATTCCCCAGGTCAAGCCACTTTTGAACCAGAAACAGCGGCAGAAGCGCCTGACCTGGGCTACAGAGAAGCAGCACTGGACTGTTGCTCAGTGGTTGCATGTCATTCGGAAATCAAGGTGCCAGAGTCTGGAGGAAGACTGGGGAGAAGGAAATGCCAAAAGGCCTGAAGTCCAGTGTCAAGTACCCACAGTCAGTGATGGACTGGGGTGCCATGTCAGCTGCTGGTGTTGGTCCACTGTGTTTTATCAGGGGCAGGGTCAATGCAGGTAGCTATCAGGAGATTTTGGAGCACTTCATGCTTCCATCTGCTGAAAAGCTTTATGGAGATGACGATTTCATTTTTCAGCACGAAACCACTAAATGCTTTACTGACCATGGTATTACTGTGCTCATTTGGCCTGCCAACTCTCCTGACCTGAACCCCATAGAGAATCTGTGGGATATTGTGAAGACAAAGTTGAGAGACGCAAGACCCAACACTCTGGATGAGCTTAAGGCCGCTATCGAAGCATCCTGGGCCTCCATAACACCTCAGCAGTGCCACAGGCTGATTGCCTCCATGCCACGCCACATTGAAGCAGTCATTTCTGGAAAAGGATTCCCGACCAAGTATTGAGTGCATAACTGCACATAATTATTTGAAGGTTGACTTTTTTTTTTGTATTAAAAACACTTTTATTGGTTGGATGAAATATGCTAATTTTTTGAGACAGGAATTTTGGGTTTTCATGAGCTGTATGCCAAAATCATCAGTATTAAAACAATAAAAGACCTGAAATATTTGAGTTGGTGTGCAATGAATCTAAAATATATGAAAGTTTAATTTTTATCATTACATTATGGAAAATAATGAACTTTATCACAATATGCTAATTTTTTGAGAAGGAGCTGTATGATAGGGCAGGATTCGTTCTCAGTTATAAAACTGTCAGCATTGTGTCTGGTGACCTCTCACCTCAGGATCTCCATAAATGGAGGATTACTGAAGATTACTGTTTTGCCTGGAGTTTTTAGTTTTGGCAACCATTCTTGTTTTTCCGCCTTGCCATTTTACGGGCTGCTTCACACAGAACGGGTTTTTGCCGTTAAAAACGTGAGACGCAGGTCAGTGGAACGAAAAGTGCAAGGTTCAGAGATGCACTTTTTAAAAGTTAAACTTCTTTTAACTTGAGCGCCGTGTTTTTAGAATGCTGTGTAATGCACGAAACACTGCAAAAGACGTGAGCGCAGCGGTTAAAGATGTCCGCCTAGCTCGTGTTTACATTGAAAAACAATGGAAAAGTAGCACAGTGAAATGAAGAAATGGAGAAACAAGTTCTGTGTGAACACATAGTCTGCACCATGGAGCCTCATCTACAGTGGCGTGATTTGAATGGAATGACTCAACAGTCCTCCTTTTTTATAAAGCAGACAGAGCAAGACACTGGCACTCAGCGTACCCAGTCCAGGATCCCATTAAAGGACCAGGCATGATGCCAGAGAACAAATTCAAAAAGCTGATGTACAATGTACAATGCCATTTGTTACACCGATCGATCAAAACGGATAAATAACGCTTTCGACGACACCATGATGTTTGTAAGCACTTTCGTGATGGTGTAATGGAAAATGTCCTAGTCATCAAGAATGTTGTTGATGTTTTACCAGTCCTCGTACAACTGAAAAATCTCCGACACGCACTCCCACAACCTACCGAAAGTGAATTTTGGACGTCATCCTCTGTGTATCATGCCCATTAGATTAGATTGATTCTATGTTGGCAATGTCAGACGTTGCTGTGAGCTTGATAATGAGACGCTTCAGGCACTCATTAGCCGATTTGCTTGACAATGTAGTACGGGCCAGCAGCTGTCTTGAGTTCTCCATTCCCAGACTCTGTGCCCAGTCCAGTAAAATCTCATTTCCTTATGACATGCTTTCCAATCACATTTTATTGATTCTGTTGAACACAAAAGGAGATGCTATGGATGTTCACACAGTTCTTTTCCTTTAAAACATGGCTTGCATTCACACATGAGACGAAGGTCGGTGGAATGAAAAAAACACAAGCTCTTGAGTCGCATTTTTTGAAAACTTCTTTAGAAATCTGTATCATGCACGAGATGCTGCAAAAGATGCAAAATGTTATCGCAACAGTCAAACACATTCATCTAATGCTTTTATATAGTAAAACTATGAAAAAGCAGTGCAGTGGAAGGCAAAAATGTGTTCTGTGTCAATGACCCCTAGAAGCGGCATGAAAGCATGAATTTTAGTCCATTCCTCTCATAAAGATGTAGCATATGAGTCGTATGGACAACTTATGTATAAAGTGAAATAGTCCCTTGTTATCTTCATTTTCTTATATACTGTACAGTGCAAAAGAGCGATCGAAAATAACAATTGCATCAATTACATCGTTACGCCACCGGGTGGTGTTAAAATGTATTCGTCATTGAATCATTCATTCTAGCGATTTGTTCAAAAACGCTGATTCATCCAGTAATGAAACAAGTGAGGTATTTATGAGTGAGTCATTGTATCATTCATTCAAACGGGTTTTTTTGTACATAATTTATAATAATTAGACATTTTAAATAGACTGCAGCAATTAACATTTTGTCAGAACTTCTAGAAAATTACATTATTTTGTTTAGTTTTCTGTTCAGTAGCATGTGAGAATTGTGATCTCTGTTTGAAACACACACACACACACACAAATCTTGATTCTCATTTTGTCCAGAACCATGCAGCTCTACTTGTATGCAAGTCATATAGGTTTGGAATGACATGAGGGTGAGTAAATGACCCAACTTTTCTGCAGGTTTTCCCCCCACCTAACCTAAAACAACAATAGCCTATACTGTATCTATAAGGATAAATATTGTAGCTGGAATCACATTGTGACTCATATCACTTCTTGGAATGATAGGAACAGATAAAGACTGATGTCTTTTGAGGCAGGTCCAGTTCCAGTGTGATTGTCTGCTCTCTGCAGTGGAGGGTGAAGGAGCGGCAGTCCGGATGGAGAGGGTGGGACAGCACAGGCTTTCAGGAAGCAGCCATCAGCTCACAGGAAATAGGCCAGGAGATTGAGGCAGAAGGCTTTCACTTTCATCTGTTTCTATATGAAAAGTGATATTGTTGTGAGTCTGGAGACATTAGAAAAAAAAAATATTTAAACTTAAATTTGCAGTCCGTAGCTTTTTTGGGTTAAAAATTATATACAAATATTTTTTGAGCAAGTACATATCCAGCCAGGTTCAAAACTATCTGCTTGCCTTAGCCTGATTCAAAACAGTAAGCTTGTAATAATGTTTTTAATTCCAGTGGTACTGGTGGATTTCCATGGGAAATTCGAGCATGTCTTTGCGTCATTACGTCACATCTGTACACATCTCGGCTAGTAGGCTATATTGCATGTGAGGATGTTGGAGGTGGAGATTTATAGCCTTTTCTCACAGCACTTGATTTAATTAAACTCATCAATTTGATGGCGGATCCAGAAAGGTTCAAACGACAATCACCAGTTACAACTGGAGATTCACCCAATGTAAAATGCTAAAGACTTGGAGTAGCTACAGTAAAAAAAGAGACTGCAACCAGACCCATGCGAAAACAAGGATAGATTTCTGAAGGGCATTAAACGCAATGCTAATATTGTTTACATTAACAATTTGAGAACAAAGTATAATTTGCACTGTTTTACGTGATATAATAAGCGATCGTATATATTTAATCGTCGCGATTTACTGCAATGCTTTTTTCCCCTTAGTTGGTCAGAACAAAAGTGGATGTTACTTACTTGTTCAGATGACATTTTCTGGTGAAAAGTATTATGTTGGTCATACTTCCAAAAAGTAGAATTTGTGATATGCGAATGACAGTTTCCAAACCAGCGTGGTGACTGACAGCTGCACATTCTCCTCAAAACATTGGATTCATCCGTGCTGTGCCATGCCGAGGCACAACTCACATAAAGTTGATAATTCCTCAAATAACTGTATTTACGGATTACAAACAGAGATGGCGACAAAGAGGAAAAACTGCGGACAAAGAGGAAAAACTGTGGAAAACTCACTAACATCAGTCATTATTAACAATGGATTTGTGATGTTTTGTGGTATTGTTAGGTTTCTCTCACTCTGAAATATTCAAATCTGTTGGATACAGTTGGATTTCAAAATATATGGTAATGCCAAACTAAAAACATTTGACACATTTGTGTATAGTCACTGATCAATGTGAAACTTTTGTTCTGTATTTCCACCCTGTTAATATATCCATTCTGTTTAGTTTATTTTCTTTAGGGCAGGGGTGTCCAATCCTGCTCCTGTAGGGACACTGTGTCCTGCAAAGCTTAGCTCCAAACCCAATAAAACATACCTGAACCTGTTAATCAAGATCTCACTATAGGCATAGGCTACTAGAAACTTCCAGGCAGGTGTTGAGGCAAGATGGAGTTAAACTCTGCAGGACAGTGTCCCTCCAGGACCGACTTTGGACACCCCTGCTATAGGGCACTTTTATAATTACATGATAATTAATCAAATTTAAGACCATGACCACAGCATAATTCTGACCTTTAACTTAAAACTACCTTTTAACCTTTTTTTTTACTTCCTTAAATTTCAAAACAAGAATGGTCGCAGTTTATTCAATATTTTCAAGCTAGTACTAGGTAGAAGGAGGGCCTTTTTGCGTCACCAGATTTGCACCGAAGCAGTTATTGGTTAAACCTAACCAATAGTGTAATAAGCAACATGACCTTTAAGGAATGCTCAATATTGGTCAAATGAAGTCTCCGGCTTGTGATTGTTGCTTAATGTGCATACAGTAACTCACAGCTGAGTGGAAAAAAAATAGCTAAAATTAACTATTAATTAGCTAATTTTCTCAGCAGAGATGTATGCCAATGACCGTACTTCGAACTAGCATCTGGCGTGAAGACTAGCCAAAGAAAACTGAAGTGGCTCATTTCTTTTTGCCAAGTTTTTGGCCTTCTCCAAGCCAAAAAGCAGTCTGTACTATTTGCCAAGCAAACTTCCCTGTCCTTTCCTTTATATCCCTAATAACCAAATTGGTGAATTTTATATTTAATCATGCTCTCCATAAACACATTTTTCCTAATATCACAGGCGATCACAGGCTTTTGCCATGCAAGCCTGTAGGAAACTAAGCTTCAAGGTAGTCTAAGAAATTCTAACTCAAAATATCTGGCAGCTCAGGCTGAGTAATTCATACTCTTTCCATGGACTGTTATTCCCTAATTTATAGGTTTGATTTGTTGTACTTTCTGTACTTTCCTAATGGGTTTACATTTAAGAGCCAGATAAGTTAACATTTTATCAGTCTACAAACTTAGAGGTTGTCTCCGGTTAAACGTGTGTCTGGAGTTTACAGATTTCAGGATGCCATGTTCTAACTTTGGTGTGACCCAAACTTTGAGTCATTGTTTCCTGGATATTTGTGTACTTCCTGTAAACCTGAAGAAAATATTTTGTTGTTTGCGCTTTTCCCGATCCATTCCCTTCATCCCAAGCAAAATAATCAAAAGCACATGTGAAACCAGATGTAAATACTCTGTCAACTCTGTGTGTGTGTGTGTGTGTGTGTGTGTGTGTGTGTGTGTGTGTGTGTGTGTGTGTGTGTGTGTGTGTGTGTGTGTGTGTGTGTGTGTGTGTTCATTTACTGCTCTAATTTTAGCTGAAGCTCTATTGCAGTTCTGAAGAGCCTAATTTGAAGGAGGTAAAAGTGTTCATTCATCAATTCAGCCAGTTCCATATGAGATTTAGGTCATGGAGCACCATATGACTAGCAGTATGTTTACACAGGAAAAATCTCAGAAACCAGACATCTGAAAATAGGCTAGTGCAACAGATCAGGACGTAAATGCTTCTGAAAGGTTAATATGTCTCCAAGATGTTAGTTGTCTGACCTCTAGCTACTGACCTTCTAAATAAAACCACACTTGACCCTAAGTTCCAATGGTTTTCATTGAGGTCCTTAAATGGCTTACTGTGTAACAGTAATCTCTTGTTATCCTCTGAATTAGTCTGTATTAGAGAGGAGAGCTCAGTGTGAAACCACGGGTCACAGTCAGGGTCAGCTTGTGGAGAACTTAGGCCACATACACACTGAAAAGTTTCAGGAGTGACACCCACGTTTAAATACGTGAATGAATCCACTAAATGATACTCTGCGTGTGTAGACTGTGTAGGCCTACTGAAGAGGATTAAGCTATAAAAGGTGAATTCACAACTGAATTTGGAACTTCGGACCCAAACAAGCTTTTCATTGTTTCTTTTAAAAGATTGAATATGTCATAGCTTGAATGTTTCCCATCAACAACTTTATAGTGTCCATTGTGCCACAGCTTTCACTGTCACGTAATTTGTTTCACTATAGCAGCTTTATTTTGCTGGCTATGACACCTTTCCTAATCAAAATGATCAATTTAAGCGCTGCCAGGTGTGACGTCAGTGACAACATTTGATTTATCTGTGACTGAAAACCAGTCTAAAAACCTTTTGTATTATACTATTAACCCTTTTAACGACATGTCTGGTACTTCCTGGTCAAGAGATTGCCTAACACTTTCAATGAATGCTAAGTAATGTAATGCTAAGAAGACGAAATTTAAGGAGGTTTGATGTTTAAAAAAAATATTATCCAAACCAACAGCTATATTTGTTTGCAGGCCAGAGTTCACAACTCCGTTTCACTGTTTGAAAGGTATGATAAATATAATTGTACTTGTCTAATCATAGCTTGTGCTATTTTTGTTCAGCTGCATCTCGTGGAAAATTTTACAGAGGTTGTGTTTTTTTTTCTGTTTGTTTTGAGGTCATTGAACCATCTGCAGGATGAGGGCCAAGCAACAGCCAGAAGCAAAAGACATGACGTGGCCCTTTCCTCATATAATGAGGGGTTCCCTGTCTACAAAAACAGGCAGCGCTTAGTTCTTCGGCATGTATGTTTTTCTCATTTGGAAACAAAGACCTTGGTAGCAGAGCTCTGACTCATCTCAACTTGATTTGCTGATTTCGGTTTCCCCTGTGAGTACAAGAGGGAACAGGGAAGAACCAGATACAACTGGTTTTCAACTGTTTTGTAACTGAAAAGAGTCTTGTATGGAGCACAGTAAATGAACTATACCAACAGAATAATCAACCCGATCTCATGAAAGTGCATATCTATAGCACAAATTTTATTTCTCGTACCATTTATACGTCAAAAGTTTTTGTGTGCATATGATAAGCAGTTTACACATGCATATGATACGCACTTTATGGCATGCAATACGCATGCACTCCACACCCCCAATCCTACCCAAGGGGTTTACAGTGCGTATCATTTGCATGCAAAATCTATTTTTGGCATATAAATGGCACCAGAAATAAAATTTGTACTATAGATACGCACTTTAATGAGATTGTGTCGGAATAATCATAGATGTAATATTAATTGTATGGTATTTAGTTTTTTTTTGTGTGCATGTGTGTGTATGTGTTATATGTGTATATGCATGTATGTAAAAAGCCTCAATAATACAACAAATATATAATTTTATTATTATTATAATTATTAGAGTAAATTATGTTTTTAAAAAAGACCATATACACTGTAAAAAAAAGGAGAAAAAAGACAAAATATTTTTATTTTACAAAAAAATTCTATTTAGGGTTTTCAACTTAAAAATGTGATGTTTTATTTAATGTGTTACCTGCCATTTCTTTGTAATTGTAAAATGTACTAGAAATATCTGAGTAAAAATAATTTATACACCGTTTCTTTCTGTACACTAGTAATTACTAGTAAATTTCATAAAAACAAAGAAATGGCAAGTAAACTCATATTTTTGTGTAATATATACTCTAATAATCTGTTTTATTTACAACTTAGAATTTTTACAGCTTATCTGGTCTTTTTTAAATGCTTCATTTACGCTAATAGTAATTAAAAATAAACATTTATTATTGTCATGATGCCGGAAGGACGAAGCAGAGAGAGAATCCAAGTGCAGCTAATTTAATCAAAATAACAGGAGAAACAAGGAACACAGGAACACTAAAGCAAGAACAACGACCGACAAACCACAACTGAAACACAGAGGTATAAAAAGACAGGCAAACAAGCTAAACAAGATAACAAGGGGGCGTGGCTAATCAGAAACATATGGGGAGACTAATCAACAAAACAGGGAACAGCTGAAACATGAAAGGACAGGGGAACACATGACAGACAAGAACAAGATACACAAACACAAAACCCACACCGTGACAATTATTATTATTATTTATTATTATTATTATTGCAAATTACTGATTTGAAAAAAACAAAACTAAATATAACATAGGTCTATTGTAATTTATTGTTTTTTATTATTATTGTAAAATTAAAACAATGTAAATATATATTTAAGAAAGATATAAATAGTTCCTGCTGAAAAAAAAGCAAGCAGTCTTCCTTTTTGACGAACATTTTTGTTTACGTAGCCCTTTCTCTAAATTTAAGGACCATTAAACGAGAGGACTAAGTAAGGAAATGCAGGAAAGTGACTCATGGGTAAAAGTGCAAAATAGGTTTAAATATTGACCAAATTTAGAAATCATACGCCTCACCTGTTTATTTAGCCGGATTCTCTGGGAGCCCTGCCCAGGAAGGCCATTTAAATGAGCCATTGTGAGTGGCCGGAGTGAGAAATGAATGAATTTGCTGTACCAGCATGCCACTGAAAACACATCAGGCAATAACGTCTAAAATATCTCATGCAGAAGTATGACATAATGTCTTACTTTTGGTTTTCTGTGGTAATGTGGGTGTGGTGAGAGGTGGTATGACATCTTGGACAGCCAGTAATCTTTGCCGATCTTTGTGACTCGTGTTATAACAGCCAATGACTGCGATGGTAACGACCGATGCAAAAAAAAAAAAAAAAATTATCTCCCCAAGACTCAGTTTTGCTGTGGTTTTGACAGAGGAAACTGAGTTGAGGGTGGAGTGGCCTATTTGAAACGAGATAAATGAGAAATACCATTTTTAACATATTAATGTTATGTTCATAGTTAATGAGTAAGATTTAGTATAAGTAGCAAAAAAAAAAAAAAGCATTAGAATAGTGCCATCCCTCATTTTGTTGTGTATATACAATGAAAAGCACATGGCAAAAACGTGTCAAATTTGCTTGCCCGTCCCCTCGAAAGACGGCGTGTCCGTCATCAGGGCCAGCCACTTCCTGCTTCACTTCCCCCGTCTGTGTTTACAGTTACTTTGTATTACCATGGAAACAGCCCCCTTGCCTACAGAGATTACAAAGAAAGAAAGAAATCATCTGACATAATGGCGCCATTTAGGAAACTCTTATTCGTGTTAGTTTACCCTGTCAAGATGCATTGAACATTGCATGCATTGAAGGCATCTTTATTTATGTTCTTCCTGGGCTAAGTGAGACTTTTCCCCACCCATGGTCAGGATCCTTTTTAGATCTCAGGGCATGAACACTTAATGTGGAGTTGGTGGGGTGGTGGGCGGCGTTGGCGTATGGCAGGCTAATTGTAGACAGCTTATCTCATTCAATCCGTTGTGAGCTACGCAACGCAGTGACGCCACATGTCCACATTCATTAGGATGTTTATAGCCAATGTTGTTAGTATTGTCCACCCACATCTTATGCTGTATATGGAAATAAATGAGTTTAGAAATCGTGGTGCTGTTTATCCAATGCATCCTCTGGACTTTGTTATGACATTAGAAACATCTGTTTGGTTATAAGCCTTAAATCAAACCTTGTTTTGTGTTTGGTGAGCCTTTTTCCCAGAAATGACAAAATATGTGGACTAATGTTGCATAGTACACCAAAATACAAAATCTGTCATAATTTAGTCACCATCAGTTTTATTTTCATGGAACACAAAAAGAGCTATTTAAAATGATGTCCACGCTGCTCTTTTCCACACTATAAAGTGAATGGTGACTACAGCTAATAGTTTTAAGAGTTAAGATTTACATGTTTTTCTATTCCTCACACAAAGCTATTACTTTAGAAGACTTGTTGAAGTGAATGATTTATTTGGACTACTTTAATGGTGTGTTTATGGTCCTCTTTCGAGTTTGGCAGCCCCTGGTCACCATTCACTTTCATTTTATGGAAGACATCAGCATGAACATTCTTCGGTATAGTATTGTATTGTATATAAACTCAAATGTATTTAGTACAAAAATTCTCCTTTTGTGTTTTATAGAAGAGAGTCAGTCGAATTGAATGACATGAAGGTGTGTAAATGCTGACAGATGTTTTTTTTTTTCAGTATCATCCAAAAATTGAGACATTTGTCGATTAACGTTAATCGACGATCATTAACGCTAATCATCGATTAGCGTTAATCGATGCATCGATTAGCGCTTTCTCTTTTAGGAAAGTACCCGGTTTTTCTGTGAATGGTTAATATTTCCTCAGACTCACATGATGTTTGGTATTCACAGCTCTATCACATTACAGTCATATGTTATGTGGTTATATATATATAAAAAAACAGTCATGTTACTTTCCAAAACTGTTTGATCCTATGTTGTTTACACAGGAAGTCATAAATTGATTATGAATTACTCCAGGAATTCTGCCAGGTGACGTTGTTGCATTGCCTTACATGGTGTGGGATCATGTTAATATATAATGCTCTTTGAAAACGGTGTCCTTTTTACCTGAGGTATATCTGTACGCTCGTGAATAACGGGTGCTGGCGTGAGTTCTTCCAGGCTCCTTTGATTAATGGTTAATCTCTGCTCTCGCACATGAAGTCCACAAACCGAAGTTGACGTGTTTACTCTCGTTGTCATGTCTCTCTCCGTTGACAAATGGATGACTCTGTCCTTTCAAGGACATGATGATGTATCCTCACCCTTTATTTGCAGTTTGCAGTCTTGTCAATGTTACATAGCCGTCATGACAATGTGTAACAGGGTCTATATCCGTTTCTCAACATAATGAAATGAAACGTGCCAGTTTTCTTGCCACAAGTGTCCGATATTTAACTGTGCCTTTGCCAATATTAATGACTGTATAAAAAAGCTGTTCAAAGGATTTTTAAGTTTTTAGATTCGAATGCACACTTCACTTGAAACAGTGAATTTAATTTAGCATATATTTATAATTGTGGCGAACAGGACGGCCGAGGGACGTGAGAGAACGGCGCGAGGCCGGTGTTGCTCATCAGCAATCGCACCACCGGCCTCGCGCCGTTCTCTCACGTCCCTCGGCCGTCCTGTTCGCCACAATAATGATTATAATGTGTTCAAGATGTTAAAGTTTAGCAGTTTGCATAAGTCCTTATAGATAAAAAAAAATAACAACAACAAAAAAAACAACCGAAATAATGAATTAACTTTAAGTTGGGCAAGGGTCACTTTGCAAGAGAAGCCGGTTTCCACCGAAGAATAAAAGTAATTGTGAGGTTTAAAATAAGACACTGACATAAACTCACAGTTGGGATTATTGGAGTTGTTTCCGTGCATTTTAGAAGCACAATAAAACAAACAGTACCCTTCATATGTTTTTGAAAGAAGTCTCGATCATCAATGCTGCATTTATTTGATAAATACAATAAAAGAGTCATATTGTTAAATATCACAATTTAAATTAAATACATTGTAAATTTTCAGTCACACGATCCTTCAGAAATCATTCTAATATGCTGATTTGCTGCTCGAGAAACATCTCTTGTTTTTCTAAATGTTGAAAACAGTTGTGCTGATAATTTTTGAAAACCGCAGTGAAGTAAAAAAAATTACATAAAACTTTTAATTGCTTTCTAATAAACGTAAAGTCTCGACCACAAACTTTTGAACGTAGTGTAAATTCAACAAAACCATCTAAAACAGTCTCCAATCACAATCAGTTACTGATCAAAACCACTCAATTACATGTATTCATCTTTACCTCATCTTGTTTGCCCTGCTTTTAGGGGAGTTGAAAACAATAAACATGCGCTTTTTTAACCTCCTCAGTGTTGTAAATTTATTCTGAAATTATATAATGAAGAGCTTAATTCCTCTAAAACCAACTGGCAAAAAAAAAGGAAGTATTTCATACAAGGAGACAATATTGTCTCACCACACAACTGGTTGCCTGGGTGTACAGTACACTACACCATTATGTGTATACAGTGTAGATAAGTGTTGTTATCAGTTGCCTGGTAACACAGCAGCATCTCATTTTGCGTGTTGTGACTCAAAATATTTGACTACAGACAGCCACAACGATGAAATGACGAACATCTACATGATGAAATCATGTTGATATCTGTCAAATGTACAAACAGGTTCATTCTCATACTAACTATTCTCATGGTAATATAACTATTTCTTGTTGCAAAAAATAGCGCTTGTCTCTTATTTGACTTGTGTACGGTACATCTGGCATAGTCACTGGTTTAAGTTGTGTTGCAAGACCTTTAACATGGCACTTACACAGGTGGGTGAACATGTCAAACTCCATTTGCTCTAAACAGCCCGCACATGTCTTTGAGTGTCTATGTGTAGAAGCATTCGCTATACTCTCGCTCAGGAAATACAAGCCTCTTTGACACAGATTTTAATTAACATTAGATAACACTTCCTGCTTGGAGTACAAGGCCATATGCCACAGGATTTTCTTGAGTGTCTCTCTAGCCATGATACACTTAATCACATCACCCCAGTAATTAGTTGAAGGTGCTGCAATTGTTTTAAAGGAATAGCTTGCAGGAAAAGTCCTTATTTCATGACAGATATCATCACTAAATGGTGTTCAGAGATTGGCTCTGTCTGTGAATTGTAGGCATTAAAAACAACAACATATATTGTTTTAGCCAATCAGAATACTTTTGAGACATCCCTTGTGATGATCCTTGCAGACATCTTTTGGGCATACTTTTAAAAAGAGTAATTAATACAGCACTAATATATATATATAATTTAAGTGCTTAACTGAATGTAATGTTTTCAGACATGTTAATTGAAATGGACATGGCAATTAAATGGAAATATATTATATGTTTATATAGTTTAAATGTGTATTAAATGCAGTTAGCTAAACTTTAAAGAGCTTATTGACCCTCAAGTGCATCTTTACTACTATCATATTTCTATTTTCTTTGAAATATGGTTAAGGTGTACTGTCGAATGTACTGGCAAGCATGTATGGTCAACAAAAAGATACTTGTATGTCATGTATTTAAATTTGAAGTTGGATGTATTTTAGTTTCGACTTCTTTAAAGCATGACAAAAAATATCTAAAATGTACTTTAAAGTCATTTATTGCAAAGTACTCTTTGTGTGTATTTAAGTGTGTTAAGAAACATAGTCCTGAATGTGTACTTTCTTTAAGTTCACTACAGTGGGCTTTTATTTAATTAGTAATACACTGTAAAAAAAAGTTGCAGCCTTAAGTGCCTTTTAAGTACAATCAACGTGGATGTTTAAGCCATTTCAACTTAAATACATTAGAGGATAAGAAAAATGGCTAACTTCGCTGAAAGAACCTTTTAGTGCAATTTATTTTTGTGCTAAAAGGAAATTCAGAATAGTTGCTGACCTACAGACAATGTCGACAACCAAGCAGACAGGAATTTGACTGAAAAAATATAAGATAAGTGAATATGCTGTAATCAAATCCCTCTTCAGGGGAATTGCCTCTTTGAGGATTTTTTATTATTCATTCCAGCATGAGGTCTCCACTCTTTTTCAGCAGAAGAGCAATGAAAGTGATCAAATGAGTCACCCAAGACAATATAACCAAATTTCCCATAAACAAGACATCATGCCGACAGAAAATGAGGTTTATGAATGGTTTTATTGGACGTGTTGTATAACATCTGTACGTGACATCCATCCATGCACTGTATCTGTGTGAGTTTATATAGTAAATGTCCCATGTCCTGAGTTTGCATGTATTCTCTTGTTTGCATTACTGACGCCACACCTGTCTCGTCTGCTGCTTTGTCGGATTGTAGCCTATTTTGCAAAAGAGTATTTCTTTTCATGTCATTACCCTTGACTTGTTGTTCCTACCTGTCAGAAAGAGACAGCAACCTGAGCCCTCAGACTAGACCTACGCCAAATCTGCAAAAAGAAACCTGATACGTCTGTTCACGCTTCATAACCAGATGCAATTCTGTTTCAAGATAGCACTGTCACAATGTACAGGTTTTAACAGGTTACAACATTCACACTGCACGCACCAGCAGTCAAATGCTGTTTATCTGGAGTCGAGGAGTTTAAAAAAAAAAGCACTATAAACATATTCATCAACATAATATTTCGCATAGGCTTTAAGGAGCGACATAAAGTAATGGAGTAAATTACTCACCCATTAGTGAAAGTTACAGATTGTGAATTATTAGGCACAAAAACACATGCTTTTCAGTAAATCTGACTTGATATTTGCCATGCTTGTGTGTGAAGACCTTATAACAACAGACACTGAAAAAAGTTACTTGGTTTTTACAAAGTTGGAAACTAATTAGATATATTTCATTCACTAAAACTGCGATTTATAATAGTCCTTTACGAATGTTGCTTGTCAGACTTGTATTAACATGATCCCCGATGTAATCCATGTCACACTGTAGGATCTCATTTCTTATTAATGGCAGACTGTATATGGCAGTCAAGACGCGCGATACAGACGCATGCAAGAAGACTCGTCCGGAGATTTACATCATCAATCCGTGACACGTTCGGGGACTGTGAGCTGTATTACATGCAGGATTCAAAATGGTGGCTTGCAAACAAAAAAATCTCTAGCTTTAATTTTGATTATGGTTCGTGGGCGACATGACCAAAATCTTATATCACAATATGAGTAAATGTATTTTACAATAACGACCTATTTCACAATATAGTCATCTTTGCTTTATAATATTTATATTTAAAAAAAATTGTATACCATAGACATTTCATATTTCTTGCCACGCGTTAGATGGATGGATGGATGGATGGATGGATGGATGGATGGATGGATGGATGGATGGATGGATGGATGGATGGATGGAAAAAACGAAGATAATGTTTGTCATCAGGTTCTGCGCTCCTATTGGTTTTTGATTTGTCATTTGAGAAGCCACACTGCAGGACTGTGTGTCAAACCTTCTAACACTGCAAGAATTCCATTGGAAGTTGAATTTGATCGCAACGGTCGTTAATCAACTGTCGGCAAACATGTCAAACTAGCGATCAAAGACGTCTGATTTTGGATAAGAGAAATCTTCTCAACATTTCTCAAAATATTCTCAACATTTGTCCCAGATGGCCAAATCGTGGCCAGAATTGTACAGTGCGGACCCAATGGTCTTTTATTTTGGTCATTTGTTTTTGTGCGCCTGTGTTAGGTGCTTTCTGTCCTTTTAAAAAACATAGCTTGTTGTTTTACACAGGTGCACAGGACTAAATAAAATACAACATATTGCCATTGAAATTCCCTCTATTTTTGGCTATTCTTGACAATAGCCTACCACTCTCTTTAAGCAAGAATGCACAGTCATTGTTTTCAGTAATAATAGGTGCGCACAAGGGGGAGGAACTCACGGCCTCAGATAATTTCTGTCTTTACGGCCTCAGATAATTTCTTTAGCCCTGGCAGCATTTGAGTAGACTTCCAGACTCCATAGGGAATAGTGTGTTCATGCCCATGTTCAGAAGCTGCAGAGCTGTGCTTCCCAACATGAATTTATATAATCTGTAACTGGATGTTCCTCACTGTTGTGTACAAGTCTTGCCAAGTCCTGAACTAGTCATTTTAAAGGTCTTACTTTAGGTCCTGACTCAGCCTGGTAAAACAAAACAAAAACAAAAAAACTAAGGGAAAATGTCAAGGCTATGAGTGGCCTCACAGCCTGGTGTAGTCTATATATATATATGCACATAAATTGATTAATCTGGTGGCAGTCTCCTATTAATTTTAATTGAATTTACAAAAATAAATTGAAAATAATCAATGTATTATTGTTTTTTCTTCATTCCATAGCAATGCTTTTTGTTCACTAAGAAACAGCAATGCAAATAATGAATCAGATTATTTTCCCCAGCAAGTTTGTGAAAATCTTTAGTCTTATGTAAACACTCTGTACACCCATACAACCTTTTATAGTGAAGAGGTTTCTGGGATGGCCAGCATGACTCACTGATGACTTTTTATTTCCCTCTCTCTGTCTCACCCTCCGGTATGGACTCTTCACACCATAGTTGCCATGGTGACTGGTTGTATGCAAATAAACAGACAGGGGATCTGTTGAACTTGGAGAATGATGAAAATAGATTTCATCAAGCGCGGCCTGGTTGATGAGTGGTGCCGGTGAAGCAATACTATGGTAGTTTAGGCTGCTTGCACTTCACCTCCAGCCAGGCTGAGGGAGCTTTTCCCAGCCTCACTCCCAGAGCGAAGTGGGTCAGGTCCTGGCCGCAAAGGGCATTCCTGCTAAGCACAGATGTGTGTCACAGGAGGTACAAGGCCCCTGGGATTTAACACCAAACTGTAGGCTGCCTCAGCAAGTCCTGGGAAAAATGCATGGTCAGCGTTTCATGCATAAACTTTACCTTATGTGTAAAATCCGTAAAATAGTTTTAAGAGACTTTAAGTCCTAGTAAAGATGGAGCGCCCACACAGATGTGGGTTATGTAATATTAAATGTAATTCCTTAATCCAATAGTAACCTGTAGTACGCTTTGAGCGGAGTCCTTAGCAGCTGAAATAATACACAATGGGCACCAAGGCGGTAGGAGACACCTCCTTCTGTGCACAGCTCGAGGCGACATGGCGCTAACACCAATAGTCCAGATGTAATGAGGCCATTTGAAATATAAAGTATAACTGGTTGATTCACCTCTCCCACGAACCTTTAATGAGAACTTCGATGACTGGTGAGTTCCCACTGCCCTATCAAACTGATAAGAAAAACAAATGAAAACATCCCCCGCTGTCAGTTACACATCTGTGCTTTCCAATAGTGTGAGAATGCTTATTTTTTATGTCTGTTTTGATTAAAACCGCATCAATGTTTATTTAGACCTTTTGGACAAGACATTTTACACCAAAACTATAAGTACCTATAATATATATATATATATATATATATATATATATATATATATATATATATATATATATATATATATATAATCAGGGGGTGGGGCAATTTTTTATTAAGTAAATAGGACAATGAAAGAAATTCTTGGCCTACTTCTAGTTGGGAAATAATCACTTTGAACTATTCGCTAAAAATATTTGGATCTAAATATGCACACATGTACTTTTATTTGTATGCGTAAAGGTCAAAAATGTAAAACGTTTCTTGTCTCGTCACACTTAGTTAGGAATCACATGAATCTCGTAAATTTTCAATTCAAAACGTCCGTATTTATAAAAAATATGGCGAGTAGTTTGCATCACTGGATGTTGCTGTCGATTGTTTCACATTTCTATTGTAAAACAGTTGACGTATTACATTTTTCGCTATTTAAACTTGACCTCACTCTCTTTGAACATTAACTGATCCTTTGTGCTGGAATTCGTTCTGATTCTGTGAACGGAAAACCCGCCTACTTTGATTTGATTGGCCATCTTCGATTGGCAGGCGTGGCCCTGATAGATGTGTGTATGTATGTATGTATGTATATATATATATATACATACATACATACATACACACATCTATCAGGGCCACGCCTGCCAGATATATATATATATATATATATATATATATATATATATATATATATATATATATATATATATATAGCCCATTACGAGTGTTGTGTGTGTTTTCTACAATACTTCAGCAGAGCTGGGTCAAAGGTCAAGTACACCTCACTCTACAGCCTCTGCAAAGCTCTTGGTCTATCTAACTTTCCAGCTCACTAATTAAGCTTCTACTTCATTATGCTGAACTGTAACACTGCTAATGGAAGGGAGATGTGTTATATCTGTATGTTTTAGTGTATGATGCTTCAGGGTATGATGGATGGCTCGAAGTTTGGACTGTAATAAAAAATACAAGTCTCATGGTCTTTTGACCCAATATGAACAGGCAGAGCTTATAAAGCAACAGCATGTGTCTGTACCAGTACGTCTAGAGTGTCTACCAGACTGCCAATACAAATAGGAAAGCATGACAAACGTAATTTGCTCTGGGTTCAGAGGGTACACTCCAGTCAAATAGATTTTGCCCTTTTGATTTTGTCATTCTGTTGTCATGCACAGAAAACTGTTTCACATTCTGCACGTACCACATTCTTTTTTTTATATCAAACCAGTTCTTGTCAATTTAAAAGAAAACACTTATGAGGATCTAGACAAACAGACAGATGGATATTTTTCGGATGGATGGCGTTAAATGTATCGTAGTTGATCCGTACGGACCAGGCCCCATGGTTCGGCACGCATGTGATTCGCGGCTCTTCAATTTTAACCACCATAGAATACTATCAGAACTTGCATTTATGAATGACGAAGCATTGTTTAATCTGATGTTATAAATTGTATTGTTTTCTTTTTCTTTTTTATTTATTGTTCTTTTCAATGACTGTTGTAATTATATACAATGACGTTGATAATGTGGTGATGTGATGGTAATTATGTGCCCACAATTAGTCGAAGTGGTTACAGGTGTAGCCTTGTTCAGTGGTCATGTGCTTGGTTTTAAATGTAATGAGGTTGAAGATTTGTGTATGCCTGATGAAGGTCGTGAGACTGAAACGTTGCTAATAAACATTTTTTTTTTTAATGCAAGTTCTGATAGTGTGCGGGAGTTTCTCGTTTGCAGATTGTCGACCGATCTTTTTTGGTCGTTTTTTTTCCTACGCACCTATTATCTGCAGGTGTGTGATGTTTTTTGGTAATTAACCACCATTGAATGAAAGCATCTCCTTGCACTTGTCTGGACACTTACACACAAAATGATGTCAAAATACACTGCAATCTCTGCAATGCGATGTCTCTGCAAATATATTTCTTTAAACACAATCAGTTATGTTTTAAGTGAAAGTAAATAGCTGAGAAAGAAATGGGATGTGTATCATTATATTGGACTTTACAGCAGCCTGTAAATACTTTCTTTTGTCTGTCATTAATGTTAATTAAGCAACAAAACACAGTTTTAACATTGATTAATCTATATTCCATTTAGACAGTGAACACTATAGTGTTATTTTGTTTAATTATTACATATCTGTACCTGAAATCAATACCATACCACAGTTAGACCTTACTTTATTTGTAACTGTTATATTGTATTTATATATATTTGTAATTAGTGTATTTGTTCATATTGTTTTACTGACTGTTCACTTGCCTTTAATAATGGATGAACTTTATTAGTTAGGAAAAATTGCTGAAAATGTTCTTGCTGAAAAGATTTCTAAACATTTTACCAAAACAATTATCCTATCCATGGCTTAAAAACCCTAATATGATCCGAACCGCGAGTTGTGATCCGTCGAACCAATAATGGAATTTTTTTTTTTTTATCTCTGAAATATCCAGAAAGTTGCATAATTTCTAATCTTTTTTTTGTAATCTATGGCTAACTGCTAAGGAATTGAGGAACATTTTTTTCTTTCAAAAGATCAGTAGTGCTGAAAGGAATTTTACAAAGCTTGTGGGAACTGCTTGAGACTGTTACTTATTAGTTTTTGTAATCAGTTTAGTCAACATGATCCTTGCAGCTTTAATAGGCATTCAATTCTCAAAAGTGCAATCGCTTCTCATTTCTCAGTATGTTTCTCTGGGATTCGGTGTCGATCTATTTGTGCACCAGCAGGCTGTAGATCTTCATCTCTGCGTACCACAGATATAATCCATCTGGAATGATGGAAAATTAGTTATGAAGCCAACCTATATTTGAAAGCATTTTGCATACATCCACAAGATAAGGTCCATAGAAGACTAGGATTGCAAAACAGCTCAGTGATCAAAGGCTTTGTGTTTCCTCCTCATGTCTTCTGCAAATGCCATGAGATATATCTGGACCTGGGTCATTCCATCTGGTCAGTGGGTAGCCACATAAACATTTGCAAAGGAAATCCTGGCAGGCTTGTGTTCTTCTAAGTGTCACCCTTCTTTATTACATATCTTTCCTTAGTGTTAACCTGCCCCGCCACAGCTGCCCAATTACAGTTGAAAGAAAGTCACTTGTGAGTTGTGTGAAGAGTGGTTGCTGGTGGACACAGTTTAGCATGCAGACTGAGACCTCAAATGGATGTTTTATAGTTTTATGGATTAGTTTTGTTTTGTTTCTTGTTGAAATGTATTGCATAACTGTTGGATATATATTTCAATTTAAAACAGAGCTATTTATTGTTCAGGAACAGCATGTAATGTTCTCTGTATATTTTCCAGTGGGAAAATGCTGGTATTGTCCCACTGTTCTGCATGGAAGGCATCTGTATGAAGTTTCATTTGCAAGAGAACAGCTCCAAACATTTACAGCCATTGGAAAAGTCACGCACAAAGCTTGACCTTGTTGAACGATAGACCACACAGACAAGCATTGCGTGCCAGCTATTGTGTTTACCTCCCACTCACAGGCTCTGGCTTGATGACTTCCCCCAGTCTGAGATGTTGATGAACAGTATGATAGTACATTCTATTCCCTTAATTCCACACCATTGTGAGGACTCTTGCATTTACTGTACATGCTGACGTTTCAACAAAATGCTCATATAGTGGACATTTTGATTTTAGATTACTTAAAAGGGGAATGTCTGTTTATTAATTTTCCATTATGGAAATGTTTGTTTCTGATGCAAATAATTGAAATTGTTTGTACTGAACTCTATCTTTTAGCTTTCATTAATTATGGTTTTCCTACATGAACAAACAAGAGTTCAGGATGGTGTAGGAATCGTGAGGACAGGTGGTTTCAGCAACACTGGTGTGAATTGTTTTCCGTTCAGAGCTTGTAGAGCATCTGGTGGCCCTAGACAGCGTCCTTGTCTGCTTTAACTGTTATGTAATCCACCACCTAACCATGTGCTCTCTTCTTGTTCCTCATTGGCCTAGAGAGACCTTGTATTTGCATATCCTTTCCAAACGGGGCAGTTGAGATTGAGCTTTACTTGTGCTGCTGACTTTCACATCCATTAAGCTTTAGAATGCTTGACCACATTTCCACAAGCTGCTCGGTTGCATTATTTGGGGGTGAACTGGATTAACCATAGCAAAGGTCCAGAATACCGTTTGTTTTTGTCAGAAATACTGCCGAGTGGTCCTGTGAGAAGCAGCCTGAGTCAATAAATGGAAGACTGCTCAGGTTTCTGTTTACAGATATCATATTGTGTGTTCATGCTGGCTTATGCATAAGGCTTTCAACAACAAAATTGTCTTGTTAAGTAACATTCGGGGATCCAGATTTGTGTAATCAATTCATGGGAAAGGTATTTTACCCATATATAGACCACAGTAAGCCCAAAATTGCAGTGGTTAGAGTTTGCAGCCTCTTGAATCTAGTTTGATTGCAAATGCACTTGGTTTCAATAAATCCTATGGACCACCAAAGATGGCTGGTAAACATTTTTAGTTTAATCTTGCAAGGATAATGAGCTTTAAAATCAAATTAGAAACATATAGATGCCCTTCTGCATAACCACATTATAGGTTTCTAGGTGTAAAATCACACACTCAAAGAACTCAGTAAACATCACACTTTTAGCGCCATTCTGCCAACCCTTGTTCTGATGTTTATTTTACTGTTATAATGGTTCTGATATTATATACTGCTTTTTTTGTAGAAGGAAAAGCTTAAAAAAGATTAGATCATAACCAGACATGGAGGATGATAAAGGCTGAAAGGAACCTCTGATTTCCATTTCGATTATGTAGCCTGTTCTATATCTGCTTCATCTTATTTAATTTTGACAACGGCAGTATTGGAGTCAGGACATGCTTTACATTCTCACAGAGGTTTTAATTGTCATTTCAGGTCTCATTAGCAGACAGAAGCATAAATTACTGCAATTTTACACACACTCACACACAAACACACACGGTTAGATTTTTCAGTCAAGTCACCTTTATGTTACAGATTGTTTCAAAGCAGCTTTACAGTGTTAACAGGTAAATTATGCATTTCGGCTGTTGTTCAGCTGAAGTCAGTTCAGTGTTGATTCAGTTCCGTTGTGAAGATCATCAATTATTAAACTAGTTCATTTAATTTATAAAGCAGTTCTGCAAAAAATGATGTCATCGTCCAGCTCAGTTCAGTTCTCATACAACAGCGTCAGTACAGTCTGATCAACAATATTGTTGAATATTAAGTGTCCCCAACCCCAACTAAAGCCGGGTGCACACTGTGCGATTTATAATAGTCCTTTACGATTGTTCCTTGTCAGACTGTACGAACATGATCCCCCCTGTAAGCCATGACACACTGTAAGATCTCAGTTGTTATTTTTTTATATTAAAAAATGGACGCACACAAGAAAACTTGTCCAGAGTTAATACATCATCAATCAATGACACACTCGGTGATGTGAGCTGTGTTACAAGCGGAAAATCTCTAATGTGTATTTTGGTCATGGTTTGTCTTGAAAAACGAAGACAATTTGACGGTCGTCGTAGAAGTCACACTGCAGGACTGTGAGCCAAATCTTCTGACACTGCCATATCGTCGGAGGTCAAAATTGATCGCAACGGTCATTAATTTGAAATTTTTAAATTGTTAATTATATTAACATTTTCTAACATACATTCTAAAATAAACTGCATGCTATATGTGATTAACAGTAGGGTTTTTTGTTTTGATTTTCTTTTACGTTTCACATACTTGCAAAAACACTAAAAAACAGCAGGCACTGTTGATTTGAAATGACTGTATTTTTGTTGCCGTTATATAATTCCATTCATCCATTGCTATCTTGTCTTGCCGACTGCCAAACATGCTAAAATGATTAATCTGTATTTTTTTGTAGTCCAGTCCAGATTTGAATTCAGATTAACCTTTTTTTTTGTAATTTTAGCCAAGTGTAATTTGATGATCGTGCCCAAACACATTTCCACAACTACTCCAATCCTTGGAAACAAACCTCTCCAGTGTTCGTCTTGGACGGTAAATGAAAGCGAGTAAGCTGCTTGTGACCGGGATATGACTGGGCGCCACAGTTCTGCCAACCGCTCCATTGTAACAAATGTATTTTACAGGGCAGGTAGTTTTGTCTGGCCTTTTTTCTTTGTGGGCTCTTTGCCCTGCAGCCATTTCCCTCAAAGGAAACCTTTCCTTGTCCTTTCAGTTTCATTTCCGCGACTTGCATAAGGCTGTCACACTTTTGTTCTGCTTTGATTGTGCTTATTCTTTGTGACATCTTCTTTACATTACAAAGGACTCACTTAAGCTTTGAAAGGATTGTGACTCACTAAACATACAATATAACAGCTTATTTTCTGCTTCCAACACTGAAATCAAAGCTCTGAGGTGGAGGTAACGGAGACAAAGTCAGCTAAATGTTTTGGACTGCACTTTAAAAAGGTCAATACACATTTCCTCTCTCTCTCTCTCTCTCTCTCTCTCTCTCTCTCTCTCTCTCTCTCTCTCTCTCTCTCTCTCTCTCTCTCTCTCTCTCTCTCTCTCTCTCTCTCTCTCTCTCTCTCTCTCTCTCTCTCTCTCTCTCTCTCTCTCTCTCTCTCTCTCTCTCTCTCTCTCTCTCTCGAGGGGAAAGGAACAAGACAAACAAAATCTGCCCCTCTTGACAAATATTCCACCAATTGCCAATGGACACAGTCCTTGGAACAGTGTTTAAAGAGTGATGGATTTAGGGACTTTTGTCCATACTTTTCTGGTAATTTATTGATATGATGAAGCTCGTTTCATCTGCTTGGTTTAGTAGTGGCCTGAACTTTATCCGTCATTAAAAACAGTGGGAGTTCTCCGCACATGATCCGTGTGATAGAGTTCCTTGGACACAAAGCGGATTTAAAGAGGGAGTGCGGGCGTCCGTCCAACTAGGACAGAATGTACCGCACGAGCCTGCTCACATGCATAAATCTGCATGCAGCTGTCGTTTTGCGCCGCCGATGAATCAATACAGCGTTTGAGTTTGTTATTGCCTTTGGTGTCTGCGCTGACATGATAGGCACACTAAGCTCGAGTGTTTTTCACCTTCTCTTGCACAAAATAAACCAGAGATTCAGTGGTGGGTAGAAAGAGGGAGGGCTGATACTCTAATCCTGTGCTGCATGCGTGTGTTTACACCTCCTCCCTAATGTCATGTGCTCTCATGTGCACTGACTGGCCCTTGTGTAAAGAACTCTGACTGAGCTGGAATGCACATAGCACCACAAATAAGGTTTTTAGCACACATTAAAAGAGAGTTAACTGTTTTGAAATGTTTTCAGCAGAACACCAATGTAATAAACTCAGAAATCGCTATTAAATTTCAAAATAGTTAAATGTGAAATTTTGAAGCAGAAAGACTAAAAAAGTTATTTTGGTAACACTTTACTATGTTGTATGCATTATAAAGGTATTCATAATGTAAATTAACATTTTCCAAAGATTCCTATTTACATCTGAAATTGGTTGTTTGTCATGATGCATTATACTTTCTAAAGGTCTAACAATGAATAGATATGCTTTTATAATATTATAACTGTGGTTACAATTATTCATGAGACCATACAATGCATTATAAGGTACATTACGTGACATAATTAATGCATTAAAAATACTTTTATAATGCATTATATAAAGGCTTTTACCATTATTTCTTGTAAAACATACTCCAATAATTGTTTTATTTACTCAAATGAATATTTTTTTCGGGGGATTTAAATATGCACTTTTTCCTCTATAAAAGTGTTTTACTCCTAAAGGAATGGTATTTTTTGCTAAAAAAAACATGTTTATGTTTATATATTAGCCAATCGTGTGGCATTATGTGTCTGAATAACCCACAAGGTTTTATTCAAAGAGATTCAATTATTATTATTGACCTAAAATGGAAATATGTATTTGCTTAATTTTGCTATTTTAGAAAAACAACTCTAAAATAATTATGTTGGATCTAACATCATTGGACTCTGAACAACAGAAGTAACAAATGTTTAAATATCCTCTTTCCATACAGGTTTAGAATGACATGAGGATGAGTAAACTATGACGTATATTTTTGAATGAATGTTTCCACCATTAAATCTTGTCGGGATCAGGAGGGAGCCCAACAGAGTCAAAGACTTTGAAAACCCCTGGTTTAGTAGATGATAGATGATCTGTAATGTGTTTACCACCTGCATAGCAGAAACACTTGTGCATTACTACCACGACTCTTTATGAACTACAATTGGATTTAGGCCCTCTATCCACAGTTTGCCTTGTCTTATCAGCATTCCACCCCTCTCCTCCGACTTAGCTGGTGATTTACGCTGGAACTTTGTGGTCACATTTGCACTTAATACAAACCTTTAAGCAAGAACCAATTGTGCTCCCCAGTGTAAAACCTCTCTCTGCGTGTCTAGCAGAGAGAAAGCTTAAACTTATCTTCTTCCAAATGGAGAGCGTGAATCCTCAGTAGGCACAAACCTTGTTTATTTTCTAATTTTATCTGAATGCATTACTTCAGTGTTGGCTGCCAAAATGCTGGTGATTTTGTGCGCCAGCACTGGAGCCCCTCCAAATAGTTTAAAAGTGGATGATCCAAAAAAACAAAACAAATGTGGTTGATAATTAGGCATTACTGCTGCATCAGTTCGTTTTTTATTTGAGGATAGAGAGATACATCTTTGATCGTATAAATAAAACAACCCCATTAAATCCAAGAGATCAAAATGTTTAAATAGGCAAGACTGCCAATCAGTCAACTGCTTAAAAACACATTAGTTGTACAGGGTCAGAAGTTCCTATTTAATGATCTAGGCTGTGGACGGCCTGGCATAACGCGTGTGGGGTGGAGGTTTGTACTTAGATCAGAAGCCCTGTGTACTAATTTGTAAGCTCAGATCCCTTATGTATTGTCATTTTAGCTTCTTTAGTATTTTGCTATAAACTTTATCATCCTAAAGAAATTTGCAGAGTAACATGTTTTCTGTTGCTATTTTATTCAGCATACATATTAAAATCAAATAAAAACTGTTAAAAAAAACCCTTCAAAATACATGAGGTATTGAGCTGAAAAATCACCGCTAGTAACGTTTTGCTCTAAACCTTATGACCATAAAGTAAATATTAAAATATGTTGTATTTAAACATCCTTTCCAAACTGTGGTAGAAGTGCCAAAGTGCGTATTTATACTCTTAAAACTTTAATTAAACTTTTATATCTGCATGTTCAAAGTGTAGTCAGACCATACTCTTTTTCATAGTGTGGGTATGACTGAAATAGCATGAACAGCTCTCTGGAGGTTAAATGAATTAAGCCAGGTGCACACTATGATTTAGAATAGTCCTGTACGAATGTTGCTTGTCAGACTGTACAAACATGATCCCCACTGTAAGCCATGTCACACTGTTGGATCTGCTGTCATTCATGTCAGACGCATTAGAAACAGACACGTGCAAGACTCGAGTTTTACATCATCAATCCGTGACACAAGCATGCAATACATGCAGGATTGAAATGCTGGCTTGCAAACAAAAACAATCTCTAGCAGTAATTTTGATCATGGCTTGTCATGAAAAGAAAAATGGCGCAAGTGATGGTTTGTTGTTGTCTCACTCATCAGGTTCTGCATTTGACAGTTGTCGTTGTAGAAGTCACACTGCAGGACTGTGCGTCAAATCTTCTGACACTGCCAGAATTTCGTCGGAGGTCAAATTTGATCGCAACGGTCAGTAATCGGCTGTCGTCGGTGAACATGTTGAACAAAGACTTCAGATTTTGGCCTAGGATCAGAGGATTCTCAGCATTTGTCTCAGATCACGGCCAAAATCATATGCTCAAGGTGGCACCCAAGACGCACCCTGCTTTAGGAGGAATATAGATACTTGGCACACTTATGTATGGGGGACATCTAAAATTAATTTGTGGTCTGATTATCCCTGTCCAACCCATTTACACCATTCTCACTATTTTTTCAGCATCTGTTTTTGATTCAAGATATTTAATACAATACAATTACCAGAATTAAGATTTTATTTAACTTTAATTATAATTTAGGTTTAAATTTACCGCCATAATAAAAACTAAAAAAAAAAAAAAAATACCTCGGAAAATGCCATTTATGTCAGGCATGGTAATATTTCTTTTTTTGTTTGTTGTTGTTTTTTTCTTATATGTCATTACTCATGTTATTGCTCAAGTGTGAAAAGTCTGGGAAGAAGTGAGGCTGTAATTCTATTATGTCCAGGTGTTCTGCCAGCGGCTTTCTGAATTCAGTTGAAGTTGATGTTTCACTAAAAGTAGTCTACTAAATCCATCAAACATTAAACAGTGAGCTAAAGTGTAACTGAAATGTCTGGATGTTTCTTCCTGTCAAACAGGCTACAAATGAATGCTTTATACATAGTGCTATTTCCTTCAACCATTAGATTAATATTTTAGTTTAACTTTGGTTTGTATGTGTTGCAGTTTTAACTTTTTAAAAGAGAGGTTCATGCCTCATCCGGAACATTAATTAAACCTGAAAGCATTATGCACTGGCTGAGTGGAGTTGGCCATTGCACAGTCCTTTCTTCAATACCCCAAATCTGCCCTGTGGCATTTCCCATAAAAATGTCTCTCACACACAAATCTAATACTTTATATTTTTTTAGTATCCTCCTTGTAGTTGAGTCTCACAGCTTGAAGTTTAACTGTTTTCATCTTCTGTGTTGATGAGATATGACTATTTACCATGCATACAGGAAAGGCGTGTGTTGAACCGTTAGTAAACAAGGACATCTCCCCATCTGCAGTCAATAAACAAGGGAATGAATGTTATATAAAAGAGTAAATACACCAATGTGCATGTCATATGTGTGCAAAGCCCTGGCCTGAGAGTGTTGCATGTGTTTGTATAGGATAGTGGTGTTTTGTTTGTGTGGCTGAGGGTTGAAGCACACTAATAATCTCTAGCATACTCGTGTGAAGTGCTGCCTTTCCCAAACCACAGGAGAGTTGTAAAAGTCTCTAGAGAACACCGTGTTCCTCCTCAGTCTGTTGAAAAATGCTGTATGTTGAGAATATGTGACAGGTGGGTAGCAATTACCATGTAAAATGATATGACGAAACAAACACAAAAATGTACACAGAGCCATACCGGCTCAGCTCCATCCTGGATTGCCGTGTAAGAACCATGCAATTAGTCTCGCTCTTCACATTTATTATTTCACCGTGACTTCCCATATTTAATCTTTAACGGTGCTTGAGGCTTCAAAACAAAAGCAAAAACAAGCTGGATGTTGATGTGTTTGCATTGAAGCACTTAAATCAGCTTATTGCAAGGGCTTTTCTTGTTAATTTATCTTCATTGTGCCAAGTTCAGCCATTTCAGACTTAAGTGATTAATATTGCAGAAGTTACTTCACATATGGAATGCTGTAAATTTCCCACCGCTGGTCTGTTAGAAGCATTTCTTCCCCTGAAGGTGTAAACAGGAAGAGAAACTGATAGGCTAGGCAGAACTCGAACCGAATAACAATCTCACAATTTAACTAAAACACATCTTAGCATTTTCTAAAAGCTTTTATCAATGAAATTAGTAACCATTTAGTTATTATTTTGTGTCGAATCAAATTGATTCTGATCAAACTGACACTTCTTGATTGACAAATTCTCAAATTTGTCAGTGAGGTATTAATCATAAAGCTTTAACACATCTTCTGAAGGCATCTTTACAGTTCTATTAAAATACAGTTCAGTACAGGGAGGTCTATGGTACATATTTTGAGATTTCATAACTAGGAAAGTGAGAGACATGAGCACACAGACAGCAGGTTAAGCTCAGGCTGAGTTGAAGCATGTACCTTGCCAAGGTAGGCTTAATTGTGTCCATTACACTAATGCCTTCTTTATTACTTTAGACGTGGAACGAAAAGACGGTGGGTTACATAACTGTCTCAAACATCAACATCAATGTCTGATTAGCATGTTCTCATGTCTGTGACTAGCGTACTCCAAATGTCTTAGATGTGTAGACATGGTTTTCCCCACTTTCCAGACAAAGAAAAAGATCTTGGAAGATTTACTTGGTTTTACTAGGAGTAACACATTAAAAGACTCACCCTCATGTTGTTAAACAAACAAACAAAAAAAATGCTGTGGAACTCAAATTGAGACTTTCTGAAGAATATATTGGCCTCTTTCTTTTATATATAATTAAAAAGTAAGTGAGGACTGGGGCTGTCAAGCTCCAAAATGAGAAAGATAGTCCATATGCACAACTGCACAACTCTGAAAATTTTAATACCTGCCGTAGATCTGACTTTTTCAATGAATCAGTTGGTCCAGTTTACAATACATCTGCTTTATTTGTAAATCTGACTCCTTCAGTTCTCAAGTTCAACTCACTGATTCAATGATCTGGTTAACAGCTTGCTGGAGGGGAAGATTATCAGTGAATTACAGCCTACATTTTGGCCTATTTCTCACACAAACTGAATGACTTGGAAAACTTGAAATACATAGAGTTGCATGAGTCATATGGACTACTTGTATGATAAATTTATGGTGCTTTCTACATATTTTTTGAAGCTTTAGCGCTCATTCATTGTAACTGCATAAACCAAAAGTGGACAGCACTTCTGTTTCACTATAGAAAGAAAGACACACTGGATTGATGACAGAATTTGCATTTTTGGGTGAAGTAATCCTTGAAGTTCTCCAAAAACTCAGCGATTTCTCAACAGTGATCGTTTCAGTCAGAGAGTTATTTATTAGGAAAAAAATCACTATTCTGGTTTAAATTAATGTCTTTGTGTAGGTACAGTATGAGAGATAACACCATGTTGTTGTCATTGCGTCGGTGGTTTTAGCCTTAATTTTACCTTTAGCACCAGTGTTTACAAGAATTTTTGTCATCTTCACCCCACGTCACAGGGGTAAAATTTCCTTAAATAGTATGAGGTCTGGAACTCATGACTCCTGAGTTTCCTGAAGCAGGAAAAACTAAATGGTTTATGTGGTCAAAAATAGCTTGTATTTTCCCAGCTAAGTAGATGCCTGCTAAATCAACATGTACTCACTTGTGGTGGGAATATCATGACAGCTCTCATTGGCCTCCACACCCAGCAACCAGACCAAAACATTGAATATCCTCCTCAATCAGAACACAATTAAAACATGCAAGAATTGACCAGCAGAAGATATGACATGATCCTATTGTTAATCCAACTGTTGATGGACTAAAGAACGAAAACAACGGGCCCAGCTGCCCTCCTTTTATATTTTAGATGCATTTGCAGAGACAATAGCAAGAAGGGTTCACCTGTGCAGACGTCAGGCTAACTGCACTCCAAGGCCTCTGTTGGATTAAACCAACGTCATAAGGAAGAGATGAACATCCGGGTTGTGTTTTGAAAACACTCACTTTTAACAATACCTACTCTTGAGGTAATATCCAGTGTTGTTTACTGCATTTAGTTTCCTGTATAGGACTCAGCATTGCCAAGCCAAGCAGATCTAAACTATGATTATTCCTCAGTCATGACAGGCTCCAAACATAATTCAGAAAAATACACAGTTTTACAAGTATGCAACATGCATCATTAATACACTGTAAAGAAGTGAGGTAAGCACAGTTTCTAGAAATGTTCAGCTATTCTCTTGTTATGGAATGTGACAGAGGAGCTGTGTGTTTCAGAAACTAATCTTCCAAACCTGAATGCCTTCCAAGAATAATGAGCCTCAAGCAGCTCTGCAGATGATTTATTTTTCTTTCTTTTTTTCTTTTTTTTCGGTTCTCTCTCTGTGGGCATCTGAGATCTGCAAAATTAGATTTCAGATGATGATTCAAGAAAAAGGACACCAGATTGCTGTTAACACGCAAGATTATGAAATGTTAAATCTTAAGGCATGATGTTCTTCTGTGGCAGAAGGATTCATATTACCTCCATGGATGGATGGATGTATGGATGGATAGATGGATGTATGGATGGATAGATAGATGGATACATGGATACATAGATACATACTAACCAATGGATGGATGGATGGATGGATGAATTGCTTTCGCACCTTTATGGTCTTTTGAGATGGTCAGTGGGTTGTCTGTGGGAGTGGAGAGTGTATTTATGGCAGGAGACATGCTGAGATCATTCCCAGGGGATCCAAGTGTTGATTGGCTGAGAATCATGATCAGGACAAACAAACGCTCTTGTATTCCTTCATGCTGCTGCATGTGAGCAGAAGGAAAGCACCTTACAATATTCTGCATGCAAATCAAGTAGGAGTTTCACATTCCATGCTTGACATTCAGTAAGCAATACAAGGTATTACTTTGTTTCTTATTCACAGGCTGTTTTTTGCCTCGTACCTACTAGGTTAGAAGGTTAAATGTCTTACTGCAAGCTTGAGATGTCCTGAATACAGATGTGTTCAATTCCAAGAACTGAGGTGAATAGACTATATGCATTAGTTATTACTTCATAATTGTTCTACACTGCTTTGCAACTGGTATTTTTACCAGTTATGAAACAACTATAGTATGTGAATATTTAATAGAATACAGAGGCTTCTTTACTTTGATGGTCTCAACAGCACTTGGCCATATGAGTCTCTTAAAAGAGAGTAAGATTCATAACAAGATATTTCTTAAGCAACAATAATTATTACCAGTCTTACGTGTTACAATTGGCTGTTTTTCTGCCTTTTGCACACTCATGTGAAATTAAAACAGTTTGAACTTTCCCTAGGGAACCTACAGAGGTTAAAGTTCAACTGGTTTTGCAACAGCATCCCAGGTGAGACATTTGACCCCCAGTCAACCTATACTCTACCCTGCACTCACATGCATTCATCACATATAAAGTTATACAACAACACAATACACCAGCAATTTAACTGCTCAGATTACAATCTTAAACACAAAACCATGCTGCTAAGAATACTATATCCTTTTAGGGGAAAAAAAAATGTTGACCTGTCTGGTACATGCATCACATTACTTACAAGTTAAGTCAGATTTATTTGTATAGCGCTTTTCACAATACATATTGTTTCAAGTAGCTTTAAAAGTCATGTCAATTTTTATAATATCTTAATATCATCTTGCCTTATTGTCACATTTAGCAGATTAGAGCTGGGCGACAAATTGTGTGACAAAACAAGCAGCAATCAAGTAGTTTAAATATCCTATATAGTCTACATACATGAATATTGTTAATATAGTTATAGAATGTAGTTCCATTTTGCAATGAAATAAGTCAAGCAGTGGAGATTTGCTATATAGTAAATATCGCTTTACGTAAGTGTATTTGTATAAAGTTATATTATGCAATTTTCATTTTGCAGCAATATAAACAATCACATAGCTGAGATTTTATATACCTTAATGTGTGTATACTGTCTAATGCAGGCAAAGTAGGACGTACTATATATAACTTTTAAAATATCACTCTCGAAAATGTTACATTCTTTCAACGATATAACAATCAAGTTGATATTTGCAATATATATGCTGTTTATACTTGATGAAACCTGTGAGGTTTTGTTCAATTTTTAACAATTCGGTGTAGTGACAAGCCTTATTAATATTTAGCCTATTGATGTGTATCACTGACATAGTTAAGCGATGCATATAAATAACAGGGTTCAAATATCGATATCACCCACCCCTAAGCAGTTTATCTGAGGAGTTGATTGAAAGTAGTCTATGCATATACATAACACATTGTACGTAGTACATAATATCTTTAATCAAATCTAGCAATACAACTCCCAGAAACCCAACAATTTTGAGGTACTCGGGTTCATCATGAAAAAGTTCTGTAATAAGAGCACATCATTTTCCCCCATGACACACGTCAGTGCTAGAAAACAAACTGTGCTTGTCCCGTGGTAGGACTCGATTCGAGGCTTTCCTCTCAAATCCCCAACCTCATGCTGGTGGCCTTTGTTCTGCCCCACTTGGTCAAAATAAGGTGTTCCAAGCACATTCTTTGTGAGACTGGTACCACAGAGGAGCACACCTCTCACACAGACACATAGTGTTTCACAGTGTTTCCCAAACCCCCAGGGAAAGATGGACACAGTTCCTCTCGGATCTAATGTGTCTAGGAAGAATTCCAGCACTGTTAAATAAGAGCACCTTCCCTTCTCCCTCCTACAAAGAGTCTCTTTTTGAGGAGAGTCTAAGCCACTCAGATAAAGTTGGAGGATCTTTATTGATGTATGTACAGTATATCCTCCTCATTTAAAACTCATCGAGTTGAGGGACTGATAAAAAATGAGTTCTGTATGTTCCTGCAACTCAGAGTCATTGGCCAACTTCTGTTGGTATATTTTACCTCTTGCACCAGCCCAGAGATTAGTTAAGAGTTTAGGGTGGAACTACTACCCATGTGTTTGTGAGGCAACATCCTTTTATGGTTGTGTGAAAGTATAATGTTGGTTTCCAGATCCTCTTTCTATAGGTGTGAGTGTGGTAAGCTTATTACATTCCCACACCCTTAGAAATCTGTAAAAACAAGAGCAATAGTGGTTTACCTCAAATAAACAGAACATTTGGTCTTGTGAATACAAAATGCTCTGTCATAAGATATAGTTGTGTGTGTGTTAATGGGAATAAACAAGACGTTGTCGTAGATAATACTTGGGAGACAAATTAAATTCATTAGTCACTATTCACAACTATTCACGGTTTACTGCTTCTGCAAAACAGAGAGAACATTAAGAAGATTATATTTTAAGAATGACCAGTTAACATTAAATTATGAGAGACTTTATGGATGAAAATTATTTGTGTCAAACTGGCTTGGGTAGATACTGAGATAAATCACCCAAAGCAATATTAGAGAACTTAAAGATTCAATACTTTTAGTCTGACTCTATACATTGTCTGACTGCAACAAAAGGTCATGACATGAGTTTGTGCACACACAGACATAAGTCTCACAAAACATGCTGTCGTGTCACAGAAAATCTGAAACTGTGGTTTGTACAATGGATTTTTTTTACATATCTGTGGTTATGACTTATATGCATCCCAAGTTGAACAATGGGTCATGTACCGGTATTTGTTTGCTTTTTATGTCTGAAGTAGATTGACCATACGCCCAAGCACTACTCTAGAAATCTTTTACAATGATTCTTGTATTCCACTGGAATTCCCTCGAATGTGTATTTATCGTCTTATAAGTCTAATATGAACTGTATAAAGTATATAATCTAATTCTAAATTATAGAATTAGAAATTATCATGTATTTTAAATATAACTAATATAACTCTTGAATGTATTTATTTGGATTCAGGCGTCAGTTTCTCTGATGTAATTCAATGGAAAATTTGCAGCAATTTTTTAATTATACTCAATTTGGTAGCTGGACACCAGTCAGCGCATTGCATATTAAACACTTTGCCCTCGTAATGACTTTGTCTATTTATACTGTCAACTTTCTTCTAAAGGATCTAAAAAAATAATAATTCCCGAAGTAAACATCTCTCATTGCTTCTGTCTCTACAGGATGCACCTGGGAGCGAGAGGCTGTTTGTATAAAGTGAGAATGAGGTAACACCGTTTACACTGCGGATCACACTCAATAGTTTTCCACAACAGGGTATTAGATCTGAGGCTTAGGAAATAATGTCACTCCACTGAAATATGGCACAAACAGCCTACTCTGAGCCTATATTTATATACAGAGCAAATAAGTAAATGTATCAGTGCACACATGCGAACATGCGAACCCGGCCACACATCACCGGGCCTTGACATAGAAATCCGCCCACTATACCAAACTGAAACAGATGTTTGGGAGTTGCATAACAGCAGAGATCTTGCAGCTGTTTTGGGCAGCTGTCAATGCATTAATTATGCCTGGTAATACACCTAATGCATTGCATGGTCTCGTGAATAATTGTAACCACAGTTATAATACATTATAATACTAATCTATTCATTAAACCCACCTTTAGAAAGCATTATGTCTATTATCCATTGAAACACGAAAAACAACCAATTTCAGATGTAACAAGGAATCGGCTAATGTTATAATGCATTTTAAAGTTTTTTTTTACAATTATTTATGAAAAGACATAATGCATTATAATATAACATAGTCAATACATTTATAATGCATTAATCATAAAGGCTTCAAACTGAATTGTTACCAAAGATTTATTATTGCTATTTATTTATATTATGGTAACATTATAATATAACATTATTATTATTATTATTTACTTTGTTGGTTACTTAGTTATTTGCTAAAAGAAGTTATATTGTCTATATTACACAATGAAGTAACACAATATGAACCTTCGGTAACACTTTATTTTACAGACTTGTTGTTATATGTTGCATTATTGTATAACAGTAAATTATGTGTAATTACAAGTAACTAACCCTAAACCAAACCCTATTTCTAATCCTATCCTATAGTAAGTACATGTTGTTAATTGATATTACTCAGTATGTAAATGTATAATTACACTGTGATAAGGACACCTTAAAATAAAGTGTAACCCAATCTTCATATTCACATAAACTTGTTTATTTTTTCAGTGTGGTTTGTCTATTCTATTTGCAATAAATTGTCTGTACAGTTTTAAATTGTAAGCCTTTTCCCATATAAATGTTCAGTACAATTAAGTTGATTTTAGTTCAATATATAGCTTGATGTTAATAACGCAAATAAAACATGAATGAAATATCAGATCAGAGTGCATTTGGATTCTGATATTTCCAGAAGTGATTTCCTTTTAAACCTCCGGCCATCTGCAATAGGACCCAGTGGACGTGACCCGCTGGACCGCATAGTCTTTTGAATATACTTTATTACCGCCTACCTTAGAAACTTCTGTTGAATACTGAGATGTGGGTCTTACATAAGGGATTGAGTTACACTGAGCGTGCCCTTCCTAAGGAGAGAAAGATGAGGGTTTCACACGCCATGGTCTGTTTTCTCACTATGCTTGGCCCCAAAGCCTTGTGGATCACTACAGAACAGTAGCCATTGTGCACTTAGCTCTAGATCTGTGTATGTACATGAACATCTGCAATTAAACCAACTTTTTTCCATGTAGTTTTTTTTAATAGTCCAGTGGAAAGTCCAAACTTAGCATATTTTATTATCATGCACATGGCTCACTGAGGTCATTGACATTTATCTTTATATATATATGTAATTACTGGAAAGAATTTGATTATTCACATAAAGAAGTTTCATTGCATGTAGTAAAATGTGAGCAGCAAGTGATGTCAGTGCATACTTGTATAGCAAATGTCTGTCATAAACTACCATGCATGCTAAGAGGATATTATTGGTCTAAATAATTGCTTTGTGAAGGCCTTATCTTCCATGAATGAACTTTACTCATGTAGTGTCAAACACCTCATATTTAATTAAAAGACTCGATCTTATATTGAGGCCACGATTGCTCTGATTTTACATCACATTTAAAGTTGGAATTTTTATAGACACTAAGAATCTGATTGTAACTTCTAATAGGTCGTATGCACTAAATATAAAACTACAGAAAATGTTCTTGTCCTTCAAGAAGAAAAATAAAAGGTCTCAGGGAAGTATTTAGTGTAAACATCAGGTTTATTGCAATGTGCACTTTGCATCCGTAAATCGTTAAAAATAAAAAAAAATAAACACCATGGACACAATAAAGCAACAATACCCATGTTACAAAAAGACTGCTGTCAAAAAACTTCTTCCTGTGAAAAGTTACACATGGTCCTGTTGGCTTGTGAGTATTAGGGAAGTCTTTGGTGGTTAGAAAACAAAGTTCATTGAAATACATGTGGCCTCCTTCAGACACCATCATGCCGGTTAGTTGGTTGGCATAGAAGGTCACGGAACACGTTCGACATGTCAGCAGAACATTCGCAGCAACATTATCCGCCCCTCACCTCCCTCCGTTTCAGAACATTTCGCTTTACATCAGGTGCTAATTTACAGAACTATAGCATATGTATACAGATTTTCATTCCCACAAAAAGAAAAAAAAAAAATCATTTTTACACACAGCCCACATAAACAAGTTGATTTTGTTCCGTTTCAAAACACAAAAAAGCAATAATCCCCATAAGCAGCAGTCCCCATCTGCAGAGATACAAGCGATGCTATACAAATCATATGGCAGGAGTCACCGCTGTGGACGAGAGGACCGGTGCTCCGTACAGGTCCGTCTCAAGCGTCCTGAACTACGGGAGCTAAGAATGTCCACAGCACTAGGGATCAGTGACACGGAGGGCAGGAGCAAGAGTACCATACAGCTTGCGTCAGGTGGGGCTCTCGTGAGACTGTGGGGGCATCTCGTAGGGACGTACATTTCCTTGGCTTGACCGAAGATGCGCTCTCGGCCAGCTCCATCAGGCAAACCCCTCTCCGTCTCTTCGTGAGAGGGACCAAAGGAAAGCAAGGCTGGGCCCCCTTCCAAGCAAGGGGCACGTCAGTCCCGTTGTACAGTAACCTCAGACGTCTACATCACTCTCTCTTTTTCCATGTTAGTCCGAAGAGATTGTCGGATAATACAGAACTTGGCCACTGGTACGTCGTAATGCTTTCATTTCAGGTCAGGTTTCATCTGTACAGCCAGCTTCATCTTGAAGTTGCATATCTGGAGGTCCATTTCAGGTGAGAGCTGTGGCTCTGCCCGCCCCATGGCAGAGCCACTTATACAGCAGACCCCGTGCTGATGTACTGGTGCTCGTCGTTCTCAGGGGAGCCCAGCTCCAGAGGCTCCAGGGGGAGGCTGGAGTCTGAGGGCAGGCGGGACTGAAACTTCTCCAGCTGCTCTGGGCTCGCCAGGTTCTTCAGCAGGCTGTTCTCACGCTCCAACTGGTTGTTTTTCTCTGCCAGCTCCTTGATCTGCTCCTTCAAGATCTCCACTTCTTCTCTGACTGCATACATTAAGTGATTCTTTACAAGATCCTACAAGATAAATACAGAAAATTAAGTTTCCATGATCACACCAAAACATAGACTATTAAATACACTGCAACTGATCTGTTTGCATGTGGAATTAATGTATGAAATCTGATTTTTCCAGCTAATTGAGCACATGTATTTTACTCCTTGAATAGCCCAACGAAATAAACTGCATTATGTTCTATCAATGTGAGGGAAAGAGAATCCAATGGGCTGTTTACACAATATTGTAATTAATTAATAACTGAAAAATGTGTATGCGTTTTGGCCATTCATTAACTCGACAGCAGTGTTTTTGGGGCCTGAAAACAAACTTTAAAAAAAGGATTCAAAGTGCAAGTGTTTGACAACGAAATCCCTATTGTCTGTAAAGTTAAAAACGCGAATTTGTGAAAACGGAGGCGCCATGCATATTACATTTTAAGTCTATAGGCGCGTAGTATTTCTTTACAAAGTCACATCGCCAACTACTGGTCTAGTATGAATAATACCGCGGACGGAGCTGCCAAATATCACGTCATTTTGTGATCGTTTCCCACGGTTAGGTCCTGAAAGTAGTTTTCGAGTATAAGTAAATTACTGAAGCGGTACTTTTTTTTTTTAATTACAAGTTGTGATTTTCGTTTCATGTGTCGCACAGTAATGATCAATCTACAGGTTATTTAGTGCTGTAACATCCTGAAGTTTGCCTGTCAGAGTTTTTCAGTATAAAAGTAAATCGGGTTTAAATGTCAGGAGTTCCTGTCGAAAGTAACACTTGTTATTTTTGTCCCGCTACATTGAAAATAGTTACATTGAGAAGTTATGTTATGCTTATTTAATTTTTATATTTTTCATGTTGAAAAAACATTTTATAAAATGGACTGACATAAAAAAAATTGAAACAGTTACTTTTGAAACATTTGATTAAACTGAAATTTAAAATAAAAGTGTAAATTACCTATTTTACTATTTTATCTTTTGCAAAGATAAAAGCCAAAATATGTTTGCAATTATATAACAAGGTCATACTCAGTTATATTTAGGCTAAAAAAATCTAGCTTGTATATTGTTGTTACTTTTGACCCACGTATTACTTTCGTCCCAACTGACGGGGTCGAAAGTAACATGAGCAGTCTTATGTTCAAAGTGAAATTATAATTACGTTTTTTTTTTTGTTTTTTGTTTTTTTTACAAAATACCACCTGGTATTGATAGACCACACTTGTGAGTGACTGACCACAGCAAAAATGTATCTCTGTCTAAACCATCATCTTTTAAAATTATGTTTTTCTGAAAAATTTTACTTTCGCCCCTGCTCTCCCCTAAATTAATAACAAAACATTTAAAGATTATTTGTACTAGATATGGTAGTTAAAGATATGCATTTGCTTTTATAGTTAAATTGTACTAATAGTAGTTTAATACCCTTTAAAGAGAAAAGAAATGTTACTGCTGGGGGATTAAATGGGTTAAAACAAACTTTTACTATCATAATTTTACTATCTATTTTACTATCTTAATACATGAATAAAATACTTTTCAGATTATTTGTGCCAAATATGATAGTTATGATCTGCTTTTTCATTTCCAATTAATAGTAATGTTTAATAATTAGTAAATAGTACATTTAGACTTTTGTTATAGATGTTACTGGGGGGATTAAATGGGTTAAACAATTACTTGTTTTATATAAAAGGGTGCATGTGGTGTTGTACAGCAACCTTTGACTTTTACTGCAGGTGGGCAAACAAAGCATATGCAATGTATATGCAGCAGCTCTAGAGCGTGCCACAGCTCTGGTTACAGCCTACACAGAAACTAGATACTTTTCACTGCAATTCTACAAACATCTGATCATAGTGTAAAAAGAATAGATCTTACCATTGCTTGTTCGATCTTGTTGTCAATTGCCACAACGCTTGCGCCAGAGGCACTGCAAAAGACAAAGACGCAGTTAAAACGCAGTTCAGACATTGCAGGAGTAAAGCTGTGAGTGCGTGACATCTGTGTCGATGCCGCAAAACCGACTGTTTCATGTCGACTGTTAAAAGCTTCTAAATTAATCATCTCGTAAAATCGGCATACCTGTTGTCTAGTTTGACCGACACTACATCCCCTCCGAGGAAGGATGAGAAGAAGGAGATGGAGAAATTGTGCAGCTGATAAACTGCGAGCTCCATTGGCGTTTTAAACATCTCTGTGCTCATGTTGAGTACAAGACCCGTCTGAATAATACTTCTCGCCACGGTTGCGACTTGTTTGAACACGGTTTTAAGATCCTGGTTGTTTGTGTTGCGTTGCTCTGTTGCAATACGCGCAGATAAAACCGGGCGCTATAAGTGAACTAGGAGCGGTTTCAGAGAAACACTGTCGGCAAGTGATGCTATTTCTGCCGCAGCGGGCTTTTATAGTCCGCTCGGTGACGTCACATGACGCCCGCATGTATTATTCAAATGAGGCTTGTGGCATAGTTTTTCGTTTTGCCCTCTCACTGAACTCTCTCAAAGAACACACAGCATGCAGCAGCAGTAAATCGCGGGACAAACCTCCACAACACATCAACACAAACAAGACACGCCATTAACAAGCAGCCTTTTTTGATAATTGATACGGTTTTCCGAGTTATGACATGCCTCGTGAAATATATAGCTGCCCTATGACTAAATAGGTGAATGCAATTGTCTTATACATGTAAAGTTGTCACTTTACATCCACGCGTTCCTATAAACCTCAGTAATTTGTAAGCTACATGGTGAAAATCAGTAGCCTTTAGAATTGAGCAGTTTTATTTATTGACAGAATTGGTCTTTTAATCGATAGATTAACAGTTAAATTAACAGTTTTGCAGTTGACTGCTCAGAGATAAGGAGAACTAGATGGGAAAGATTAATCAATAGAATTTCCTCACAACACTATTTTTTCCATATCTAACTTCAGCCTTTAGTGCCTCTAGTGGCCAAACTATGTATAACAGTCATAAACACATGCTCAACCAAACTGAAATCTAAGTCACTGGCAGTTTGATATCAGTAAGCTAATATTTGTACATGTTGCTCATTTAGAACACAAACACACTGTTTTGCTGTCCATCAGTTTACTTTTTAACATTAAAGCTAATGAGTCCATAATAAAAGAATACAACTGTAAAGTCCTCAGCAAGTACATTAACGCATTTTACAATGTTACAGGTATAAAACTGTGTGAAAGAAACCACACCAAAAAATAAACAAAAATATAAGTAACCAAAATACATTTTATAATCCTTCTAAAAATACCTACCTGGTGTAGACTCAGAATGTAAATATAACTATATAATAATATAAACCATAACAAAATCAAACTAATATAATAATTTGTTGGGACATTCTAGCAACATTGCACAGTGCAAAGTTATGAAAATGAATTTATTACAGTATGTCACAAAACGTCATTTCACGGACATTATCAACTCTTTCACTACATGTTACAATCCATCATGTCTTTTCTGAGCGGAGCAAGAATTTGTTTTGGGTCCTACTGTAGCCCTTTAAAAGGGGACGGCTCAAAGTTGATCCCCCTAATGAGACTTTTCAGAAAAGCACAAATTAGTCACCGTAGTGCTGTCACTTTCCATTCCATGCAGAGTTAGTAAAGCTGACAGATTAGATTTCAGGGGAACGCTCGAGAAAGAGTTAGCCGAACTCCTGGTGAGCTGTAGTCAGGATAATTGGCACGTGCTTATACAGTCTGTACTGTATGAAATGATAATCATCCTTCAGACGAAGAGGGAAAGACCATGAAGTGGCTTTTTAATTTGAAGAGTTATGCCTCATGAGAGTATACAAGCAATGAAGTGTCAACAGAACCTCCCTGTTATAAAGAACTACTAATAGTGTGTTATTCGACGTCATTTTAGTGACGTGACAAAACCAGGACAACCAGACTCTCTAGCAAAGAGAAAGCTGCATTACATTCCAAGGAAACCGGGACTAACAAAAACATTTGATTAAAAAAACTGTTCAGTATTGAATAATTGTTAACTTTCACATTGTTTTGATGCAGCGAGAAGAGCAAACAGATGCTTCATTCAGTCGCCACTCTTGCACATCACAGTAAACACAGATGTGCCATGGTACAGTGTCTCCGTCTGTCACCACGGGCACGGTGGAGATGTCCCAGACACTCTCCGATAAACAAATCCTTTACACTGCTACTACACAATTTAAAACAAGGTTGGAAACTTTAAGACTGGTCTCAGTGTATATATTATGTCCAAAACAGTTACAATGAGTGGCACTAATTATTTTACACTTGCAACAAGACTTTATTTAATACAAACCCACAAAAAAAAAGGATTAGAGTTCTCAATACAGACCTAACCATACTTGGTTAACTTAGTTGGCATTTGCGTACGTAAGAACACACCAATAATCCCTATGAAAGAATGTGTGGAATGGCATATTTAGAGTCTGTCGAGTTTGCATTCTGTGAATAGCTGCTGCTTATTAGGTCAAACAATTAAATCTAGTTTCTTTAGGAGGACAGCTAGAGAGAGACCCTCACCATAGTGAAGAATACAATATGCAAATAACATCATCAGTGTAAACTCTTGATTTAGTATCCTACGAATTGAAAAAAACAAGTTATGTAGTACGTCTGTAAGTACTTTGTAACATGATCCACAAGCGATTGAACACGGTAATGCACTTTGCTGACTGTCTGTAACGTAACGATTTTCACACCTTGTAGAGCCAGACCTGCAGTATTTGCCAGTGTGAGTGGTTAGACCAGACTAACTTTCCTCGCTCACATTCACACCTACACAATTAATCCATCAGCTGTCAGTTGTAATGATACACTCACGCAGCATTCTTACACTTACCGCCTGTCCCTCTTCTTAAATAGACTAGGTGAGTAGATAGGTGGCAAACTCATGGCTGTTGTTCTGTGGACGGTCACTATGAACAAGTCTCTGCGGATGCAGCCCAAGATACAACCTTGCGACTCGAGCAGCGTGGATGGTGTGAAAATGTCCCATTCTCTGTTAGATGGGAGGGAGGTGGAGATACAGAGATGTTGTGTCTTGTTTTTCTCTGTTCGCTGTCTGTCTGTCAGACAAATATGGAGAATTTATTTTTTCCACATGGGAAGTTTGATTAGCGACTCTCATAACCACATGGTTGAGAGCAGAATATTCTGAGGATGATAAATGATTGAAGTCAACAAAATGACGCTATATAAATGGAGTCTCACTGGCCCTTTTGACACCTGGTATTAAGAAGCGTCTTGCTTTGATCGGATTACAAGTGCCGACACTAAATCCAGGTGTAAATGGGGTCTAAAACATTTTGGCCTTGTCCACTTTCGACTATCCAGAGGTTGAAAACACATATGACCGGATTGCTTTTGTAGGCAGTGTAGACGTTCATGTGGTCGAATGTGTTCTAATAGGAAGAAAAGACCGGCTACTCTCCGTCTACTGACTTAATACATTACGGTAAGCACGCTAGCCAGACTGGATTTGAACTATGTCGTCTGAAGACCCAAGTTTGGTTTGAAAACGAAAAACGTACCAAGCACAATGTTCTCTCACCATTCCGGCTTTCAGAGCAGAAACGAAAGCTACACTGCTCTCGAATATTTTTCTGTTTTCTCTGGTCGTGTACATATGCAAATTGCCTTAGCTTATTTCGTCCATTAAATTGAAAGATCTGAAAAGGTCCATACATTTTCCCGCCCATCGACCTTTCCCTCGAAAAAAATTACGACAGTAGTGGATGAAGGTGGACATAAGACACGGATTCAAATACCAGGGATAAACGGGTATGTGTGTTCCTCGTCTGATTGTGATCAAATAGTCCAAAACGCATCTTAATATCAGGTGTAAACGGGGCAGTTGTTACTATCTGGAATTTCCGAACACATCCATCTTAGATGACTCTGCAAAAACAGCAAAGTTTACATCTACAATTTTCCATAACTGTTTGTGGAAGAAGTTTGTTCAGTTTAAGTTCCCTTTTGTAGGATAAGAAAAGACTTGCTTTAACTTTTATGTATATACTGTGCTCATTTCTCAGCTTTGTTTTGTCTGACTGTCTGAAAGGACTTATGCGTGACTGCAAAAAAAAGAAAAGCAGTTATGTAGCATGCTATAGTGATTGGGTGTTTGTTTGCCCACTTAAATCATGTCGGTACAGGAGATATGCATACAATGTGTTATGTAAAACTTTATTTTAATTGCTTTATTCTACTAGATACATTAAACTGTTCAATTGAGCTGAGTCAAAAGTGCATTAATAAGTCTTAAAGACGTAATTCAAGACAGCCTGAAGGCAAATAAGGTATTTGTTTGTTGGCATAATGTAATTTAAGTTCATGTTCCAAAAGTAAAACTTTCCTTTTGAACAAAGTGTGCGAATTTGTTCTGTTTGTTTTTTTCCCATGTCAGGATGGCTTCCCCATGTATTGTGCTTTCACGGAAGCCCTTGAGTTGACCTTCTTGAGCGTCAATAGCGTGAGTGCAGGTCCTGCCCTGAGCAACCAATAAGATGGCAATTTAGGCCTGAAAGAGACTAAACAGAACATTCATAGAACTTTAAATTTGTAAATGTGAGAAACTCTACCGTTCAAAAGTTTGAGTTTGGTAAGATTTTTTAAAAAAGTTTTTGTAAGAAGTCTCCTATGTTAAACATTTATTCAAAAATACAGTAAAAAATAGTAATGTTCTTAAAAGTTATTGCAATTTAAAGTAACTGTTTTCTATTTGAATATATTTTCAAATGTAATTTATACCTGTGATGCAAAGCTGAATCTTCAGCGTCATTGCATCATGTATGATGATTTTATATTTAAGAAACATTTCTAATTATTTGCAATGTTGAAACAGGGGTTATTATTTTTGTGAAATTATTATTTTGTGATTTATTTTATTTTTAGGATTATTTGATGAATATGAAGTTCAAAAGAAAACAGCATTTATTTGAAATATAAACGTTTGTTAAATTGAATGCATCCTTGCTGAAAAATAATGAATAAATAATAAATAAAACATCTTACAAACCCCAAATGTGTTTAACTGTAGTGAGGGCTTGCATCCCTGTGCAGTGCTCAATAATGCCCATTGACATGATGAAATGAGGTGGAAAACAGGTTATTATATCACCCATGCAGCAACTTGCGTGCAGTGGCTGACTGAGCAATTATGATAAATATCAATGGCACTATTATCTTAGTGCATGAAGGAGATGCTTATGTAAGACTTCATTTTAACAGTTATAGAACCGCCTTGAGTCATACAGCAAGTATTAGCAGATGTTTACCTTTACAGCCCAGGTATGTCACAGATCCGACCCTCTTTGTTGCTTTGTTATCTGTCTAGACAAGACTCTATGTGGACTTGAGCGCGTATGGTTTGATTAACTTCTCTGTTTCCCAGTTTCCAGTGACCCTCATGGGAATTCTGCACAGCCTCCACTAAAGACCCAATTGGTTCATGACAGAAAGCACAGGTCCCCTGTAATACATTGACTCAGCCGCTTGAGGCTGTTATGGACATTCAAGAGCCCCTATTCCTGCTGGATATTTACACCCTTTGTCATCTCAGCAAGCGCAGTACTAAAGAGAATCTACTACCCTCTCCTGCTGTATGGGCTTGTATTATCAGTTTTACAAGGTACAACAATGGGCTCATCCTAGATTACTGAAATAATTAGATACAGTACCGGTCAAAATTTTGGGGTTAGTAAGAAATATGTAAAAAAATAAAAACATTTAAACACTCCCTTATGCTCACCAAGGCTGCATTTATTTGATAAAAATACAGCCAAACCAGTAATAGATATTTAAAATGTCAATAACATTTTACAATGTTTTCTATTTTAAAATAGTTTAAATTGTAATTTATTTCTGGGATAACAAAGCTGATTTTTCAGCCATCATTCTAATATGCTTTCTAATTAATATGCTCATTGGTACCCAAGAACATTTCTTATTTTTTATAGATGTTAAAAACAGTTGAAATCAGATTTTTTTTTTTCAAGATTCGAGTAGACAGTTCAAGTTAGACATTTCAAAAGAACAGTATTTGTTTACTCAGACTTTTTAAATCAGTTTAATGCATCCTTGCTGAGTAAAAGTATTCATTTTTTATTTAACTTTTAAAAGGTAGTGTACAAGCTACATTTTTTATTTGATGACTATAAAAACTTAAACGCGTCTCATTCAGATAATTTGACTCTTGAATGCACATTGCAGTCTTATTACTGTGCATGCAAAATATTATGGAAATAATTGGTCTGCTCATTGGTGCCATTTCCAAATTACGTGACAAATTACATCACTCTGACTAATAATAAAGTATGAAATACAGGAATGACACATTAAATGAGGTAGAGATAAAGGTGCAGTTTTGTCCCTTATGTCCATCTTTCTAAGAGTATCGATGGCGCCACAGATGGAGTTTAGGCTTTTCAGTGACAAATCTATGAATATCTTATAGTTGTCCCAGTAATTAGCTGGGTCACTCTTAAAAATAAAGGTTCTTTATTGGCATTTATGGATCCCTAAAGAACCTTTGACATCATTGGAAACTTTCCTTTTCATAAAAGTTTCTTTATAGTGGAAAAAAAGGTTTAAGTATAGGAGAGTATTTCACACCGACTGATATTATATTCAAGAATGTTGTGTTCTTTCTGCAAGATGTGAGATCAAATAAAAAAACAACTTAAACCGAAAGAGCTGCTTGGCATGTTTTCATACAATGTCCTTCTCTCCAACAAAAATGGCTATTCTGCACACTTTGTAAGAACACTCATTAGAACACTCTAATGACATTAGTGTCATCATTACCATCATTGATATAATCATCATAAACACATAACATTAGTCCCAAGGTTATGCACATATCAGTACAGTGAGATGCATAAATATGAGTAGTCTCCATCTATAAAAGTGATGATTCTACTTTCTCATATAATACAATAATGTCAGAGAGTAGATCTGTCTTCAGCTCTGTACGGTAGGTACCAATGATCCACGTGTTCAAGCAGCCCCAGCTGTGCAGACATGAAAAGAGATCATTCCAGATGTGTCTGTACACTCTTAATTAATAATGCATTGTTTTCTGCAGAGAACCATCAGAGCGTGTTACTCTTGCACGGCTGCTCACGGGTCATACTGATCAATGTCTCTCACTGGGCCGTGACCTCCCATGGGCTCGGCAATGAGCACCTTCCCTCAGAAAGTGGACTGTGCATGCCATGGCAAGCTTATGTAAGTATCTGCAGCCAGGTTAGAAAGTCATTGCCAATGCAGCAGTTCCTCTACAGCAGTGAAATCATCAAAAATGTATTAAGGCTGTTGTATATGTTCCATCAACCTTCCAGAGTTAGCACGTATTCCAATAGTAACCAATACTGAAGTCATTATAAACACACACACACACACACACACACATATATATATGTGTGTATATGTAGGCCTATATATACACAGACTCACACACAAACAGACAGACATACAGGTCCTTCTCAAAAAATTAGCATAGTGTGATAAAGTTCATTATTTTCCATAATGTAATGGTAAAAATTAAACTTTCATATATTTTAGATTGATTGCACACCAACTGAAATATTTCAGATCTTTTATTGTTTTAATACTGATGATTTTGGCATACAGCTCATGAAAACCCAAAATTCCTATCTCAAAAAATTAGCATATTTCATCCGACCAATAAAAGAAGTGTTTTTAATACAAAAAATATATAATAATTAGTTGATTCAGATGATTAGGTTAATAGCTCGTTTAGAGAACCTTTTCATGATATGCGAATTTTTTGAGACAGGAATTTTGGGTTTTCATGAGCTCTATGCCAAAATCATCAGTATTAAAACAATAAAAGACCTGAAATATTTCAGTTGGTGTGCAATGAATCTAAAATATATGAAAGTTTATTTTTTATCATCTCTCTCTCTCTCTCTCTCTCTCTCTATATATATATATATATATATATATATATATATATATATATATATATTAAACTAGAAAATTAATTAATTAAAGTTCTGTTAAATTGTAATAATATTTATATTAGTAATAAATATTATCGTTTTGAACACTTTTAGCCTGAAGGGAGTCTGTGGGTAGCCAGTGACTTCCCTGCCTGCAAAGTGGCAGCAATGCCAGCGAAGCCCCAGTGTTCTGGCCTCGGAGGATAAGTGGACATGCCAGGGGAAGGGTGAAGCATAAGGCCTCTGATGTCAGAGCGCGCTCATTACATCCGCTTTAACGTAGATCCGCTGGCATCAACACAATGTGCAAAGCCTGGCGGTGTGCCTCCTGCTAAATCCATTCATTAGTGCATCTCATTTCAACTGAAAACAAAACGTGTGTTTGTGGAGCGGTACTAATTTATTTGATCAGGTACGGTTCAGTGTCTGTTGGCTGGGGATCTGCCTGTTTGCATTCTGCGTGACCAATGAGCCTTGAAAACAAAAGTAAATCAATTTAAAACATAATTGTGTTAATCAGTGCAATAAAAGGCCACCATATATGACCCAAAGCGACTGTTTTCGTTAAATGAATCCTGAGAACAATTATTCTTACTTAGAGAGAAAAAAAAAATCTATTTACTTTCTTGCATTGTATAATCTGCACTGAAAGAATTTGTCCTCTAAATCATATGACGCTGTCATTGGATAGTTTCCATAGAAAACACAGACAAAATGCCTTTGACACAATTGAACCATAAACCTTAATGCAAAACACCGATGTCTAAATAACTAAGGAACACGAGCAAAGGTTAAAAGATACAGTGTTATCTTGAATGCATGTTGACATCACAGCGCACATTTAAAGGTATACACAAACAGACAAGAACAATCCACACAAATCCTGACCCTCTAAGTCTCTACCAGGCCGGATGAGATCCATGTGTTGGCTGTAGTCTGCTGGCAGCCAGGCAAGGACGATTTACAGCACCTTAAACTCTCTACCCCAAACTCATTCCTCTCTTTGTCATGAATGGATCCTAGCTAAAAAAGGAATTTCCCAGAAACGTGGTAACCTCACTCACCCTGAGCCATAACTGAAATATAACCGCCTCTGCCTGAGTACATGTGTTTGTGTCCTTATTATCAGTTATGTATGTGCATTCAAGCAATTAGCCTCTGCAGAAATGTGTTATCTTGAGGCTTTGTTCATGCTTAATCTCCTTTCACACAAAAGGATTTAAAGTATGAACTGAAAGATGATACATGTGCAGGTAGCAAAGGCAGTGACATAAAAGCTGAGATCAAAGTCAACCAACCGGACAGAAACACGTAGTTCAACTGAACGGTGCAGAGATGCTGTTATCTGATGTGCAGTGTTTTTACACGTAGCCAGCGTTTCAGCCAATTAGCTGTCTGCATTTCTCCAAACAATCTAGAAGCCTAGTCAGACTTTAGAAAGTTGTCCAAAAACTTTAGCAGAAACAAGCAATGTTCAGATGAGTCAGGGAAGGTGGAGACCAACTGCCGCAATTTCCAATCTTGCGCACTAGAGCGATCTGCCGTACTGTATTGTGACTGTAGACAGCAACGAGATGCAGACACCTTTAAAATGCAGACCGTGTGCTTGACTAAACTGGATTGCAGTTAATAACACAGATTTTCCCACTGAAACAATGTGTGCAAAAGTGGCGCAACAGTTGATTTGCTCCATAATGAGAGGACCTTTGTTTGCCAACAGTGCGTGTTGAAAGACATGCTTCTCTCTACTCTACAAGCTTAAAATACTGAGACTGAAACCGATCAATGCCATCAAGAATTTGTCTTTCGAGATATTGTTTGCAGTTCTTAGTCACTGTAAAAACAAGCCAGTTAGTAGAAAGCCAGTCTCAATCTAATGCAAATACAAAGGGTGCAAGCAAGTTCAGTGTATTTGCACACAAAGAGTTTATCTTCACTTTCTCTCTCTCTCTCAGTCACTGTCCATGATTATTCCATTTTTTGTTTACAAATAAAATATTTTATTAGTATTTTCCATAAAAAGGACTTGATAGGATTGCTTAGCTCAAATATATGGCACCACAGCTAAAGATCAGAAGCAGTGAACGAAGTCCTGTTCATGTCACTGTGCTACAAAAGCTTCCCATGCTTATTGAAACAGTTTTCTCTGTATGGCCCTTATTCATATTTAAAATAGCACTTACTTTTATTTTCAGATACGCAGGCACACAGACGTGGTTTTACATAACATTGAACTTAAGTCAACTGCCACACCCAGAGTAATGCAGAAGTGCAGCAAGCCATTTTGAAACAACAGCTTTCTTCTGTTTCAAGTTTTTTTTTTATTATTAAACTTGTTTTAACATTGACTCAACCATCAACATTTTTTTCTCAGTTGTTTTCTCAACATAAAATCTGACTTGACCCCATTTACTTCCTTGATGCATGTTCCTGGTGATATTGTAAAGGATTCATCCATGCACGGTATTCTTCATAAAATATTCCTTCATTAATCAAAATAAAATATCCTGCTCCGTCTGAGACAACTTTCCATTTCTGCTGATTAGTTACAGAGCCTCTAAGAGGACATGGTGCTGGGAAAATATGAGTTGTGTAGAAAAATTTTATTTAAAGTCGGCATGAAATCAAAATTGACCCTATTTATTTTGTTAGTGCACATTACTAGTCTTGTACTGAACAAGGTTCTTCCCCTCTGGAATGGCCTTCCTTCTCTGAAGATGTCATTTTGACAGCTAGGATAGAAAATCCCCTCCAACTATCAGTCTGCTTTGACAAAACAAGTGGGAAAAAACAAGCCACGCCCTCTATTTGTCTCATTTAATTTTCAGTTTCAATTAGAAAATAGGTGACTGAAGTAAAGTCGGTCACAACTTCCGGTTCAGGGTGACTTTAAACACTTTTGTGTTCAACTTTAGTGTCCTCCTGAAAATATACTCAAAATGAATTTGCTCGCAAAATTTTTGCGTTCTCTTCGAAAACTATTGCGTCTCTCGCAAAAGCATTACATTGTTTGCTCATAAAGCACTTCAAATTCATATGATTTCCATCACCAGTTTCTGAAACGCAAAACGAATCCAAATTTACTGCAAGGAGTGCAAATGTTTTGTAAGCGAACAATATAATTATCCCTTCCATCTAATTTTCCCCCCATCATCCATGTCTCTTTAAGGGCTCTGTATTTAGACAATGTGGGCTACTGGAAAATGTATGCAAGGGTATTCAATTAAAGTTCCAAGAGGTCTGGCCTCTATATTTCCTTCCCAGCGAAAGGTCTGGATAATACTTTTTTGGAACAGTAATACATTTCCATTGAGGCAGCCATAGTACTTTGCAAAAAATAAGAAATAAATAATCAAAATAGTCATCAAAGAAGATGATCTTGGGCCCAGAGAGCCAAAACAGTGAAAATGTCCCCAAAAAAGTTAATATTTCTCCCAAATATGAATATTAAAAGGTTAGCTCAGATGGTTTAACAGGCTATTTGTTTTATTTGTATTTTTTTTTTTTTACATTAAGACACATTTGTGTATGGCACATAGAAGGCTTGGGACTAAGAAATCATGGGGGTGCAGGTTTACCTCTTAAAAGTATGGACCATTTTTAATATTTTGCTTAAAGCAAATATGTACATAATCTAATCATTAAAACTCTCATCATGAGGACAAAAAAGTTTAACAATTAATTTAAAAGGTTTTTTGTCTTCCCTTACCATCTCCAAATACTTTTCCAAATTCTATAACATTGTTTATTATGAAATACTTTTTATATGCTGATTAATCATGCTAAATGTATGAAAAAAAAATATAAAATCGTCACACATTCTGTATGACAGATAAAAATAAAAATAATGTTTTAGCTGCAGAGAGAAGCAACGCGCATGGAGTGGAAAAGACTTAGGAGCTTAGGAGCACGGTCCGCCATTTGAATAACACTGATTTAGGCTTTCAAGGGGAATTTTTTTTTTAATATTATGTTTCACTTGTAAATATATAATATTATGGTTATAAATTGAGTTGTGATCAATACTTTATTGTGCCTTTAAAAGTTAAATCCTATTAACATTTTCATGGAGTAATTTGGTTTTCTTCTCACAATGCACACAATGACACTTCCACCAGTTCTCGAAAACACATCTGGAGTGCTCAAGGACTGGAATTATAGCTGTAAAGTGACAGAATCTCAGCTCAAATAGCAGACTGCAATATAGCTGCCATTTCATAAATGTGCTCCAACACCTTCATTTGCCCTAAAAGCATTCCTTTTGTTTGGAGTTGCACAATCTGCGCCAGATTGTGAAGGTCAAGCACTTCAGCAATAGTCTATAAGCTCATCCCGTCTGCATGTTTGCATATGCCCCTCCCTGCTTCAAGCTTTGCATGTCTGCAAGTGTTTGTCTGTTGTCTGTCTCAGATGGTATTTCTGGCATGAGGAATGGTGTTATGTTTGACATGACATTGACATTACCTGTAGGATTATAACAAGGTGAGTCACTTCTATGTTGATCCTCTCACCCTGTTGCTCTGACCAATGTACTGACCAGGCCATTGCATTCTTTATTGCTAGAAGGAACTCTCTTCAGCGTCTTCACTGCACCCTAGAAAACATTAATATCCCTTCTTCTGGCTGTGGACAGACTCACTTCAAACGGCCCTGTGACACAAACTTGGTAAGCAGCATGTTCTCAGAAGCCCTGCCCAAGTACACAGACCACGGGCATGACCCTCACATGAGAACAAGAAGGAAGCTGGTTGACATGGGCTCTATTATTAGACACTTCGTGATAGACCCTGGCATGGAAGTTGTGGTTTTTGTCATACAAGACTACCCTCTGCTCATATGAAAACGAAGTGGATCAACTTTTGATAAAGCGCCTACAATGGTTACATATCTTGAAGTTTCCTACATTTAAAGCCAACGTGAAATCAAAAGTGACCCTATTTACTTTTATAGTAAACATTAATTGATGGTTCATTGGTGCATGCCATTCCAAGAAAAATAAAATTATGTGTTAAATTATATGTTATGTTAAATTATAATAACTTGATCTTCCTCTGTAGCGTCTATACTTTTTATTGATGTCACTTAAGGAAAGACACTTTTTCATTCACTGTTCCATTTTGAGATGTTTTGTTTTGCTTCCATAACATGTCTTCTTTCACTAGTGGACAGAAAATATCCAATTATTTATTTCTTCTGCTGAACACAAAAGAAGATATTTAGAAAGATATGGGCAACCAAAAAGGCCCAAGGCCTCTTTGACTTCCATAGTAGAAAAAAAAAAATACTATGGAAGTCAATGGGGTCCATCAACTGTTTGGTTACCGACATTCTTTAAAATATCTTCTTTTGTGTTCAGCATAAGAAAATAAATTCATACAGGAACAACTTGAGGGTGAGTAAATGACAGAATTTTACGAACTATCCCTTTAACCATTTATTTTATTACACTTTATCCAGTTGCGTATGTTTCAATTAAAGGTCGTTTTCTCATTCTCTAAGACAAAAATCCATTGATCTGTATTTCTTCATTCTGATATGTAATACTCTTTTCAACCTCCTATCAAATACAAGGTCTTATTCTAGATATTTTTTTCTCATTAAATATCCTGTTTCACTTGGAAATGTCACATTAAGGAAGTATCATTGGCAAAATGTGCTTTATTTTGCCATTGTTGTTGTTAATATTCTTTGATTTGGTGATATCATAATTAATCATAAGCTTGCCATGGTTTGAAGTGAGCTTTGGAGCAGATATAAGTCTCTTCTGATTCGTGCCATTATGTCGTTTGTCAAGATCTAAACAGACATGTGATGTAATGTTATGTAAAGTTTATCTGGGGGATGTCCTGTGTCTCTTTTAGATCTGGATGACTGTGAGTGTGAAAAAGAAAGACATTGAGTACATACTGAAACAGGGAAATAAAAAAAAAATGAGGAAGAGAAAGAGCTAGGGTGGGAGGGCTTTCACAGCTGTTGTTCTGCTGTGTTTCCTCTGATAGTGGACTTGGCTGTACTCCCAGTTCTTTAGGTAAACGACTCACAACACAATTACCTCCAACGCCTTTTTATGAAAAGACAAGGTGGAAGTATGCAAAACAACACTTATTATGGATTCCCACCAAGATTTCTTAATTTTCTCTTAAATATATATGCATAGTTGGATTGTTTTGCTTGAATATTTTGAAAATGTAAGAATAAAGCATGTTAAAGCATACTATTGTGTAAATACTTTAGATATATCCTCTTATAAAACTGTTGCCAATCACACAAAGTGCTGACAATGCTGACATTAGCTTCTTATATCTAGATCAGCTTATAGCGCATGCACAGTTTAATTCTTTAATCTGTTCTAAGTGACCCTTTGCGAGTTGCACTTGGTCAGTACATTGGGGACGGAACTTATTCTAGAATACTAATTGAGGAGAACAAAAGCTCCCAATGGGCCCTCAACCATGATTCTCCAGGTGACCATGGCAACACTGAAACCCTGACAGATAACGTCTTCTTGAATTTCAATGTGCATTGAATGTTTTTTATATACATTTTACCAGTAACACTAAAGAATCGTGTAATGTTGAAGCTGAAACGAAATCCATCAACTTTAAACTGCATATTGTAATTGATACTGCTCTGGACAACAAGGAAGTAACAGAAGTTGATAATAATAATAATGATTATTATTATTATGTATAACATGTATATAATACAAATATTTTTACATAAAATTATTAAAATAATTTTCATTAGCCTTTTCTACTTCATAGATCATAGATTCAACTTCAGAAAATAAATGAAAAGCACTGTTGTGTTACCAATCAATTTAACATGCCAAGACATTTGGCTCATACAAGTTCAGTCTTTTACCCTCAGGTGTGGTCTGTGAGACAGCTCTAGTAATGTAACTGTATCAAGTTCACACCTAAAATAAAGGTGTGTTTCATCTTCAGCACAAACTTTCCATGGAAGCATATGGTCTGTTAGTCATACATACTTTTAAACACCTATGAGTATGTCTTGAAAATCATAATTTCTTTGTACAACTTCACAATAATTTCCATGTGTCCAGGCTGTACTAGTCTGGCATTTTATCATTATGTAATAAATATTTGTTTTGGAGGGAAAAAAATGTCTTGTGATCCAAAATTCATCCAGAACTTCTGACTGATCTTAAGCATTCACCTCTCCAATGTAAAGCATATTTCTCAAATGATTAAATGACAACTATTCCATTGTGACTTTGTATGTATTTCTTTGTATGCAAATCAGCATGTTTGAATGATTTCTGAAGGATTGTGTGACACTGAAGACTGGAGTAATTGCTGCTGATAAAATATATTGTTAAATTGTAATAGTATTTCACAATACTAAATTTTTACTCTATTTTTAGCACAAAACAGCTTCCTCCGTGAGCATTTATTTTAACACTGTTCCTGAACATTATAACCTCTATGTTTGTCTGTGCTCTGCACATTTCACGGAGAACAGCTTCCAGAAGAGAGTACAATGCAGGCTATACGCATAGCAAGCATCTCCTGAAAGACACAAGTGTTCCCATTTTGTCTGGACAATCTGTTGTTTATGGATCAGAACATGTAATTATGTCTTATTATTTGTAGTTGTGTTTTCTATTAACAATTCCAATTGTAAGCTTTATGTAGTTGCTATGATGTAAACAAAGGGGAAAGCTTTGCCTCCGCTAGCATGCTAACTAACATTACAGTATTAATGTAGTGTTAACTGTAGCTTTTGTACGCTCTTGCTTTTGTAAGACTTTTCACCACCCCTTAGAAAAAATATCCATGATTTTGTGACCATTGTGTTCCGACAAATATAATTATATGATATATTTAACCTAGAACACCAGAGAGTTTGGGTTATGTCAGATAAGTCAAAGGGGCACATAGGTTCACTCTGAGAAAAGAAAACATCCCAATAATTTTTCTATGAACGGCTCGTATCCTGCTCAGATGCTATCTCTGGTTAAGTATGTTCTATGAAGACTAGAAAGTTCTTTGCTCTTTCTTATCGGACATAAGAGCTGCCCAGTTCTTGAACAAATGACACATCATGGATTGCAGGCCCTGGGAGATTGCAAAGCTGGGCCACAGCTCTGTATTTTAAGTCCAAAAAGAACCCAATTGCCCCTTTGGACAAGGCTGAGAGCAGCATGTTTCACATTCCAGATCATACTGTCTTAGATTTCTTGGCAGAACTTCGTTCATAAGGTATATCCGCCTGTCCCAGAGTTCACTTCTCTGTTTACTTATTTGTCTATTTGTATTTGCTTGCATGACCAACCCATCATGATGATCCATTCCATGACATATCAGTGGAAAGTATGATGATGCAAACGTGGTTAGTAGCACTAGTAATTAGCACAACACAAGACGGCAGCAGTGCAAAATAAACTATGATAACACTAGAGCATATTTAACATGGCAGATGCTATAAACAACTGAAAGAAGCTTACAAAGTGCATCTTGTCTGTAGGTTTGCCTCTTCTGTGCCATTTTTTTTACTTCCCTGACTTCTCTGAATGAAAATTATGGAACATAAAATATGATTTTCTTAAAAGAACCCTGGAAGCTCTTGTACATTTAATGAAAGTAAATGAACAATTGGGATGTAAATTCAAGTTTACTCGCTGTTAGACACTGCTAAGAGTAAACAGATGTCAAAATGCACAATAAAAGTGATCATTCAAGTCATTGTTCAGTTCTTGACCTGTTCTCGACCTGGCTTTTGTGAATTAATTCAGCCAATTATTTGAAGAAATCTGACGCAAAAGAATGATTTGTTTACTAACTGTATCGTTACTTCTCTTTCAGACTGTTCCACATATTAACATAACAGAACTTTCATTTTGGGGTGAATGTTCCCTTGAAGGAGCTTTTCTACAGACCAGACTGCACAAAAAAGATGAGGAGTAATTAAAATTACCTATTTTTGCGATTGCTGGATTGCATAACCTCATCCGGTTTAAAGGAAACGTCTCGGTTACATATGGTAACCCTCGTTCCCTGAGGGAGGGAACGGAGACGTAGGTCATGACTGACCAATAGGAATCTCGCTAGAGAGGCCAATCTACTTCGAGTGAAACTAAAACAAGCCAATGCACATTGGTGTGCAATCATTTGCATCAGCTGCGCGGCCTCGCAGCGCGGGTATTTAACGAGCAGCTGAGTGATTGCACACTAGTTTTTTGCTAAAGAGACCAAGCCTGAAAAAGCTGGCCGCCCCGGCGGGCGGCAGCAGATGTGGAGACGGGACCTACGTCTCCGTTCCCTCCCTCAGGGAACGAGGGTTACCATATGTAACCGAGACGTTCCCTATCGGTCAGTCTCTACAACGTAGGTTATGACTGACCAATAGGAATCCCTACCAAAGCGCCACAGCTGCTGCACCCCATCCAGCGCCCCCGTGCAAGCCTCTACACCTTCTTGCCTGGAAGGACGGTAGGAGGAGGCTTACACAGAGTGAGTTTGACACATACATACAGTGAGATATTGGATAACACTGGGAAAGTGTGCCCTTTCTGTTTAGGAAGGAACGCTGCGGAAGCCATTTCTTCAAAGAGTTATGTGGAAATACATATGGTCTAGCCCGAAGGCTGTACTGCATATGAAATAATGGGTGACTTAGCCCAAGGGAAAGACACGGGCTTCCGATAGGAGCAGCCGTGGAAATATACACATATGGAATCCCCGTAGGGTCACACATATGGAACCCAGCCCAGATCCGGTTCTCAAGGATTCAGCGGATAAGGGCCTGGTGCCGGATGCTCCGCCAAGTCCGGGCCGAGGGGTTTGGAGGACTCGACAGGTTTTTACTCTGGAGCAATAAGGGTGCACAGTAGGGTGCAGCAAGCCGACAGAGCCAGGCCTCTCAGTGCTTCTACCCGTCTAGGCTGAGAACACGGGAGGAGACCGGCTCTACACGTAGGCTATAATATCTAACAAACGTGTTAGGTGTCGCCCAGCCCGCAGCTCTACAGATATCTGTTAGCGAGGAGCCACGTGCCAGCGCCCAGGAGGATGCAACACCTCTCGTGGAGTGTGTATGCAACCTGAGCGGGCAGGGCACGCCTTGTGCTTGGTAAGCCAAGGCGATGGCATCCACTATCCAGTGGGCCATCCTCTGCTTGGAGACAGCCGTTCCCTTCTGCTGGCCTCCGTAACAGACAAAGAGCTGGTCTGAGGTTCTGACTCTTTGAGTTCTGACCACGTACATACACAGAGCGCGAACGGGACAGAGCAAAGCCAGGGCTGGGTCTGCCTCCTCCAAAGCCAGCGCTTGCAGGTTCACTACCTGGTCTTTGAAGGGAGTGTTAGGAACCTTGGGCACATAGCCAGGCCGGGGTCTTAGTACCATGTGTCTATCACCCGGCCCGAACTCTAGGCACGATTCGTCGACCGAAAATGCGTGCAGTCCTCCTACCCTCTTGACCGAGGCAAGTGCAACTAGCAGCAAAATCTTCATGGAAAGAGGCTTTAAGTCTACTGACTGCAGAGGCTCAAAAGGAACATCCTGAAGTGCTCGAAGCACCAGGGAAAGAAAGACCACAAGAAGGACCTGCTCCTCGTCCTCCCTGACTTTGCACATTGTCTGTGTAAGTAGGCTTACTGGGGGAAATGCATATACCCCGGGGCCAGCTGTGTGCCAGTGCGTCCGTGCCGAGTGTTCTCTCGGTCAGGGAGTAAAACAGCTGGCAGTGGGAGGTCTCTGAGGAGCCAAACAGGTCTACCTGAGCCTCTCCGAACTCTCTCCAGATCAGCTGAACCACCTGGGGGTGGAGTCGCCATTCTCCCGGAAGCACAGCTCGTGATAGCTCGTCGGCCACACGGTTGAGCACACCAGGGACATACATGGCTCAAAGCGACCTCAGATGCTTCTGACTCCAGAGGAGGAGATGGCGGGCGAGTTGCAACACGCGACGGGAGCGTAGACCACCTTGTCGGTTGATGTAAGCAATGGTCGCAGTGTTGTCCGTGCGGACCAGTACGTCCCTGCCCTGTAGCGGCCTTTTCAAGCGGCTCAGAGCGAGATGTACTGCTAGCAACTCGAGGCAATTGATGTGCCAATGCAGTTGGGGACCCGTCCACACCCCTGACACTGCATGCCCGTTGTACGTGGCACCCCAGCCGGTGGCAGAGGCATCTTTGAATACCACAGCATGCCTGGAGACATGTTCCAAGGAGACTCCTGCCCGAAGGAACGAGAGGTCTGACCACGGGCTGAAAGTCTGGCGGCAGGCCGGTGTGATTGCCACCCGGTGAGTGCCGTGATGCCACGCCCATCTCGGGACTCTGCCGTGAAGCCAGTGCTGAAGCGGTCTCATATGAAGCAAGCCGAGCGGGGTTACCGCTGCTGCCGCTGCTGCCACTGCCATATGCCCCAGGAGCCTCTGAAAAAAATTCAGTGGGACCGCCGTCCTGCCTTTGAACGTGTTCAAGCAGTTCAGCACCGACTGAGCGCGCTGCTCTGTGAGGCGCGCTGTCTGAGCGACCGAATCCAACTCCATACCGAGATAAGAGATCCTCTGCACAGGGGAGAGTTTGCTCTTTTCCCAGTTGACCTGAAGACCCAACTGGCTGAGGTGCCTGAGCATGAGGTCCCTGTGTTCGCATAGCTGATCTCGAGAGTGTGCTAATATGAGCCAGTCGTCGAGATAGTTGAGGATGCGAATGCCCTGTTCTCTCATAGGAACAAGGGCCCCCTCCGTGACTTTCGTGAAGACACGGGGGACAGGGACAGCCCGAAGGGTAAGACTTTGTACTGATATGCTCGACCCTCGAACGCAAAGCGCAGGAACGGCCTGTGTCGAGGAAGAATTGAGACATGAAAGTACGCGTCCTTCAGGTCGATCGCTGCAAACCAATCTCTGGGACGGATGCATTCGAAAATGCGTCTCTGCGTGAGCATTTTGAACGGTAGCTTGTGGAGGCTCCGATTCAAAACTCGCAGATCCAAGATCAGTCGTAACCCACTACCTTTCTTGGGTAAAATGAAGTAGGGACTGTAGTGCCCTGACCTCATATCGGCTGGAGGGACCGGCTCTATCGCATCCTTCACCAGTAGGACTGCGATCTCTGCACGCAAGACATGGGCATCAGCTGCTCTTACTGTAGTGGAGTGGATGGCCCGAAACTTGGGGGGACACCGAGGGAAGTGAATCGCATAGCCGAGCCTGATTGTCCGAATGAGCCAGCAAGACGGACTGGGGAACGCTAACCAGGCTCTCAGAGACTGTGCAAGCGGGACCAAAGGGACCGTAGTCGTACACGGAGTGGGGCAGCGAGGTGGAACACAGGGATGCGGCGCGGGAGGCTCTCTCTGGGAGGCGGCCCGTAGCGGGGTCTGTGTGTGCCCGTCCTAGGGCCGCTTACCCCTGGCTTTGCCGCCCCTCTTGGCGGGGACCTGGACGGGCGGGGCGCCCTGCCTGCGACTGGCTCCACGGCGCCGTTTAGATGGAGGCTGCTGTGGCGCGGGAGCAGGGGCAGACGCAGGAGGACGCCCCCGGCGACGAGCAGACTGAGGGGCCGCGGGCGGTGGGGTGGAGGCAGCAGCTGACCGCCGTGGCAGGATGTGCTTGATGGGCTCAGTCTGCTTCTGTACAGCCAAAGTTCTCGACCGCGTCGCCGAAGAGGCCGGTCTGGGACACGGGGGAGTTAAGGAACCTGAGCTTGTCGGCCTCCCGCATGTCAGCCAGACACAGCCAGAGATGGCGTTCCTGGACCACTAGTGTGGACATCGCACGACCCACTGACTGCGCGGTAACCTTCGCCGCACGAAGCGCGAGGTCCGTCGCGGTGTGAAGTTCTTGGAGAACTTGTGGGTCGTGACCACCCTCGTGCAGGTCCTTCAGTGCTTTGGCCTGATGAACCTGCAGCAATGCCATAGCATGCATGGCAAAGGCAGCTTCCCCACAGGCCGAACGAAACGACCGGTACACAGCTCGAGGATGGTCCAGCACGTTCCGTTGGCAGCTCAACTAGTTGCGGAGCATGAGAGGAGTGAGGGTTCCTAGGGGGTTGGTTCCCCCGAAGGAAGCGCGCTCACTATAATCCTCAGGTCACCCATGTCACTGCCCGAAGCAACACGCGAAGGGGGGTTGGAACGAGGTGCAGGCACGGGGACTCCGCCCCTTTGCAGGAACAAGAGTCTTGACCGTAGCTCGGCGATGGTCATCTTCCCACAATGGGTACATGACTCCACAAATGCTGCCTCAGCGTGTTCAATGCCCAGACACACAAGGCAGCGTTTGTGGCCTTCCTGTGAGCCCAGGTAACGACCACATCCAGAAACACACAGATAGAAAGTCATCTTTAAAAAGATGCTCTCTATCGGTGTAAGCTCTTTTAGGGACTACTCTCACTGGTGCTGAAACACGCAGGGGAACAGTCACTGCGAACACAGACGGGAATGTGCACCCGTCTGTGCGCTGTCTCTCTCTCTCGCTGGCAGGTCTTATCGGCTGTTAAAACAGCCTTTGAGCGCTCAACTGCGCACCTTACCAGCTGTAAAAACAGCTTTTTGAATTTTGCTCAAAAACAAAAAGACAAAGACAGAAGAGAGAGGACGTAAAAGACTGCTCACGCTCCCGTGCTGTAACGCCCGCACCGGATAATGAGAGATCCAACGAGAGGCTCGTAGAGTCAAACATGAAGCGTTTGGCTCCGAAGCAAAAAGCTAGTGTGCAATCACTCAGCTGCTCGTCAAATACCCGCGCTGCGAGGCCACGCAGCTGATGCAAATGATTGCACGCCAATGTTCATTGGCTTGTTTTAGTTTCACTCGAAGTAGATTGGCCTCTCTAGCGAGATTCCTATTGGTCAGTCATGACCTACGTTGTAGTCACTGACCGACAGGGAACCCAAGACTGAACTTGGGTATCATTTATCACATTGACTGTTGGAGTCACTAAGAATTAAAGACAGAGCAGTGTACTGGCATGGACATGTTAAGGCAAGATACTTGGCAAAAGAGCTTTACAAAGGGTTTCCAGGATGCCCCAAACGTTTCCGATAAAAGCAGAGGAAGGTTACTTAAGAACTACCTTTTGATTGTTCATATAAACAAGGTGATTCCACTGAAAAAGCAAGCCTGATGAATCAGTGTCGTTGACTCTTTATTCTTTTCTTCTTGTCTTTGAGAATTGACGCCAACAAACCGTAAACCTACGTAAATAAAGCTTGTAAGTAATCTCTGTTTAGATTTAGCAGTGTCTACGGTAAGTTAGTCAGCATTCTCTTCACATAAGAGCTTTGCGTCTATGAGAAGTCACAGTGCCTTTCCGTCATCAAGCCTGACATTTATAATGAATTACATGCTTATGGAAATAAATGCTTTTGAGTTGTTGCAACAAAACTGCTCCATGTATGTTATCGATCAAAATTAATGCGGGTGGCATCCATACCATATCCACAATTTTGATTGAGTACATCAAGATAAACTCAGTTCTATTCATATATGAACACTGTGCATAATACGCATTAGACAAGCTTTTTTTAAGTTGTTTTGGATGACTCAAAGTTCCCAACATTATACTACAATATTTTGTTCTTAACCAAAGTGGACAGGCAAATGCAAGTTTGGCAACTTTACACCACAAAACAATCTCAGCTTTTATTGCTTAAAATATGGTTTTAGTTCTGTCGCATGAGACTTGTGTTTTGAGAAACCAAGTTCCTTTAATTAGCCGCACAAAAAAAAAACCAGAGAGTTGTTTACTGTGAAAGGGCTGTTTTGAACTGAAAATTGTTCACTACGTAGCCACACACACAGAGATTTTACTGCAACTTGCTGTGCGATTTGTCGCTGGTTTGTAACATGTGATCTGTAAATACCGGGCAAAGTCCATAGGTAGTCTATGACATCCTGCTTGGATGCTTCACAGCAACCCTGTGGAGAAGCTTCACATGGGACTGGAGCCAAACAGGGATGAGCTCCAATAGCAAGCGGATTCATTCACTCTATGTGTTTTAGAGGACACAGTGTTCCAGCCCAGTCAAGACAAACCTGACCCATGACTTGTCGTGGTTAAATGTTCAGACTAGCACAGTGGAAAAACACTTTCCATAGAGGTATGTTCTCTCCACAGCAGAACCGTTCAGTGTTCTTGACTACATCAAGTGCAAATAGCTGTGATGTACCTTGTACATTAAAAACGTTTTGTCAGGTACTGTATACCTAAAAATGTGCTTGGTAACATCTAAAAAAAATTGTTTTATTTAAGACAAAAATATTGTTTAAAATGATTGAATCGACCGGATTACATTAGATTGCACCAACAAAACTATGTTCCAGATAAAGTACAGATATTTAAAGTTGCACTTTACTAACTTTATATAATCAAAGACCCCTTGTAAAAAAATAAATATACTAAAAGTATTTGAAAAATGTATTTATTTTATGCTAAAACATACATTTTTATATTTTATGCTTTAAAATATCTTCTTTTGTGTTCAGCAGAAGAAAGAAATTCATACAGGTTTGAAACTTGAGGGTGAGAAAATGATGACAGAATTTTCATTTTGAAGTGAACTATTCCTTTAACTCAAGCCAGTTGTATGTCTTTTGACCCAACAATGGGTGAGTAATTCACCATTTTGCGTTCCTTCATAAAAACCTATATTGCAAAAGATAATGTTGATGAATAGGTTTTTGGTGCATTTCAACATGTTTTCTGCTGAGTTGAGCTCACTATGTGTGGAAAAAAATAGACTCAGCTCCGAAACTCTACCTTTTACTACGTTCCTTTTTTGCAGCACTGCTCTTAGGGCAGGCAGTGTGAATACTCTAATCTGTTAATATGGGTGCTAAAATAATTGCATGCCGCTTTGCGTGCGAACTGAGAAAGGCCTAAGTCATGCACAGATTCTGCTCATCCCATGTGGGCTCCCAGACGCTGATATAACAAGGGCAAACATTACTGAGCGCAGACTACTGTTGACAAGTTCTGTCATTATCTCAATGGACGTCATTGCCAGGGTGTGAGCAGACAAGACAATAAAGGACAAGCACTTTTTGCAGGGCTCACCTCTGTATCATCATATAAATAACTCATGCTGATGCGTTCCACATCATTGCATTCCAATAAACAAACAAGGCAAAAAAATCACTGGAAAACATCAATAAATGTCTTTTTTTTTTTGTCATGTTGGAAGTAGTGAAAGTCATTTCACTCCAAGACAGTTACCATGCAGCAAAGGCTTTTGAGGCCATGAAAACAAACACCTTGGATAAAATGTACTTTTACTTTTCAGAGTTTGTGCGAATCATTGATTTTTAGCCACTAAATGTAATTTTTTCACATTCAATTCTGAATGTGGCACAATATCACATGAAACAAAACTGTCCTTTCACTTTCGACTGCAGAGAAGGTGCTGTGTACAGTACATTCAATTAAACTGGCCTTGGGGAAATTAAGGATACAGTCCCATATATCTGCGATCAAACTGCTTTTATGTCTCAACATGATCAGACCTCTCCTTTACCTTGAGGTAAACACAACTGAAGCCATCTAGAAGAGTGTTTTAACAAGTCAACAAACCATGAACCCAGGAGGCTATTTCACAAGCCACCGGGGCATTTCTATTTCACAAGCAGCTGATCTGACCTCTATCGCTAATACTGTGGTGATATATTTTTGTTGAAGGCCGGCCACAATCAACAACATTAGGTTACCTCCCTTCGGAAACCTTGTGCCACTGAAAAACTACACTGCCTTTAAAGGGACAGTTCAATATGACAATGATATCGTCTCGGTTACGTATGTAACCCTCGTTCCCTGTGTAGAGAACGGAGACGTTACGTCGGAATGACGACGAAATGGGGGGTTTCGCTTAGAAAGCCTATCAACTTCGAGTATTAAAAAATGAGCCAATGGCAAAGAAATGCCATGGGTCTGCGGAATTTGCATGACGTAACTCCGCCCCACCTCGTGGGTATAAAAGGAGGACGCCGGCAACATGCAGTTATGTTTCTTCGCTGAGGAGCCGAGACTGAACTCAGGCGATCCCCGCGGTACAGCGGAAGTGGCAGGAAGACGTAACGTCTCCGTTCCCTACTCAGGGAACGAGGGTTACATACGTAACCGAGACGTTCCCTTTCGTGGTCACTAGGAGTTACGTTGGAATGACGACGAAATGGGGTTCTCAGTCTAATCACGCCACCTTCACAGCTGTCTTCCAGTGCCCTGCGTAAATCTGAGACCCTTCTGTGAGACTAGCACGGACGAAGGACTCCTATTTAACACAGGAATACCAAGGTACACTGGGAAGCATATCCCATAGTTTAGAGGAAATATGCAATTAACACCAACCCAGAGGGAGGGGGGGGGCATTTGGAAATACACATATGACCCAAAGGAAACATATGGAGAATACTGGGGTGTCCAGCCGCAGGTGGAATATTTCAACCCCAGGGGTGGCAAGGTGGCTTGCCAAGGGAAAGACACATGCTCAGAGAGGCTTACACTGGAAATACACGTGTGGGGGTAGCTCCGGGGAGGGACCATGCACACGGGAGGCACCTAGCCGACGCACAGGCAATAGACACTGGCGCTAGCATCAGGGGTGCTGGAGGAACTCAGGGCTTGCGGAGAAGCTCACCTGAGGAGAATATCGCACGCATCCAGTCCGTGGAGTGGAATGGCGAGCAAGCGAAGACCCCTGAGCGGGTCCAGTACTAGCTAGTTGAAGCGAGTACATGAGAGGACACTGGCTCCACTCGGAGATTGTAGAATCTGGCGAATGTGTTAGGTGTCGCCCAGCCTGCAGCTCTGCAGATGTCTGTTAGCAAGGCACCATGCGCTAGAGCCCAAGAGGATGTCACACTCCGTGTGGAGGGGGCAGTCACACCAAGGGGGCACGGTCGACCTTGCTGCTGGTATGCCAAAGCAATGGTGTCCACTATCCAGTGAGACAACCTCTGCTTGGAGAGAGCCTTTCCCTTCAGCTTGCCACCATAACAGACAAAGAGCTGGTCTGAGGTCCTGAAACACTGCGTCCTGTCTACATAGGCGCGGAGAGCGCGTACTGGACAGAGCAGTGCCAAGGCTGGGTCTGCCTCCTCCAAGGGCAGCGCTTGCAGGTTCACCACCTGGTCCCGGAAGGGAGTGGTAGGAACCTTGGACACATATCCAAGCCGGGGTCTCAGGAACACGTGAGAGTAACCCGGCCCGAATTCCAGGCACGCTTCGTCAACAGAGAATGCTTGCAGGTCCCCTACCCTCTTGACAGAGGCCAATGCAACCAGGAGCGCTGTCTTCATTGACAGGAACTTAAGCTCCACTGATTGCAGAGGCTCAAAGGGAGCACTCTGCAGGGCTCAAGAACCTGACGACCAGGTCATGCTTCCCTAAAGATTTACCTTCCACCAAGTCATGGTGTGCGGCAATAGCGGCAACATAAACCTTGAGGGTGGAGGGAGACAGCCTTCGCTCCAACCCATCTTGAAGGAAGGAAAGCACGACACTGACCGAACACCTCCGGGGGTCTTCTCGGCGAGAAGAGCACCAGTTGACGAAGAGGTTCCACTTCAACGCATAGGCGTGTCTCGTGGATGACGCTCTAGCGGAAGTGATGGTAGCCACCACCGCTGGTGGTAGGGTACTCAAACCTGCCCCGTCCCATCCAGGAGCCACACGTGGAGGTTCCAAAGATCGGCACGAGGGTGTCACAGGGTGCCCCGTCCCTGAGAAAGGAGGTCCTTCCTCAGAGGAATTGGCCAAGGAGGTGCTGTCGCGAGGAGCACCAGTTCGGAGAACCAAGTCCGGGTGGGCCAGTACGGTGCAACCAGAAGGACCTGCTCCTCGTCCTCCTTGACCTTGCGCAAGACCTGCGCAAGACGGCTCACTGGGGGAAACGCATATTTGCAGCCCCGCAGCCAGCTGTGCGCCAGAGCATCCGTGCCGAGCGTGCCCTCGGTCAGGGAATAATCCTGGTCGCAATGGGTCGAATCGTGGGAGGCAAACAGATCTATCTGTGCGTCCCCGAACTGGTCCCAAATCAGCTGAACCGACTGGGGATGGAGTCGCCATTCTCCAGGGAGGGGCTGAAGCCGTGAGAGCTCGTTGGCTGGACAGTTCAGGGCTCCGGGAATGTAAATGGCTCGAAGCGACCTCAGATGCTTCTGACTCCGTAAGAGGAGGTGGCAAGCGAGTTGCGACATACGCCGGGAGCGTAGACCACCTTGATGGTTGATGTACGCTACAGTGGCGGTATTGTCTGATCGGACTAGTACTTGTTGACCCATGAGCAACGCCCGAAAGCGGTGCAGGGCAAGGCGTACTGCCAGCAACTCGAGGCAATTGACATGCCATAGGCACTGGGGTCCTGTCCAGGAGCCCGCGGCAGCATGTCCATTGCACATGGCGCCCCAGCCCGTGGTGGAGGCAGCTGTTGAGACAACAACATGCCGGGAAACTCGTTCCAGGGGGACACCTGCCCTGAGAAAACTGAGGTTCGACCACGAGGTGAAGGTCTGACGGCAGGTCGGAGTAACTGATACTCGGAGCGTGCCTTGTTGCCATGCCCACCTCGGGACTCGGTCGCGAAGCCAAAGCTGAAGCGGTCTCATATGAAGCAATCCGAGCGGCGTCATCGCGGCTGCAGATGCCATATGCCCCAGGAGCCTCTGAAAATATTTCAGTGGAACCGCACTCTTGCCCTGAAATTGTCTCAGACATGTCAGCAGTGACTGTGCGCGCTCGCTCGTAAGCTGTGCGGACATGGTGACCGAGTTGATGTCCATACCGAGAAAAGAGATCCTCTGCACGGGGCAAAGTTTGCTCTCTCCCAGTTGACCCGAAGGCCCAGACGAGCTAGTTGCCGGAGCACAAGGTCCCTGTGTTCGCAAACCTGGTCTCGAGAGTGAGCTAGGATAAGCCAGTCGTCGAGATAGTTCAGGATGCGAACCCGAAGGGGAACAAGGGCTGCCTCGACGACCTTCGTGAAGACGCGAGGAGACAGGGCTAGCCCGAAAGGGAGAACCGCGTACTGGTATGCCTGCCCCTCGAAAGCAAACCGGAGGAACGGTCAGTGTCGAGGAAGAATGGAGACATGAAAGTAGGCGTCCTTCAGGTCAATCGCTGCAAACCAATCCTGGGGCCGAACACATTCGAAAATGCATTGGCGGTGAGCATCTTGAACGGCATCCTGTGAAGGGAGCGATTCAGCACGCGCAAGTCCAGGATCGGTCGTAACCCACCGGTTTTCTTGGGGACAATGAAGTAAGGGCTGTAGAAGCCGGACCTCATCTCGGCTGGAGGGACAGTCTCGGTTGCACCCTTCGCCAGCAGGGTGGCAATCTCTGCTCTCATGATGGGGGGCTTTTTTTTATATTGCCTTCGACCAGAGTGGAGCGGACTCCCCTGTAGCGGGGAGGAGACCGTGCGAACTGAATCGCATAGCCGAGCCTGATGGTTCGGGCGACTCAGTGGGACAGACGGGGAAGCTCTAGCCAGGCTCCCAGGAACTGAACCAGCGGGGTCATGCGAACCACAGGCGTCCCCTCGGAGGGCCAGCGAAGCGGAGTAACTGGCCCAGACGTGGACGGCATAGCGGCCCGGTGTGGGGGCACAGTTAACAACCGCGCCCTGGCAGAGGGGGCCAGGGAAGGACCAGGAAGATCGTCCCGCGGGGGCCTGCTCTGCCAGGGGTCTGGCGACAGAGCGGGACAAGGGCGAAGCGGTCCGTGGACGGCACGCCGTGTCAACCGACTCTGGGACAGAGGGGGATGAGGAGAGCACGGCTTGGGGGCGGCGCTCTGTATCGTCCGAGAACTCTGTGAGCTCAGGGATGAGAGGATTGTTTCTTTCTTTAACCACATTAGGGTGCTGCCCACCCGTGGGTGAGCAGCGGGGAGTGGAGAACAAAAGATTCTCCCCCGGCCCTCCACCGGGGGAAGGAGTGGTCCTGCTACCATCTCCTGCGAAACAACCACCAACAACCACAACCAGGCAGCAGCGGGTCGGTGGGGCAGAATGTGTTTAATGGCCTCAGTCTGTTTCTGTGCAGTTGAGAACTGTTGGGCAAAATCCTCATCTGCGCCGCCGAAGAGGCCGGCCTGGGACAGGGGTGCATCGAATAGACGAGTCCGCTCGGTATCCCGCATGTCAGCCAGGTTCAGCCAGAGATGTCTCTCCTGGACCACCGAAGTGGACATCACCAGGCCCAGGGAGCGCGCGGCTACCTTCGTCGCCCGGAGGGCAAGGTCGGTTGCGGCGCGCAGCTCATCAAAGAGCCCTGGGTCTGTCCTACCCTCGTGCATGTCTCTGAGCATCTGGGCCTGGTAAACCTGCAGAGTGGCTATCACATCCAAAGAAGCAGCTGCCTGTCCCGCCGCTCTGTAAGACTTCGCCAAAGTAGACGAAAATCTACAGGCCTTGGATGGGTGCTTAGGCTCGCCACGAGAAGAAGCACTCTGAGGACACAGTTGCATCGCAACAGAGCGTTCAATCGGGGGAAGCCCACTCTACCCACGGGCAGCTGCCCCATCGAGGGGAGGAAAGGCGAATGAGACCAACGTGCGGTCCCGAGAAGACAGGGGGGTCTTCCAGGACTTCGAGATCTCATCATGCACGTCCGGGAAGAAAGGTATTGGGGTTTGCCGTGGACGCGGGTCGGCGGCCTTACCCAGAAACCAACCGTCCAGCCGCGAGCGCTCACGACAGGGTGGAGGCCTCCACTCTAGACCGATGGTCGCGGCTGCCCGGGAAAGCATGGCCGTTATCTCCGGATCAGACTCAGGCACAACCGTATGCACGCCGGAAGGTGGCAGCTGTGCTGAGTCCTCACTTCCAGAAGATTCGACCCACCTTGTGATGCTTCTACAGACATAGCATCGTCCTCTGTAGCTTCAACCGAAACTCGCGGGCCACCCGAAGGTCGACCCGCGGGAATCGGAGGTTCACTAGCGGGCACCGTCACAGAAGAGGGGGGCTGGGGTCGCGGACACATAGTCGGCGCCTTGTTCTAGACCGTAACCCTCAGGTCATCCTGGCCACCAACCGAAGTAGCACCCCGCGAGGGAGCACTAGATCGAGGTGTGGATGAGGGGACTCTCACTCTTGCGAGTTCATTGAGTCTCGACCTAAGTGACGCGATGGTCATGTTCCCACAGAGAGAACATGAGTCATCCACGAGCGCTGCTCTAGCATGATCCATGCCCAAACATACTAGACAGCGCTCGTGCCCATCAGAGTCAGACACTAATCTGCCGCAACCAGAAGTGCACGGGCGAGGCATCTTTAAAAAGACGTGCCGCGTGCAAGCTCTTTTGTGAGAGAAACACTCTGAGTGTTGAAGCGCCCGGAGAGACACGCACTCACTGGCAAACCACTGCACAGATAAGCAGGAAGCACGCGCTCGCTGGAGATCGCCGTCACACCAACACCAGAGGAACTCGTTTGTGAAGCTGACAATTCAGAGATGGCTTGTGGAGTGAAGAGAAACTCTTGGCTCCGAAGCGAAAACATAACTGCATGTTGCCGGCGTCCTCCTTTTATACCCACGAGGTGGGGCGGAGTTACGTCATGCAAATTCCGCAGACCCATGGCATTTCTTTGCCATTGGCTCGTTTTTTAATACTCGAAGTTGATAGGCTTTCTAAGCGAAACCCCCCATTTCGTCGTCATTCCGACGTAACTCGGAATGACCACGAAAGGGAACATTATTTACTCACCCTTCTGTCATTCCATTTTTTCGGGATCAAAAGTAGCATAAAAAGTGTAATATTGTGAAATATTCTTGCAATTTAAAGGAACTGTTTTCTATTTGAATGCATTTTAAAATGTAATTTATTCCTGTGATGTAAAGCTGAGTCTTCAGCATCATAAATGCAGTCTTCAGTGGCATATGATCCTTCAGAAATCATTCTTATATGATGATCTGGGGCTTGAAACATTTCTTCTTTTATTAATTACCGGTATAATTAATAAAAACAGTTATGCTGCTTAAATTTTTTATAGAAACCATGATATATATATTTTTTTATTCTTTGATAAATGTAAAGTAAGCACGTTAATTTCTTTAAAAAAAAATCTTACTGACACTGAACTTAAAATATGTTGGTGTAAGGAACAGACCCAAATTAAAGAAAATATCGTAGCTCTCCTTGGTGTAAATGAGAGAAATAAAATGTGCAGATTCAAGAATGAATCATTCTCTTGTTAACATCATTATTATCATTGATTTTCTCAATTTTCTTCTATAGCTTCAGAATACTTACAATACAGCACATGAGTCAAATTGACCACTTTTACATGGAACTTGTAAGCCTTCATTTTGCAATTACAAATGCCACCATGACAGTGTATCATAGAATTAGACAATATTTATATCACGTGATTGTCAGTGACATTATTTGGTCCCTGTTAGATTATAAAATAGCACAATGTCTCTTTAATAGCCTGTGTAAACATTTAGTCCATTGTCCCAGGTCATGGACTCTGAGGCACTCAAGTGCCCTCAATAATATGTTTGTGTTTTGGCTACAGCATGGCCGCTCTGGATGAGTGAATGCCAGTGCTGGGTGGGCTTGCAGACAGTGCCTGTCAGTACCCTGAACCCTCCTTCTGGGAACAGGAGCACCTTATTCCAGACAACAAAGCCTGGGCTGGCCCCGAGCCTCTGGCTCACTGTCAACTCTCCACCGGCCCAGTCACAACAATGCTGCTATTCAGTCAGCCAATTAAATGGATATTATACACCTCTGTGTGTGTTTGTCTGACTATGACAAGTAAATTACTGAACAAGCCTCTGCCATGAAGACAATTGACTTGTTAAGCCGCTATGAAACTTGTTCCACCTGTTGCATTTTATTACAGCACTCCATCTACTGTCTGCAAGCCATTTATTACAAACAGCTTGTGTTGAGGATAGCACTCGCTACATTCAGAACTGCGTGTGAACTCATAATCAAAATCATCAATGCAAATGAGCTCAATGGAGGTTGATTTTGGAGACCAGCTGCACGACTGAATGCACCACGTGTTGCATCAAAAGACTGCATCTCATTCAAATAATGAACTTAGACATTATCAATTCATTAGGTTTTATATTTATGAAGGGGAAATTTGATGGCACGTGTTCTAAGGCGGGTGGAATGCGTGTATTGCTTTTCGACACTTCTTTTTAGTATGTGGGTCTATAGTTAAAACTGCATTAACCCTTAAATGCATGAATGTTCTCTCTCTGTCTCAGTGGTCATCACCATACTGTTGTAGTCATGTTGGCTCATGTATCATGTTTGCTGTGTTCTGAATCTGATTCCCTCTCTCTGGTTTTAAACTCGCTTGATTCTATCGAATCCCAGTGCATTTGTATTCATCTCATGTCATCACAACATCGTGCATGATGGTGAACAAAACACACATCGGTATTCATGTATTTGTGATTAACAAATATGACACTTGCATCTATTTTGCATAATTCAACAGATGTCAGAAGAATGCAGCCTTTTTTGAGGAAACAGCTGATCGCGAGCAGCTAATTTGCAGCACAAATTACACACTCACTCACGTTCATATCTAAAGTGAAGTCATTGTCACCCCTAGAATCCGGTAGTTTAATCTCAGGTTCGATTCTGCAGCATGCTCTCCAGTCAACACATGATAGCTTTCACATTACCAATTTTATTCATGCAAATCAGTGTTTCATAAAAGCTGAATTCGACATAGCATACTAGCACACAACTCCTTCTATTTCTCCAATATCATTCAGAAAAGCATTCCACATCGCGTGCAAAATGTGCCAAACGTTATGGCAAGAAAAGTAAGCTATGCTATTTTGAATTAATAATAGCATAGCTTTGCAGTCTGTGGGTAATGTTTCACATTGTCTCTGATAATTCACTTTTCATGGTTTGGAAATCTGATCAAATCAGCGTTTAAATGATTTCGAAACAGAAGTCTTATGAAATGGTTCCTGCTCCTGTTGACACAGCTGGGAGTGGTCAGCATGTCTTCAGAATGTGGTGTAATGTATGTCTAAGCTGATCTTCTTTATAACGATGACCATGTGAAATAAACAGGCCTGTGAGGCCACAGAGAGCCAGAGATGGTTGGAAATAATACTCAGAGGTTCCAGGCCTGGGGTTTCTCAAAGCCTTGATTTCTTCACGCTTATTGTGCAGAATCAGCCTGACGTTCTCAAAACAACTTTAAAAGAAAGACCGCTCAGCCAAAACCACCGAAACCCTCATGACCCCAGGAATTTTATGTAACAGTCTGCTGCGTGTTCCCTTCTTGATAATATCCTGCAGGCTTTAGGAGGATCTCTTGCAAAATAGTTTCATCTTTTGATATGTTTTTGTCCTCTGCTGTAGACTTGGCAGTGTACAGACGTTCATTGTTATTAAAGAGTATTTTTGGGGCATATCAGTACTACTTTCGTATATTTATATGGATTCTCTGCTTCAAGAGGTCCTCAACATCTTGAGAAAGAATAAAAAGCTTGAGCTCTCATGTGGCGAACATTAGCTCTCTGTCCTCATGTGATGTGCTGGATGCCTTTTATTAGTAATGGCTCCTTTTCATGCTGGCTGTGCAGACATACGCGTGACTTTGCACGTGTGAATGTGCACATCTGATCCATATGTGCATGCATTGTAAAAAAGTTTTTCAAGCAATCCAAAATGTGCTGTGTGTGCTATATACCATGGTCTGTCTGAATACTCGATTCTGAAAACCATTTAATGCACAGGTAGTTCTAAATCAGTTTAATCCCCGTTCTAAATTAATGTGTTGTATTTGTTAAAGCACACACACGCATACATCCAGGGCCGTTGCTAGTGGAGTAAAAGATTAGTGTTGATGCGATGAGAGATCACACTGCGCACACAGAAATATTCAGGAGTGTGAAAACTTATCATTAAGCAGTCACTGAGGTCGGCACTTTACGCTTGCTAGGAATGGGTTTTCCTTGTGGAAGTTTGCGTTTGGTGAGCTAATAAAATATTAAAACTCAAATCAATATTTTGTGTACAGTTATTTAATTATGTACTCGCTCTCTTGTTTCATACAAACTCAGCTGCTGCCATTTTGCAACGATTGTTTTGAACACTATAATGGATAATAAGATAAAAAACAGACACAATTTTAAAACAGTTTAATCTCAAATCAATATCTCTTATCCCCATAATTATTTATGTCATGAAATACCACGTAATAAGTGGTATGACTGTACCGTATCCCTTATTGCTCTCATGAGCTTTGTAATAAAATATTTCGACTCAAAGATCACCATTTCATATCTATTTATTTACATTAAGGTAGCCTAACAATTGCACCATTTCACTTTTTACAGTATTTGAACGGTTACACTTTAGATTTAATAGTCGAATTCTCACTATTTTCTAACTATTAACTATGACTTTTGCCTCAATAAACTCCTAATTACTGCTTATTAATAACTACCCTACTAACTATTAAGTTTAGGTATTGTGTAAGATTAAGGGTAAAATAAAAGTAAAATATGGTCATGCAGAACAAGCATTAAAACATTAGCATTAAAATTTGCTTTATTAGTAATAATACTCAGGAAATATCCTAGTAATATGCATGCTAATAAGCAACTACAGTAATAGTGAGAATTGGAGTTTGAGAAACTACAGTGTTTTAAACTTTTACTGTAGGATTGTTTACTTTTAATGTAGAATTTTAAAGAAGCAGACAAAAATTATTACTTTGGATGGAGGCCTGAGAACAAGCAGTTCTGACTTTTGTTTGTCAATCAAACTGTTTGGTCAGAGATGTTGGGGTCGGTCTGGGCAAGGCTGAGCGTTCAGATGTAATCTCACACATGGGCATGACCATGAAGGGTGGCACAGTTTTGTATTTTCAACAAGTTTTGGAAGGTGTAGACTGCATTTAGCAAGATTTTGCGTACTCTGTATTTGAACATGGATTTGGGGTGTGATTTAAGTAGAAGGCTCCCAAGAGTTCTGCATGTCTATGAGTCACATTTCTGTTTTTGTTTTTCTGTTTTTTCAGGTGACGGGCCTTATTCTCAATTCTCTTTAAACAGGTTTTTTTTTTATTATTTATGTTCCACTGGCTTTTCTTCTTCCCGATGTTATGGTGACACATAACTCTTTTGTTTTCTTCTTTTTTTTTTTTGTATGTTTTTCTCAGACTCATATTTCTCATATTAATATGAGCATAAAATTTATGTTTTTGGAGGCAACCCTAGATAATTTCCACATGTTCTTTGAGGTTTGTGTTGTATTGGACCGGCTCCTGCATGGCACTGAGTGCTTCTCTCCCTGCTGGACAGATATTTCGTTTTTCAGTGACTGTGGGCATCATATATCAGTTTTCGGTCGTCTGCGGTATATTATCTTATTATAAAACTCTCATTAAACTGGAGTGGATCTAAGATGGGGATATCAGATTCTGAAGAATAAATATATATTTTATAAATATTAATATGTATTGCACTAAATTTACAGCTCACTGAGGATATTTAAATATTAATGTGTTGGTGTTTAAAATATTAAATAGGGCTGTCAGAATTTTTTTTTCTTTTTTTTTAGATGCAATGATATATTATATTATATTATATTGCTTATTTAAAGGCAAATATACTGAGTGCGCTATATGTTATGCAATTGCACCAGGCACTAGAACACCTTTTATTTAAATCCCCATGGATAATTCCCAAAAACACTGGTTCCCAGATGCTATAGTGCAGATCATGAGCTGTTAAGTTTGGCATGTCTGGATTCATGTCTTTGCATGACTGGAGATGTGGATTACATTTTTGCATATAAAGTAAATACGACTGGCATTTTAGAAATATGTCTGTGGGTTTAGTGGACATGCAGGACTTATTATTGGCAAGACCTCTGTTAGTTTGTGTCTAACATGCTATTAAACAGACACACCTTTCTTATCATTGTTCTATCAATAACACAATGTTCCTTCCTCAAGACATCAAAACTTTTGACCGTAACACAAATACGTCAGTATTTAGTCTGCAAGAAGTGTGAAATATGAAATATTATACCATATAAGGAGGATTGAAAGGAATAATCTCATCCATAAGATACTAGAGTGCCAATTTTAGAAAATTGCTGGGATCACAAGGAAAGTAAGTCTATCCCAGCAGAGAGTGGTCCAACACCAAAGAGAATTGCCTTTCCTGTCATGGAATACAAGAATGTGTCGGTGTACAGACTAACAATGGCTATTTGATCATAATAAAACAGAGGACTGTTGAACTCTGTGTGTTTAGTAACTGAGACTGTAAAGTGTTATTGGGCCAGAGGTCCCATGCAGACTGCTCCTGTTTACATCCCGACACCAGGCTCATAAAGAAAAGCGAATTATGTAGACTGTAACCTTTCACTGCCACGTATAAAACTGAGGACACCCCGATAAAGAAGATTAAACATTAACTGGAACACAAGAATCTTGTTTCAGAGGCGTCCCAGTAAGATTAAGAAGTAAATTGTCCTGTCGTAAAACAGATTAGACGCTGAGCAAGAACTTTATCGCATTAAGAGAAGAACAGCCATAAATAAGATTCCACTGAAGAATCTATTTATATTGCATGTTATGTTATTATTTATTGCAACAAATTTTGAGCTCACCAAGGACATTTAAATGTTTGGTTTGTTTTTGTAATAAATATTGGATTATTTATTTAAAAAAACAATGCAATTTTGTTGAATTTTTGTGATTAATTATTCTACATATCAATTGAATGAATTAAAAACTTCATATGTGTATTTATTATATTAAATGCAATAGCTTGAGATACAACAGTTGTTGATATTTTTTATATGAAATATGTCTAATTATTATGTCATGCCATGCTCCTTTCATTATTCAGATTATAATCTTTTAATTTACAATAGCTGTTTCAAATATTAATTTTATATCCCAGAGTAAAAATTATTTGCCGACTTGATATATTTATGGTATTAAGCAATTTTACTAATTACTGTTAGTATTTGAGCAGGTGTAAAGTGTTGCACTATCTGAGAAAAAAAAAATAGTAAACAGTAATGCTAGCTATAAACATTTAATCTATATCTCTGCTAGATTGACATTAAATATTTCCAAAGTGATGTGTGTTATCAACAGCATAAGGAATGCATTCTGATCATCTGACTGCAAATTTCAATTAAATGCAGTTCAATCTTTTTGTAATTACCTGGCCTCAGCTGATCATTTTTTCCATAGGCCTCATCTCTAATTCTCCCGCAGACTAAACATTTCAACCACTATCAGATTTTAACAAACTATCCTGATGTCCAAATGTTTTTTTTTTTTTTTTTTTTTTTTTTTTTCAGTTTGGATAGCAAGGTTCCATGGGAAAATGTGCTGTGAGCTTGATCCTGATTAGACACTTTTGCCAAATACCTGCTCTGGATGGCTTGCAATCTGTTTTTGGCACTTTATTATGCTGTAGTTAGGACATCACATCGGATTGTTCCAAAATCGGGTTGTTTTGGAAACTCCTTTGACCATTAAATTTGACAAAAATGCATATTACCTGGAGAGGAATTTGTTTTGCTGCATACTTCAGCTATGGGGTGAAAGACTATGCCAGAACGGTATGTAAATTGCCCATAGTTTGTAAATTAATGGGTGTTTTGCAAATCGGACTGGTTGTGGGGGGGGGGGGGGGGGGGGGGGTCCACATGCACTTTCTACACAAATAAAATGCAGCGTGTGTAGATTATTTGCACAAAATCATTGCATGAACCTAGTTGCAATGAATGGGGAGTGAGATTTAAGAGGTGATAACTGCTATAAGGTAGACTGACTCAAGATCCTCTTAAGTTGCATCCGCGAAGGCATGTTCTTCATACCAATCTATACATTCCTGGAACCCTGCTGAGAACGTGAGCCACCCTGTTCTTAAATAACACAGTTGAGCATGGTCTTTAATCACGATTTTATCACGAAGTGTAAATAACTAGTAGTGTTCAGTGTTTGAATTGAGATTGTGTAACATTTTATGGTTTGCCTGGTGGCTGACAATTAATAAGTGATGAATTAGTAGACCCAAACCAACGAAAATGGGATTGCTTGAGACTGATTTGGTTCAAGCAAAACGATAGTGTAACCAAAAACATATCACTAAACACTATACTTAGTCATGAAAAACCAGTTAGCCAGGAGGAGGCCATAAGTGAAAACCACATAATGTTCAAATTCAAATTCAAACATCCTGACATTGTTCATTAACCAGCAATCACAGCTCACACTTTTACGGTTTTTATGACCTGAACTAGATGTGCGTGCCAGAGCAGGTGTGTGATGCATGTGAGTTTATTCACATACCTGTGGAAGAACAACAGAATGGACAGCATGGTTTGGTCGATGTTGCTGTTGCAGATGCCCTCGTTGAGCAGGTAACAGGGGTCCCGGACCACCGACTCCAGTGAGTCCTGTCTCATGATGTTGTTGAGCTTATCTGTGTTTAGGTTCTGAAAGTGAAGCTGGTCCCGGAGCTGTTTGAAGTGGTTGACTGATGTAGGACTGCCTAGGCTCGCTTGGCCCGGCTCAGGCTCGCAGCCATTGGCCAGATCCAGACAGCAGCTGCAGCAGTCCAGGCCGATGGGCGAACGGCACTCCTCGTTTGACATCAGGCGGGTCAGGTTCCCCACGAGGGAGTCAGACGGTGACCGTGACAGGTTCTCCTCCACCTGTTCCAGATGATCTTAGAGCAGACCTCCCTCCTTCTCACGCAAGTGTATACCAGGTGCCACGGGAGAAGCTGCTGTGAGTTGATCCTTCTCGACAGCGAGTGCCAGAGTGCGTGTGTGTGTGTGGACACAACGCAGGTTTTTATGAGCTTGGGCGCCTGTACGCTCGTTATGATGCAGCGGAAATGCGTTTGAAAAAAACAAAATAGAAGCTGCTTCTGTTTTTTGTTTGTTTTGTTTTTTTTTCTTCTTAGTGTCCAATGCCCCGCACTTTTCTCTGCCCCTGTGCGTGCATACAGTGCAGACAGCGAGAGAGGAGGAGGAGGGATGGAGGAGAGGGCTGGAGGGGAGGGAGGAGGAATCTTTCTGATTGGTAAACCAGGCCGATCAGTTCACAAAAAGATCCCACCTACTTTCCCCTCAACATCACAGTCGGGGAGGAGTGAAGCTAGGAAGGGAGTAAAAGCATGCTCTGTAACATGTGCACTTCAGTGCTGCCAGGGGCGGAACCCTGAGACAGAGCACACATGTAGTACTTCCCTGTTTATATCACTGAATCAATCACTGGTTTGGTCTCCCTTTCCTATGGCTATTGAATTTAGGTCCGACTTTGCGTGCTGGCAGTACAAACACTGCTTGTGTGTAGTGTTCCTTGTCCAATGATTCATCACTGAAATGTTTTTATTAGTCTTGTTTTACTTTTATCAGTTTTTCCTCCTTTCCTTTTAAAGAGAGAATTTGTCTCAAGTACCAGTATCTATAAAATGTCACTTAATCAGACCTTAATTTTGTTTGAAGACCGTATTATGCTGCATTCCATTTACTTGGGAAGAGGAATGTATGCGCTGGGAATGACTTCACACCCGAGGTGACAGCGTTCCAGTAAACTGAAATCTAAGATGGACACGTCCAGGCAAACCTTTGTTTTGCTTGCTCTTTCAGAATACAAACATATAAAAAAGCGGTAGTTTGTACAAATAATGCCGAAGTATCATGTCCAGAAATAGAGGTTGAATAGTACTGTGTAGACCACTGCGTTTATTGAGAGACAGACAAACAAAAGTGATTTTACTACTGTGTCACTATGGTTGATGCACTGAGCAGACATGTTGGATTCTGAAGCCAGGGTTGTTGCGTGTTTCCCAGACACAAAATCTTACTCGAAGGGGTGTTTCAGTTAAAAGTTCGTACTGGGGCCCAGGAATCTCCCCCATCTGAGGACAAATGGAAAGCACCATTATTCCAAACATACCAAACAATTGCTCAGGCATCATTAGTTAAAGGTTAAAGGTCAGAAGTCCAATATATTTCTCTATTAGATTCTTATTTCAGGGAGAGATTTGATCTGTTTATCTGAAGTAAATAGGATTCCTATCATATTGCTTAACATGATAAAGTCGAAATGCTGACATGAACGCAACACAGGGTGCTCTAAAAATCATTCAGTTGTCAGTAAATTCTCAGAACACCTTCTAATGATCCACTCATTTCTGAGAGAATGTTTGAAATATGTCAAATATGATTTCACCACATTTTTAGCTGGACTTTCCATTGAAAGTCGAGACCAAATATTTGTATTGTTGAGGCCAGTGCAATGACAGAGACTGAAATGTTAAAAGTCTGATGATTATTGTGTATACTATGATGTTTTAATTATGCACTTATGTTATGTGTGTGTAGTGCAGAGCTCATCAATTCAATGCATTGTGCTCCTTTAATAACATGTTAAATGCCTATTTGGATCATCTCTGTAAATGTCATTTATTGTGTAATAAGACTTACCAAAAGCCCCTTAATAGGAGTGCAGGAAATTTAATTTAGCAGAAAATATGTGAATTGTGATTTCTTTATTGAGTGTGTAAAGTGGTTGAGACACGTTAGGACTTTGCCAGCATGGGGTCATATCAGTTAATTATTTGTCCCTCTGCTGGCAGGAGTAGTGAAATGCAGATAATAACAGATGAAGAATTTACCATGGGATATGAAATGGTTCCATTATATGCTCAGTAAGCTCTCTGAGTACAAGTGTTTAGGTTGTGTAACACAATCTGAGAACAAAAACATTAAATGCGTCATAAGACAGATAGCAAACAAATGTTTTCTTGTATAGGCTTGGTGAATGCAATCTGTCATCAGAGAACACTAGCCTGTTTACCGTACTGCAAAAACAGATGCACTGTCAGAAAATCAAAAGGCTGACCTTGCATTTAGCATTCTGTTTTATCCAAGTCATCCCAGTAACGTGCTTTATATATTAAAAGGCAGTACAACTGCACAATTAATTGCACAAAAATATTAAATTTGATCATATATTTTTTTTTCAGTGTGTATATATATATATATATATATATATTGTGTGTGTGTGTGTGTGTGCGTGTGTGTGCGTGCGTGCGTGCGTGCATGCGTGTGTGCGTGCGTGCGTGCGTGCGTGTGTGTGTGTGTGTCTTTGTGTGTGTTTGTGTATATATAGATCACGGTTTCTACAAAAATATTAAGCAGTAAAAACTATTTTCATCATTTATAAATGAGCGGCAATATTGGATAATTTAGCAGCAGCATATCAACAAACAGAATGATTTCTGAAAGATCACTAGACACTGAAGACTAGAGTAATGATGATGAAAATTCACATTTTTGCCATTTACTGGAATATGCAGAATACAGTTAAGTTGGGATGGCAAAGGTACCATGCTGTTTACCCAGTCCCAGTATTCCCAATCCTTCCCTGCTGTACTGTTACACTGGGCCGGGGTTGAATAAAAAGGCCATATAATGCCCTCTTATGAATGCTAATGTGTACACTAAAGCTTTACATTGATATTTGATTGAACACATCCAAACCACTTAGACAACAGTCACTGCTGTCCAGGCAATCGTGCTGGGTTGTGCTTGGAAAACAGGCCTTTGCATGTTTTTATTTATTAATTTTCATTATCATTGATATCATGTTTAGAGTAGTCCACTATATCTACTGCAGAGACAGTACAAAAACATACAGTGCACGTCCCGAATGCCAATGGGTCAAGTTCCAACTGTGCTAAAATACACAAAACATCCGTTCACCTGCCAGATATCTTTTAGAAGAATAACTAATAAAATATACTTCAATGAAAATTGGCATCCTTAGAATTGTTTGTATATTGTAACCATTTTTTAAAGCAACAAGGCACAAAAAAAACATTTCTTAATCAGTATTTTTTTCATGTTTTCCTTTTAAAAAACCTCAATGTCCTTAAAACAAGATAAATTTCCCTGAAAAGCAGTTGCTTGACTTGTTTAGATAGTATATCTTGAACTGTTTTATTTTTGTAACCCTATTGGCAAATTGATTTATTTATGTTCTTGTTGAAAATCTATTCAAATTATTAATCCTTAAAACAAGAGTGTTTTACCAATAAGCTAACAAAAATATTTCAAGATGTATTAAATACTTATGTTCATAATATAGCACTACCACACATCCATTATTGTGTAAAAAAATTAGGAAGTCTGTTAAGACATTAATAATTAATGCATTAATAATGCTTAAAACTCTATTGCTGCTTTGTTGTTTTTTCTTCTGTGGGATTTAAACCGAAAGCTGGTGTAGAGTTTTGCTGCCACCTTTTGGAATGAAAGTTTAGTTACATTTAAGGTTAATTAACCCATTTATAAAAATATTTTTGTGTATATAATTTTAAGACATGGACTGAAGGCAAGGATCCCTGGTACAAATTGTATTCATCACATGCAGTCAAAGTCCCTATAACAGCATTCGATTTCAGAACTCCCTGTTCATAGTTCAGAGTGCGTACAACAGAGCCAAGTGAAGGTCCTGGTAAACCCTATGTTATAGGGACAAAATGTCACCAAAGATGTCAATATCCAAAATCCTTATCCTGCTGGGACATGTTTTGCTCCCCATGAGGAAAACAGTGTTTTTGAAATGTAAAAATGCAGAAAGTTTTCTGTAAGGGGTAGGTTTAGGGTCAGGGTTAGTGTAGGACGACAAAATATACAGTTTGTACGGTAAAAAAATAATTATGCGTATGAAATGTCCCCATAAAACCCAACTCAGTGTCTCTGTGTGTGTGTGTGTGTGTGTGTGTGCGTGCGTGCGTGCGTGCGTGCGTGCGTGCGTGCGTGCGTGCGTGCGTGCGTGCGTGTGGCAAAACTCTTATAACAAGTATAAACAGGCTAATGTTGAAAATGTACTAAATATAAGAGTATATTTTAACTCAGGTAATTGTAGCTGTTGCTTAATGTAACTTTGAATCTCTTAAGAATGAAGTAAAACACATTCAATTTGTTCCATTATTATGACAGATGTGTATTTTGGAAGAACAACAGGAGTTGAACTCTGGTAATGGCTCCTCTAATCAGTGTTACAATCTGTGTCACTAAGCATAACACAATCTACTTAGATAAATGGCCCCATGCTGGTAGGCCAGTGTGTGATGGATAGCTCTGCTTTAGTATCTCTATTCTTGTTCAAGGTCTGCTGATCTCCTCTTTTTCATTTGGGTTTAGCCACAAGTGGATGACTTTTTTAGATAAAAATGTGGGTCCTCCTGTAAGCCAGCCTCATATGACATTCAATCGCAGGGTTCATTTCATCTGGGTTTTGTTGACAAATAAAGACAATAAATAAGTTAACACTTTGGCGGGTTGAATTTTATATGAATATATAAATAACCTGAAATAATAAATTAAGTGCAATGTAGTTTTGACAAAAATATAGATTTTTATTTTCCGCCGAATAGAAACAGGATACCAGTTGCGCTTTCTCGCTCTCTCACCTCTCCAATGCAGCAAGTTGGCACACGAACCTGCCTGCCCTCACTCACTCATTTCTTTTGCTCCGGAAGAATATTTTTGGTGTTACAGGGCTTGAATTTTGTCGTGGGATTACACGTATCTTGCAGATTTTTCACACCAAAAGTGTGCATGCATAAAGCCATCTCTCAGTACTAAATTGAGTTAATTTTTTCACTGCTTATTGCAGTCAAATACCCACAAAATAATGTCAAAATTCAGGTCTTAGCAAGTATCCACGTAAACATAGTCAATGAACCTAACAGTAGAGAAAGAAAACGCATGTGTAACAGTATAATGGCTCCATCCATCATGTCTTAAAGTGACAGCAGCCTATTTTATCTGCTGCCATATTAAAAGTATCTACAGGTCCATCTAAAAAAATTAGCATATTGTGATAAAGTTCATTATTTTCCATAATGTAATGATAAAAATTAAACTTTCATATATTTTAGATTCATTGCACACCAACTGAAATATTTCAGGTCTTTTATTGTTTTAATACTGATGATTTTGGCATACAGCTCATGAAAATCCAAAATTCCTATCTCAAAAAATTAGCATATTTCATCCGACCAATAAAATAAGTGTTTTTATTACAAAAAAGTCAACCTTCAAATAATTATGTTCAGTTATGCACTCAATACTTGGTCAGGAATCCTTTTGCAGAAATGACTGCTTCAATGCGGCGTGGCATGGAGGCAATCAGCCTGTGGCACTGCTGAGGTGTTATGGAGGCCCAGGATGCTTCGATAGTGGCCTTAAGCTCATCCAGAGTGTTGGGTCTTGTGTCTCTCAACTTTCTCTTCACAATATCCCACAGATTCTCTATGGGGTTCAGGTCAGGAGAGTTGGCAGGCCAATTGAGCACAGTAATACCATGGTCAGTAAACCATTTACCAGTGGTTCTGGCACTGTGAGCAGGTGCCAGGTCGTGCTGAAAAATGAAATCGTCATCTCCATAAAGCTTTTCAGCAGGTGGAAGCATGAAGTGCTCCAAAATCTCCTGATAGCTAGCTGCATTGACCCTGCCCTTGATAAAACACAGTGGACCAACACCAGCAGCTGCCATGGCACCCCAGACCATCACTGACTGTGGGTACTTGACACTGGACTTCAGGCATTTTGGCATTTCCTTCTCCCCAGTCTTCCTCCAGACTCTGGCACCTTGATTTCCAAATGACATGCAAAATTTGCTTTCATCCGAAAAAAGTACTTTGGACCACTGAGCAACAGTCTAGTGCTGCTTCTCTGTAGCCCAGGTCAGGCGCTTCTGCCGCTGTTTCTGGTTCAAAAGTGGCTTGACCTGGGGAATGCGGCACCTGTAACCCATTTCCTGCACACGCCTGTGCACGGTGGCTCTGCATGTTTCTACTCCAGACTCAGTCCACTGCTTCCGCAGATCCCCCAAGGTCTGGAATCGGTCCTTCTCCACAATCTTCCTCAGGGTCCGGTCACCTCTTCTCGTTGTGCAGCGTTTTTTGCCACACTTTTTCCTTCCCACAGACTTCCCACTGAGGTGCCTTGATACAGCACTCTGGGAACAGCCTATTTGTTCAGAAATTTCTTTGTGTGTCTTGCCCTCTTGCTTGAGGGTGTCAATGATGGCCTTCTGGACAGCAGTCAGGTCGGCAGTCTTACCCATGATTGCGGTTTTGAGTAAAGAAACAGGCTGGGAGTTTTTAAAATCCTCAGGAATCTTTTGCAGGTGTTTAGAGTTAATTAGTTGATTCAGATGATTAGGTTAATAGCTCGTTTAGAGAACCTTTTCATGATATGCTAATTTTTTGAGATAGGAATTTTGGATTTTCTTAAGCTGTATGCCAAAATCATCAGTATTAAAACAATAAAAGACCTGAAATATTTCAGTTGGTGTGCAATGAATCGAAAATATATGAAAGTTTAATTTTTATCATTACATTATGGAAAATAATGAACTTTATCACAATATGCAAATTTTTTGAGAAGGACATGTATATGGCAGTTTTTTTCCCATGGTATCGATCGATGTCAAAATTGGCTATATGAGTCAAATCTATTAACATGCGAAACACTCCGAGAGTTGTCATGACAGAAATATTTCTGTCCATGAACAAATGATAAAAATGGATCAAACAAGTAGCTAGTTTATTGATGTTGTTAAGCAGTTGAGTTAAAAAAAAGTACACTCTTAAAAATAAAGGTTCTAAAAGGGGGGTTTCACAGTGACACAGAATAACCATGTTTGGTTCCCCAAAAACCTTTCAGTGAACAGGTCTTAAAATAACCCTTTTTTTTTCTCAGTCTGAAGAACTTTTTAATAATCTGAAGAGCCTTTTTCCTATTCAATAGGAAATCCCCCCCCCCCCCCCAAAAAAAAAAAAAAATAAATAAAATAAAGATTTGTAAGTGTACAAACAAATTGCTCCTGTTTGCTTGCACTTAAATCAAGCACTAGATGTCACCCTCTCCCCTAATATTAAAGGGGAAGTGAGCTTGGCCAGAGTGAGTGAGATCTCCATTAGGAATGTCATCCACAAATGTTTTCAAGCTGACAGAAGATGAATTGTGATTCAAGGTTAGTTTTCAGTGTCCTATATTTCGATGCTATTTTTTAAAAGACTAAATAGATATGTGCCTGTTCGGGGAAATCTAAAATACCTTCTAACAAAGGAACACACCACAGTATTCCCATGCAATGATGGATTTGCCTCAGGCTGAAAGCAAGTGATTAATTCTCCACCAAGTCTTGGTAGGCCGTCTCCAGTAGAGGAGCAAATGTGGATTGAGTCCTCAGAGACATGAAGCATCTGCTAAGTTCACAGATTCATGTAGTCCATCCCTGCAAACATAATACCAAACATTTCTGTGATACTGAACAGACATCATGTCATTGTGAAAATGTGTGAAATGTCCAACTTGCACATTATTTGACTTTCACTATGCATTCCATGATTGCAAATGTATTACCCAAATCAATGTGTTTTCATCTTAAAGATGCCATTATTTAATACTTTTACATCACAACTTGACAGACAGAAATTATAAAATTATGAAAAAAATGAGTGCACCAATTCCAATCCATTATACATCTGTGCTGAATTAATTTAGTAGTAAATCAATGGTTGCTGTGCTCAACCATGCTAGCATTAACCCTCAAAAGCCTGACGATATAGCAGTCTGAAAAATCATATTTTTCTGAATTGTTTATTGGGGAAGTGTTAAATTAAACCTTAATTTTATCTCACTCTGTATGTATGTCACTCTGTATCACCCAATAATATGTCATAGTAAGTTGATATTTAAATGCTTAGTTGTAGGCTTATCAAAGCTCTGTAGTTTCATTGTGGAGGGTAAAACATGCAATGTAATGTAATAATGATTGTGACATGTACAAATTAACGTTCCTTAAAAGCCTGATGCATCGTCTTTCACAGTCAAATTTTTAACACATGATATATATATATATATATATATATATATATATAAATCTCTGTTTAGAGCATGGTATATGAATTCACTGCTGCCCGCTGCTTGCACAGCTTGAGGAGACTTTCACACCTGAAGCTCAGAGTTTGAGTCGGACCTTGAAGAGCTAGGCAGAAGAGTGAGTTTTAGCTCAGTCAGAGAATATCCGTCAGGGGAAACCTGCTGTGTCTTCTCAAAGTCAAGCCGCTGTCAAGCATCTGACTGAGGTCAAAGTTCCTGTCAGATCTGAGCATCCATGTGATCTGAGCCTCCAGAGTCTATATATTCTTTGACAGGTTTAAGAGCCATCATTGATGATGCTCAGTGACACCCTGGAAAATAAAGCACAACCTACATCAATCTGTCATCACACAACACCCAAAGAGTTGAAGGAATAGTTCACCTAAAATGAAAATTCACAAAAAGAAGATATTTTGAAAGATGTCTTTTTTTATCACCCTATACAATGAACTCCAATGGGGTCCAATGTTGTTTTGGACAACATTCATAAGTGAACTATTCCTTTCTGACTCTTTCAAAGATATAAAGTTGACTTAAAGACAAATTTTAACCAAATTTAAAAGAACGTGCATATAAGATGTTCCAGTGCTTAATTTTAAGATATTATTGCGTTTTATATATATATATATATATATATATATATATATATATATATATATATATATATATATATATAATGGCCATAGGCACTCAACAATTTCTCTGCTCTGCTGATCGTAAACCAGATCTAAGCTGGGATATTGAGGTCCCTCAGTTCCACACTCTTCTTAGGTTTTACGTTCAGCTCATACAAGGTTCGTAAGGAATTCTTCTGGCTGCCAGCACACTTTGAAGTGTTCACTTTTTTCTTCTGTTCAGAATAGAGGACATCTTCAATCATTTCCCCATAGACCTCATTATAAATCCAGCTATCATTACTCTGATGGTGGGAAGCTGCTCCTGTTACTGTACGTGGTCAAATGAGAGCTGCTTTTTTTTCCAATCCCGTACATCTCCATCTGTTCCAAGGCTCCATGAATCCCAGAATGTTTTGTATTTCTCTTTCATTGTAAGAAAATGCTTAGCATTCCTTTGTAGGAATCTGTAAAGCGCTTTTACTTGTTCTGAAATCGAATGTTTTCACAAAAGAAAATACTGAGAGCATAAAGAATGTGTCACATGCCTAAACACATGAGCTGTATTCATCTGTATCTTTAATTTTAATTGCTTTTATCAACTAGCTTCTCATTCCAGATAAGTTAATCTATGTTCTAGCATGATATGTTCTATCATGATAATCTATCATGTTCTACTAACTAATGAGTACAAGTAACAAAAAGTAGTTATGCAAGCGAAGAGGACTCTGAACTTTCAATACGGCTTCGTTTACACTGAAATACCTTATTATATGATTTAATATTAATGGCATTTTGAGTTTATATTATTTGAGAATTTCCTAAATGAAATAGAATGATTGGAAGAATGAAGCTTGTGTAGTTCTGCCTGCATGGTTGTCCAGGAAAGGATGACTGCTGGCTATAGACTCTTTCTTAATGTGCAAGCGCAGTGCAGGGTTGCACAGTTTGAGATTAAAACCTATACGTTCTATTGCATAATGGAAATCATTAACTTGTATGCTCTGCAAATCACTTTTATATTATAAAATTGCCTTCTCAGGGAGATTTTAATTTGATCCAAACCAGGAAAAGGCACACAAAAAAAGAAAGAAAAAGATTAATATATGTGAATTAGTGTTTGCTTTTTTATCTTGGTGAGCTGATATCTATGATGATAATAATAATAATACATGGCGAATATAAATTGTATAGCATAGTCCAGCCAAAAAAAAGGTTCATTTGTTTTTTTTAAATGAAGAGTTTGAGAAATGTACATAAGAACAAATTATCAAATCCAAAGCAAAGTGTAATCAGCCAGGGACGCTCTACTACCGGGACAGGACAGGAGACAAGACAGACCGGGCCGATGGCAGAACTAAAGCACTAAAAAACTTCTACAAATAAAACACTAACTTTAGTAACAAACCACAAACTATGTAGCACAGAAGTACACAGTAGCACAACATCTGGCCACACATGAGGGAAAGAGCACACATATAAAGGGAGCTAAGACCAAGAGGAACAGGTGTGCACACTCAGGTAAACGAGGACTCAAACAAGGGAGCAGAGAACATGAGGAACAGGTGACAACACTCGGACAAACGAGGACTCGAGAGCGTGGTACAGGGAAACAAGGAGGCAGGGACAGAGGAGCACATGGCCAACACAAACAAAACCATATGTTCAAGCACAACACAAACATAGAGACATGAAACAAAGACAACACAGACAAAGCTTCCAGGGTAGAACCCTGACATTTCCTGTTACACATATGCTTTCTTTGTGGCTTTTTTGGTTTAACAATGACTTTTACTGGTGGCATTTGGGGTTTTCTAAATCTATTAGGAACTGTATTATTCATGCCTGGCCAAAAATTGGTGATGTCACTTGCCATGTCACTTTGTAAAGAAACACTATGCAGCTATAGACCTTATGCGCCAGAGAAACAAGGGCACAGTATATTTATATCTATGACATTGCTGTCCAGGAGTAATTAGCTTTTGACTTGGATTTACTTAATGTAAAGTTGACGAAAGTTATCATGAGGATTGTAATGTTTAAAGCAGATGTCTTAACAAATGTCAGTAGACCGGGAAGATTTTAAAACGAGCCATTCATTCACAAATACGCAAGATCGCTGTGAAACTACAGACCAGAAGACAAAAGACAATGAGGGGCTGGGCTACATAAGATCTATAGACTGAACATGTAATACGCATGTGCATGATGTCACCGTTTCCATACATTTTTGTAGTTTACACGGAGATAGCGCTATCGTTCTCCAAAACTTGCACTTTAAAAACCATTTTCAAAACGCTGGTGTCATGTAAGGCCCTGTTTACACGAGAACGCTCACGGAATGCAAAAAAACGCAAAAAAAGTGAAACCACCCTCCAGAGTGGAAATCTTAAAAACGTTCCACCGTCGCGTTCCCGTGTAAAGGGTAAAAACGCAAAAGTCTGCTAGACAGTGAAGGCACCGATCTGCTCACGGTGGCTCTCGTCGCGTACGTGTTTACGTCACATGCATGCGCCAGTACAGGAAAACAACAACAAACATGTCGGATTATTTCCATACGTCGGACCTTCAAGTTGCCCAAGCAGCTCTGATAACGTACAAGAGTCTTCTCAGCAGTTGTACGAAATATTCTCAGATAGTATTATTGATTTCAAGCTACTAGGGAGAGAAGTAGAAGGAAGGTTGTAGGAGGAAGGAGTCTCAGGAAGGAGTTGGGTTATTTGAATTTCACACACTTTTGCGTCACCATATGCACGCAGATCCCCCCCCCCCCCCATAACGCTTGTCTAAACGCAGAATAAAAAGTGATAACACAACGCCACTTTTGCATTTTCTCTTCAGATCATTTCCGTGTAAACATAGCCTAAATTAACGGCCAACACGCATAAAACAGTGTTGTGTAAACTGCCCCTTAGTTTAGAGCGAAAACAAGGAACAGGTGCTGTAAATCAATTAACAAATAAGTAACCATGGAAACAAATGAACAGGGACAAAAAAAAGAACAGAACTACCACAGTTAAAACGAGGGTTGTGTCCATGCACAATTCCATACATTACTCCACTAATATAGTCCACTTGAAGAAGTGAATGAAAATGAGTGAGTGAATTTAGACACTAAGTGTTCCGGAAGGGCTGCTGCTTTTGCAAAGTTTGTGCTTGCTGTTTAACTCTTTCTCCGTCAGGTTTTTTTTTTTTTTTTTCTTAAGTTGTCAGCCAGCAAACATTTTGAGTAAAAAGCTGAGAAATGCTGTTTAATGATGGTGAACACATTTTCTAACATATGCATATGCTTACATATGATATCACTTTTTCTGCTGTTTCTTCGTGAGTGTTTTGATCAGGAGATTCTGTACTCTTTCAGAAGAAGTGTAATAGCGCCCCCTACGGTATAACAGTGAAAACACGTAAAGCCGTAAAATTTCCTTCAATGGCGGGGAAAGAGTTAATAATTATTTGAAACTTAGCAACCTAGTAGTTCCGTTAGTAATGAAAAGATTTATCTTGAACTCTGTCATGGAAACTGTGTATAAACCTTAATCAAACAATTTATATACATTGGACCAGTGGTTTGGAAAGGGAATGGATGATTCAGCTGCGGGCACCATCTTCTGGTGAGACACGGAAATTCATTGACCTCACATTGGCACATTCACTATATGTATCGGTAACGCTTGAAAGGAAGTTTCTTTACAGAAATTCGTTTTTCATTTGATGTGAGTTTAGTTTATGTCTTTCATTCTTAGAGGAAACCTATCATTCTCACCAAAATTCACTTTTTTGTTTGAGTTTCCTTTTCAAGCTGCATGTGTGCTGGGGAGCATCCAGGGGAGACAGACTGTTGGGGAGTATCCTGCAATTCTCTTGTCTCATTGAAAAGGAAATAGCTTTAGCAGCCTTTAATTCTTTCTGTCCCGAGCTATTGATTCTTGATTTTGCAGTCGGTTGCTAATAATAGAGAAACTAACACTGTTACAGCACAATGCCCTCTGTTTATTTACTGCTTTTCTTTTGTTTGTCCTTTACTATGTGTGGAAGTTTGTTTGGAAGTTTGAGTGTTTATCATTCTCACGGCTCTATTGTGTGCTGATTGATTGAAAAAAAAGAGCACAGCTATAGAGGTCAATATTAATATTTTATTTTTGTATTGACACTTTTAGTATTATATGAATTATATTATATTACACTATATTATTTATGTTAGACAATATTTTGCTGTTTGCTCAGTATCCATAAGTAATTTTTCTTTTTCTGCTTTTCATGCTCAATTTCTCTTCTGTAGCGTAATGAAAAAGTTGTTTCCTGTGTACGGAGCAGTAATGGTTTGTTTGCCTTCTGGGCATAAACATTTCCTTAGAGGCCTGAGGGCTTCTCCTTCACTTGCTTCTACTAAAAAGCTTAGCATGGGTCACATATCTAGCTGAATCTGAACGCCCATGCAAGCAGTGCAGACTTTCCATGGGGGACAAATCAATGTATCGTGCAAAGAGTAAAGTGAAGTCGTGCAAACATGCCTTATTGCCTTGTTTGGTCATTATTCTTATTTCACCTACACATACCTGTGTTTTGCCTCTTATAGTTGCTTTTTTGCACTAGGAATGTCAGCAAGAAAAACGGAGAGACCCTCACTGAGGCCAGAGGGGTGCATGTCTCATCTGAGAGCTAACTTTAGTTGTGAGTCTGTGTGGTGTGTCCATAGCTGCCACCAATCTGACCGGAGGTCAGTTCAAGACAATCCTCTTAGCTCCCTGCTGAGGGTCTGCTCCTTTATTAGCATTGGTGACATTCTAGACACGAGACGAGAGTTTGAAAAGGGGACAGACTCTCTGAGGGTCGCAGCTTCTGCTGCTGTCACATTATGAGAGGACGCTCTAATTTGGTCAGCGGTGAATCTGCTAACGGTGCCGCTAAGACAGGCATGACTACAATCCTCTGGTATGTGTAAATGGCATCCTTAGCCAACATGAACAGTGTGTGTTCCCGTGTGTTTGGATGGAACGTAGCAGCGTGTTTCAGGGCAAAGGTGTCCTAATAACAATGTCACCTGACGCCTATGTGAAATTAATGACCTAGTTACTCCTCCAGTGCTGTAAAGTTTATTAGCATCACTCTCTTTTGCTTTGGCTTAGTGTCTTATTTTTAGTTCATTTTTTTTAATGATTGTCATGGTTTATCTGAGCAGATGCTTGTCATTTAGAGGAAAATTATTTGCATAGAAATTAAAATGTTTACACACTGCTAGCTCATATGTGGATTGTCAAAAGCATGACAAATATGACTACTGTGAATTATGACTTCATCCGAAATTGCATACTCTCTTTGTATTGTGAATTAGTAATTACTTCATGACCGCTAAAACAGTATGTTCTCTTTAGTTTGAATGTGTGTAGTGAGTGTAATCTTTACGTACTACATTCTCCATGTTGTCGTTATCATGTGACATACTAGCGTCAGTTACGTTGCTTCACTGCCATTCACAAATCCTTTCCTGTGGTCTCATGGGATAGTAAATTGTCCATCGTATGCACATCTGGCAAGTCTAGCCTACTGCATAAGATGTATGAATGCAAACTATGATATTGAAAATCCATCCTGCTTTTTTTTATAGAAAGTCCTAGTGCTAAACAGTTCAAAAACACTGAATGATTCAGGACTAAAAACGCCAACAAACTGTAGCTTTCATTGGAACTGCTTTCTGTGATTATTACCTGCTGCACTCCACTTTCTTTGAAATAACATTTACTATTCAAAATTTTGGGGTCAGTTGAAATTTAAAGGGCTCTGTCAGGCACTTCATATAGCCTTTCATTCTCTCTCTCTCTCTCTCTCTCTCTCTCTCTCTCTCTCTCTCTCTCTCTCTCTCTCTCTCTCTCTCTCTCTCTCTCTCTCTCTCTCTCTCTCTCTCTCTCTCTCTCTCTATATATATATATATATATATATATATATATATATATATATATATATGTCCCTGCCGTTGCCCACTATTGGCCAGATAAGTTGTCCATTCTGATTTACATTGATTTAATGTCACCACTCCTGTTGCCAACAGAGAACTCCCGCTAGGTATCCTATTAGGACACCAGTGAGAACACATGCTAGTTGTCTTGACTCGCTGACTTGGCGTTTATTGTCAATGTATATTATAAATTGATATTGTGTTTATGTCACTGTGTCATTGTGTTCTTTCTGTTTTCACTGATAAGTTATGTTACTTTTCGTCATTTACATAATTGTATTATTTATTCATTTTACTTAAGTTATTATTTTGCTGGTGACTTGTTTCTCTTTGTACCGGAAAAAGCAGACAGATAAGACATTACGTGACATTCATAGTGCAACACGTAGAGTTTTCTCTTTTGTATTATATACACAAGGTTAGGAGTGAGCACCATTATTTCCTTTTTTCGTATCTTTTTCCTTATAAATATTATTTCCCATCTTTTACTATTCTTTTTTCAATTGCGTGTAAACTCTTTTCTAAACTAATTTCTGCGCATTTTATCAACCTGCGTTTTGTCGCTTGCTATACACACACACACACTAACAATTATTGTCTTATAAATGTTGTATCCTCCAAACCCTAACCACCTCCAAACCGCCCTTTCACTCTGATATATGTCACAATAGGGGAAAAAAGACTATCCCAACTTCCATTTCATGCCAACATTAACTCTATTTTGATAATAAAGCTTGAAGTGTGTGTTCAGCCTGAAGATCCAAATAGGCCCTAAATATCTGCTTTGGTCTAAAGTGGATTCTCCAATTTGGTTTGTAATGTTATTGGAAGTGTATCACAGTCTGTAAGTCATGCACCCTTTAATGCAATTCTCTAAGGATTTTTTTTTTTTTTTTAAGAATCAATGTTACTTTATTTAGACTAAGGGTCATTTAAGTCAACATTTTCCCATCCTTGGTTCTGTCGGCTTATTGGTGAGATAGTTTTGTATACCAGACGTAGAATATGTCTGTGCTGCTATATACAGTTTGGCCTCTAGGACATGAGGTGATGGCTTTATTTTGCCTGATATGAAATTATATGATATAATATGATATACTCATGGGCCAGCTAAGCACCATCAGAGCAACAGCATACTAGAACAAAGGGTCATGGCACCATGTTTGTACCTGCATGAAAGCACTCTCTCGAATGAGACTTTCAGTCCAGGCTTTTTCCCTGTCTCTTCCTGGAAGACTAGTCTAAATGCATTCCTCTCTTTTGGTGTGCTGAGAGAAGTGACAGCACTAAACAATTGGATATATTTGGCCCCGCTTCCTGCATCCGTATATTTATAGGTTTTAGTTTTTATGCCTCATGAGAAGCCTAACAGTGCAGACATTGGGAGAGTTTGAGGGGTGCCAGTGGGGCCATTACACCCTCTGTGGGTGGAACCAAATTGTTTTAGATTGTGCAAAAGACAGATTATTAGGAATGCACAAAATATCTGTAGCATATCAGTTTAAAAAGAAAAAATCAGTATCAGCCAATATTGGATATTTATGCATGCTAATTTCCCTTATTTTAGTGTGTGTGTGTGTGTGTGTGTGTGTTCTTGTATTATCTTGGCTGTGCATGACAATCAATATCTAAATCAAGATTTAAATCTACAATTTAGTGTGTGATAATCTGATTCTGATTCATGTGCAAATGCATTTATGATGCAACACATTTTTGTGGTATAAATGTGGCTGTTGTTCAGTGTCATGACTCAAGAAAGTCATTTTATATAGCTTTCTTTTTTATGTCCAGATTGCAAAAGATGTGTCGAGGCATTAAACTCTCGCCTATAAGACCCTCACAACTTCCACTGACCCACAAGATTCCCTTACAAAAGGACTGTCAGTTTCATACATCAGAAAGATAGCATCATAAAATTGATCCCTATTTTAAAACATAAAAGTCATTTGACAATTCCAGTTCTTCCTATTCACGGATGTTTCAGAAATCTATGAGGAAAAACTGTACATTTATTGCCCTACCATCATCCTCTGTGAGCCACATTGTTCGTCCATCACTGCCACACTCAAGCATCTACAACTCAGAATCACGCTTTATACTGGATAGATTTAACAGCTCCGGTTTGTCAAAACAGTGCAGTTCCTGACAGTAATTATTCATAAGGCAGTGAAGTATGGCTTCCACTTATACTGTAGATATCTTCTCCACTCAAAACTGCAGGCAGTCTGATTCTTCCCTTCATTTATTCAGTGACTAAGTTTCAATCTATTTGTGAAAGATGAGATTTGTTTTTAAGTTACTCGACAGTATGTGCCTGTAAGGCATACTGGATATATTTGAGCTCTCTCCAGATAACTGTTGGACATGTTGAGCTTCATACCAGAACATATGGTGCTGGGAAATGATGAGACACTATATTGCGACTACCGGAGACCAAAATGAATGACAATGTTCATCATTAAAAGCAACAGTTCTGTTTGTGTTGGCAACTGCCAAGGTACAGAATAAGGATTCATGTTAAGCAAACACACTACTAGAAAACTATTTTTATATTTTACAGAAAATGTGAGGTGATTGCCAGGGTTTTGCAATGGTTGCTGTTAAAGAATATGTTCAAGAATGTTAAAGAATATGGCGCCTGAAAAAAGCTCCATATAGTAAAAATGTATATGTATGTATGTTTTACAGCATATAACATTAAGTGATTTTGCTTTACGTGATGTAATGTTAACATGCTAAACGACTGTCAAAATATATATTTTAATCTTAAAATGTACCGATAATATAGCTGAGAATAGGCCTGTCCTTAAAACATAGCAATACTGATAGACAGTGGATAGGGTCATGCTGTACACACAAGACAAAACACCATCAGGGTAACACACATGACACTAACATAATGCAATATACATTAACTAAATCAATTATTTGTAAAAAAAAATAAAAATAGTTATATATAGTATATATATATATATATATATATATATATATATATATATATATATATATATATATATATATATATATATATATATATTGAGGGTTTTCACCGACGTCACGTTCTGGGCGGGAACCCAGATGCGCGGCCATTATGGAGCCACTCGAGCCACTCTGTTAATGTACTACTGAACACATTGTCACACTAATAAACCACTGAAAAGAACACGTGGAAGCTGCGAAATCATATAGAGAAGGACTTAGTAAATTTTGACAAACTAAAGTTAAAATATGGTAAAGATCCGAACGAGCTAGCTTCTCTAGCCCTTACTGCAATTCGTCCTTCTATTACTTATCCCGACATAGGATACGTTCAGATTGTCAGTCCAAAAAAGCACATGAAATCCGCTTCAAGCTACATCCATATGTGGTTTGAAATCATATTCAAATCACATATCAGGACATCAGCTAAAGTCTGAACGCTCTGATCGGATTTCGTGTGGTATGTGACTTTCTCATGCTACGTAAAATGTGAAAGTCAGACGTTGTTATAGGGAACATGCTGAAAGTCACTGCCGAAACAAAGCTGTGTTGTTGCAAAGTGCCGGATGAGCAGAAAATTATTATTTTTGAAACAAAAGCGCAGAAAAAAACTGTACATACCAGCCAGCCTCCTGCAGCTCTGCCGCAGGCTCATGACGCAGTATAGTCCAGTGCGACGGCTACGCATTTCTAAATTAAATTTTGTTGTAAAATTTATATAAGACAACATCTTTATTGCAAATGCAAACGCCTCCATCATGCAACGTCATTGCCATATTGCCAAAGAGCTGCATGGACACACAAATCAGATCTGAACAGTTGCGACACACAGTGTGGACATCCTTTTGGATCAGATTCCAATCGGATACAAAGATAATCGGATTTGGACTGACAGTGTGAATGTAGCCATAGTTAACTACTTTATGTCAACATTTTAGCCATAGTCAAAGCTTAATTTATACATGTGGCTGATGCTGTGCCTCGCTCAACCACAAACGCCTCCTTTCGTCAGTTTTTTTGCACTCTTCTCTTTAACTTTTGACAGTCTACAGAACTTGAAATGTTTTTTACCCGGTGCGACCGATAAGTTTACAGACCAAAACTCGACTATTTTTCAGCAGCAATAATCAGCCAAATTTGCGAGTCCGTTCAGTTCAGTGCCTCCAAAATGGCCGTCTTCCGGATTGATGACATGTAGTCAAAACCATATATATATATAACGCAGGAACTTTTTACTACTTCATGGTATTTACTTACAAAAAACAAATTTGACAGTATTTTACTGTAAAGTTACTTGTAATGTGATGTTAAACCATTTAGGCCTACAGTTAACCAACTAACATTATGTTTTTACTGTAGCATTTTTTAACAGTATTTTTCTTTACAAATTACAAAAATCTGTGAATGCAATCTTACTGGCCTACATCAAAAGATTCTAATTCTTAAAAAAAAACAGTGATCACCTCCCAAAACCATTTCCCTGTCGGGACAGAGGCAGTCAGAGCAATTTCTAGCCATTCAAAAGGTGACCTTGAAGGCCAGCAGCCAATCAGTGAAATGACTGGTCGCCATCTGTCTGCCTTAACTATGCCCAATTCTGCTACCTTCCAGACAGTAAAGTGCTTTTCTCATTCTATCGCTCTGTTTGCAGGACTGCATGCTGTTAGAACAGAGCGCTGTTGGATTCCTAAAATGTGACACTATACCTGGCCAAATAATCCTTGACCTTTCCTGCAATTTCTATTCTGCCTCCTGGAAAGACAGACAGCAGCTGCTTGTCTATACTGTCAAGTCAGACTGAATGTTTTCCACGTTCTCAAGCAAATATGCACACTGTCATCAGCATAAGAAGTAAACTGATGCTTAGAAACAAATGTATTTTCATCATACATCCTCGAAAATGCATTCCACAGGGTTTTCTCAAACAGAAAAAATGTTTGCATCATACATTTCCATTTTGTTGTAATGAAATTATGCTCCCATCTAGTGCTTTGCACGCTTCATATTTCAAAAGACAGATTTCCCAGTGTGATAAGCAATTCAGCAGCAGGCTCATAACTGCATGAATCTCACAAACTTGGCAACCAATAAATGCACCCATCTGAATCGCAGAGGCTCACAGTGTTATGTGTCGTGGATGGATGTGGATAATGATAGCTGGAGGGGGCCATTTCCAATACAAGCAGATGCATGGCTGAGAGCAGACCCCAAATCTGGTTCAAAACAACCAGCTTTTGCAGATGTATGTGAGAAAGGTTATGGATGCCGAGCTCAGCATTTGTACTTTGAGCCTCGGACTTGTCTGAAGGTCAAGTTAAAGAGGATGCATTTCCTTGGAAGTAGTAATACAGCAAGAAGCTCTTGAATATTTGTTTCCTACTTTTCTAAGTTCAAAGAGAATAAAGCTGCCATCCTCCACACAGAATATATTGCAATGATTTATGTAAATCGCTGATTTGGACCTAATATGATTAATAACGTTGAACGATCTCCAGGTATGATTTTAAAAGTATGATAATGCTATATTTCCCTAAAAGAATCTGATAACACTTTATTTTAATGGTACATTTTGGACATTCTGTTGACTATAAGTAACTTTGCAACTACATGTCAACTGACTCTCATTAGAGTACACTGTCTGCTTAATATCTGCTAACATGTAGGTGCGAATTTACTTGTAGTCAACAGAATGTGTTAAAGAGACCATCAAAATAAAGTGAAAAACCAAGAATCTTTCTGAATTGCCTCATCTGGGATGTCAAATATCCAATATCCTGCTCTGTGGAAGCTATACAAAATCTGCTTACTTTAGCAATACAAAATGTGCTGCTCTCACTTTTTAATTAGCAAAATTCAAAAAAGCAATAATCAACTTCTGGTCTCTGGAGGTTGTATTGAAACTGAGCTGTGGGCTCTTTGATGATGAGATGAGAGAACATATTTCATTGCTTTATGATAAAAAAAAAACGAAAGCCCAGGTGGAAACCATTTTTTTTCCTGCCGACTTTTTCCGGAGGCCAGACAGGTTTAAATGTGAGCAAAATAAAAAAGTAGAAGTTGAACTTTGAAAGTTGAACTGTAGGGAAAAGATGAGACAATTAAAATCCCTTTTTGAGTATCCAGAGTCACATTTGCATACATCATGTCATCTAATGTGACCACAGTTTCTAATTGTTTAAGTGGTCTTAAGTTTGCCTATGCTCTAAAAAGTTTTTGGGCCATTAATAAAAAACAAGGTTATCAGTTACAGAACTTAATTAGGCAGCGTGGCCCATCTGTACTGTGTCTCATCAATTATTGCTCAGAACCTGCCTGAGTCCCCCATTATCCAATGAACTATTTATAAACCTTTAATGATTCACGCTATGAGAAGCGTGATTCATCAGATACTTTGCGATCTTATCTTACTCCACTCATCTGAAAATATGTCAAAGAGATAATTTCCTTTTCAATATCGAAATCTGTAATTTCTAATTCCAGACAGAAGGGATAAGAGGGAGCATTGCATAAAAGAGAAACTTGCATGGTACAATTATAAATAAAGAGCATTTGCTGAAATAATCTTTTTCCAGTCCTACAGTGCAGAGGCATTTAAGTAGCTTGTTCAAATTACAATCTAGGATTGTGATATAGTCGAAAACCCTGAAAAAAAATAAAGCCTTGACTATGAGTTTTGTGGGATTTGAAATCCAAGCCTTTGTTCAGCTAGGATCAGTCTGTTGTATTTTTGCTTAGGACCATGGAGGAAGAAAGATTTATAGGATTGCCTGAGTAAACCGGCAAGGCGTATGGCCTAGAGGTCCAACTCACCAGAGTATTTCATCAACCCCAGTCTTATCTGAGATTACTATGATCCGCTTTTAGGGGATTTTTTTTTTCTTTCAGTTAAATATTTGATATGGGTTTCACATGTTCTAAATTCACTCTGCTGGCCAATTTGTGATGACGAGGAGGAACAAAGAAATGGCAACTTTATCATGCAGTGTCAGAGGTTTACAATCAATCTACAATGGTGTTTACCATGTGTGACACAGATAAATGTGTTTTTATGTACTTAAGCATCAACACAAGGGCGCATAGTCAGATAACTGGATCATTAGTTTTTCTGCACAACTCCCTCAGACTCCAGAGTGTCTCCTTAAAAAGTTTCTGTCCTTGCTGGAAAGGGAAACAATTGTGATGCTTGATATTTGTCAGGCTTTTACTATCAACAGCTCAATGATAATAGGCTCCCAGGGAAAACGCCAATCCATTGGCTCATCTGGAATAAAGGCTTTTGTCGTAAAGAGTCCAACTGGCAATTATATACTAACCATGGCTATTTCCATAGCAGGGGCCATTACACTACATTATAATGCTAGTAAGCAGTGCACCCACAGTAGTCATTTGCAGATGCAGTTGCCATGAAACAGTGCGATTTTATCGTGTTTCGGGGGTTTGTGGCTCATGGGATACCTGTTTAAAATTCAACATAAGCAATCAGAACAGGATGCTACATCCAATATCCAGGCTTTGCCTTGAGTGTCCTTCGGTATAACACAACCGCAAAGCTCTTGTTTATGCATACTACAACTACTCTCTCTTTGCAGGATGTGGATGTGGAATCCCAGGATATGGAAGCGCAAATAAAGGTTTAAGATGCAATTGTGTTTTAAAGGAGTTTAGTACAAGAGCTTAGACAGAAATCAAAATGAAATGGGGAAAAAGGCCCCTCACTTAGTTCTGTAAATGGGATCTCATTTAAACCATGTATAAATATTTTAGCTAAGAACCATTGGATCATATTAGACTGTTTAAACTGCCCAAATGTTGAAACGTGTCCTCGAGCTCAGGGTGAAAATGGCTTCTGAAGAATTCATTACTTAAACGCCATGAGAACTTGGAGGCGAGTCATGACAGCACTACAAAGATCCATCCGCTTCCCACAGCTGCTCTCCATGAGGGTCCCGAGCAACTGAATGAATTGAGAATTCTTCTCAAAAGCAGGCTCCCTGAAGGGATCTCATTTTGTTTGTTGTCCAAACCCTTCTCTGGCACAATGTCATTTTTGTTTTCACGTCAGCTGTTTGCAGCAGGGCACTTAAAACGTGTGCAGTAATCATGTACGAGGGGAATTATAAGAACATTTATATAAAAAATGCTGATGTAAGACACAGCAAATGTGAATGAATGTTCAGAGATATGAAAAGGAATAATGTTGTGCAGAAAGAAGTAAAACATCAAAGCATCCCTGTCGTGATGGGGTTTACAAAGAATGAACCCCTTTTAGTCAGGGATAGTCATACTGTGGTAATTGCAATTCCATGTTTTGCTCTCACTCTGTCATCATTAAAATATACCAAGAGAAAATCTCAGGCTCCACAAATATTGAATGGAAGTTTTGTCACAATACTGTGTATATTTCACTTTAGCTGTTTGTTTGACCTCAGACAATAGGAGTTCAAATTACAACCTAACATGTGCAATATTTCTCTTCTTGTTATGTAATGGTGAATACTCACTGAACTCTGGCAGAAACCTGTGTTCCAAGGAAAGATTTTCACTTGGAAATCCACGTGTGGAGGAGGACCAGTGTGCTCAAGTGCCAGAATGTTACTTTAGTTTTTTAGCCCTTGCAACAGTCTGTATATGAGGTTAGGAGACAAGACCAAAGCTAGATATTCCATATGCAAAAACAATATATATCCTTTTCTACAGATTCTTGGACTAATTTAGATTTCCTTGCCCACAAAGTGGTTTTACGTCACACTTTTGTCAGTGGTCTTAAACTGTAAAAAAAAATATATATTATTGGTTTAGCTTAAAATGTAAGTTAGTACAATGAAGGGAATTGGTCTAATCAACAGAAAATCAAAATATCATGTTATGAACCACATGAATAATCTAAGTTGATTTGACAAAAGAAAAAAAAGTTGTGATAAATCATGAAAATATATTTTTAAGTGTAGGGGATAAAACTCTACACAGTCAGCTGCTCATCATTGCAAAATGAACCCAACACAGTCTTGAATCAATGAAATATGTATTTCAGATTAAATTATTTTATGTGAGACTTAACAAGACTCATGAGATATCTGTCCACTTAATCTTACAATTTACAAGAATATCCCGCTAATGAGTATGGACAAACATTTTCTAGTTATACTAAGTAACTAGGCTAATGTTATTATTGACACTATTAAAAAGTATGGTTATATGGGTTATAAGGGTGTAAAATCAAGGATTTAAAATAACAATGACTTTCCAAAGGGTTAATGGGATTTCTATTGCACATTTCGGGGATGCAATCTGTTTATTTTACACAATCCAGAAGTTTATTAATATTTTTGTGATATTTAAATCAATAATGAAGCTATAGCGACTATTATTCCACCCTGAAATTAACAAAAGAATGAACAGCCTACCGTAATCATCTTTTTGTATTATTGTTATTATTTTGCAGGTGAAAATGCGCGCTTTGGCTTACTTGTAATCAAACTTTTTGGTTACAGAACTTGAAAGGGATAGGCTAGTCTACTAATTGAATATAATTTACTATACAAAAAAACAAAACACAATTCATATCTTGGGTAGGGGGGTCAGACCCGTCCAAACCCCCATAATTCTCAGGCTGAATGACTACTCTGTTATAACCAGATCGATATCTGTGTGCAGTCAGCTCAAACTGATTTCAGTTTCAATGCTTGTCAAATGGTTTCCATTGTTGTTCAATACATTCAGTGCACATGCCATCAAGAAGGACGCAACTGAATCGACAGAGCCGAACACAAGGATGTGTCCTGCCGAGGCGATGTAACCGATCCCAGCTGCCGACCGTTGAGGGAGGGATGAGAGCTATTCCCGTGGGATGATCACGTGTCCGTGGGGAGTAGTTGTGTGTGGAGCCCGTGGAATAGGAGGTGAAGAATCAAGCGCGTCGTTTAGGCTTAATTGTTACTGTAAGGAAGCTGTCAACCCACGGCTGACTGTATTTGCGCGTGTTATTGTTTTGTTCAAGGCGAAGGAAAATGCACTTAAGGATTGGGGATCTAGCGACTGATTTCCATAAACTTCTGCGCGCATCTCAATCGCAACAAACACACTCAGCGTTCTCAGTGTAATATTAACGCTGCTGTTAACTCTTGCAAAAAGATACCCAAACGTAGGAAAAGACAACAAATCAAGGTAAGCACATGGTTTTCTATCGTTTTATAAGTTTTAGGACAATTAAAACGTAACAGACCGTTTAATGCCCATTAAACAACAACACTTATTTCAAATGTTTACTCTGAATTTAACACTATATCGACGTTAGCCTATAGAATTTTTTTTTTTCCGGTTTAGTGTTATACATTATTTGTATTTGCTCTAGAATTCTGTGTTTTTCTATATACACTATACTAAATGAAAATACATCAGGTAGCCTACATGTGACTTCTCCGGTGATGAAAGCTTCTGGATAACGTGCAAGAACAAGGATATGATCCCATTTCTGCCTCTGTCTCGTCTCCTCTTGAGTTTTTGTTTTTCCATTTTTCAGTACCCATCCTCGTGTAATGTTTGTGTTATGATACACAAGATAGAAAGCACAGAAATGTCATTCGCCAATGTGAGGTGCTTGCGTTTATTATGGCTATAAACTGTTTGTAAAAGGACAGTTCACCCTAAAATGAAATATCATATAATTATACTCACCCTCAAGTTGTTCCAAACCTGTATGAATTTCTTTATTCTACTGAACTCAAAAGAAGATATTTTGAAGACAATTGTGGGGCACCATTGACTTCCATAGTATTTTTTTCTCTCTCTCCATATACTATGGAAGTCAATGGTGCCCACAACTGTTTGGTTATATTCTTCAAAATATCTTATTTTGTGTTCAGCAGAAGAAATAAATTCATAGAGGTTCGGAACAACTTGAGGCTGAGTAAATGATGGCAGACTTTTCCTTTTTTTTCCCTTGAATTATTCCTTTAAATGAATAGAACACCCAGAGAAATCCTGTCATCATTTTTTCACCCTCATAGAATAAACGTTCTTTCTCCTTATAACTCTTCTGTGCAGCAAAAAAATAAACAAAAAAATCCTGCCTGCTATTATTATCCTGTTGATAGTGACAGGTTGCTGAAGTTGAAATGCTTCAAATGTCAAACTAGAGAATAATTATAAAAAGTGGTCCATATGATTTCCAAGTCTTCCAACAGGAGTACATTTAAGTTGTAATTTACCTGGTTGTACACTTGTTAATGAGGTGGAGATTGAATGAGTGCACTCGAAAATGTCCACTGGTTTCGGACTCCACTACAAATGGCTGTCCTGTCCAAACTTTAGTGTAGGGGGTGATTTTGAATACAGCCATTAAACTGGTATCATGAAAAATTCAGTCGGCCTGTCAAGTTGTTTTCAGCAAAAGGACTGCATGGGGGGTAGCTGTTTGTAATGCAAACAAAAACATATAGGCCTGGTTTCACAGAAAGGGCTTAGATTAACCCAGGATTAGGTCTTAGTTCATCTAGTAAATTTAAGTTGCTTATAAATGTGCGTCAGAAAAAAAACGAAAAAAAAACATAACTGGTCTGCAGTTTTGAGACAAAACAATAGCAAAGACATATTTTAAGATTTCTCTGGGCCAGTTATTTAAGTTAAACCTGCTCAGACATTTTAGTCTGGGTCTAGGTTTAAGCCTGGTCTGTGAAACCGGTGGATAATACACTTAAAAACGTATAACTGCACATGTGCGTATAAGCTAAGGTATCATGCCAATCAACTAGCATTATGCTAAGCTAGTACATCGAGTGGTTAGCTTGCAAAAGAGTGGCAGATTTTTAAATTGTTCTTGTTTTCCACAGTAAATGTAAATGATGACATATTTTTCATTTTTGGCTCAACTATTCCTTTATATCTTGGGCAAGTTCAGTGGCTTGTGTGTTTGTCAGTATCTTAAACAAAACTGACATGCTTTGTTCCCATTGCAGAAATATCAGAACTGTGTGGAGGTGTACCTGCCCTTAGCAATGAGGAAGCATATTTCACGCCCCCATGTTGAAAATGTCTCTTTTTCATTCAGAGCAGTTTATGTGGTGTATTTGTTTGTAGTCAGTTGGTTTCATCTCATACCACATCTGAATATATAATATAGGTTACGATGCTTTGTTGTGCACTGCAGGGTTATTTTGGTGCTATTTCTTCATAAAAGTACTGTCATCCCCATATAACACTGAGCTTATTGTATATCCACAGGGGACTGACACTTGTGTCACCGGCTGTGCTGTCAGCACTGATATGACATTCATGTGGTTAGATGCATTTCAGGCATAATGGTTTACAGTGCAGCTTTTCAGTTGCACCACTTGGAACCAGTCCTTAAAGCTATTTAGGAAGAATATAATTAGTTTTGTGATGATAATAATAAGAGTTGCTCATACAATATGTTTGTTCTTGAGGAAGTGACACATTTAGAATTGGAGATATCATGTTGGCAGTCTAAGATGCAGTTAAAAGGTGCCCAGAACTGCATTTGAAAAGGGCTTCAGTGTTGTTTCAGCTTTTCTTCTGTTTATGCTGAGTACTCTCAACTTCCTGCCAGTATTGTTGGGCATTCTTAAACTGGCAACAAACATCCGATTTAGACCACCCTAGTGTTACATGACACATGAGAAAATCCGTTACCATATAAAGGCTTCATCCAAAAGCCTACTTTTGTAGTGTGTTGTATATTTATGGACGCATCAACTCTCATGCCATCCTCTAAGACCTTTATTTCCTTCTCTGCAGCTCCAAAAGGAAGAAAAGTTTCTCTATATTAAAAAGCACAGAAGGTAAACTTCCATGGCTGACCTGCTGTGCCAAATGTATTTCTTGAGGCTATGTACTATTCTTATCTCAGGCAAGGCAGCCTGAGAAAGGTTGGTGAAGAGCTGGAGGATATATCTACAGAAAATATTGAGATATGTCTCAGATATGATTCCATGATGCCAGGATTCTATTGGAGATTAGGAAGGGGGTCCATTAATGTTGTTAGCTTCTCGTCAGGGGTCTAATATTCAATTAGAGAGTCCTGCGTTCATGCCAGCACTTCTATAAACGAGGCCTAAAGGTTGATTAAAAATGTTGTATAATAAGCATTTCTAGTTTACTGTATCAATGAGGCGAGGCTGCTTGGTGATTTGACAATATGGCATGCTGTGATGATGATTGCAGTTACATGCACATTTACCATCTATGTGAATGACTCGTATCTTTTGCTCTAACCTTATCTTCCTCGTGATAAACTTTTTAGCACATCCATGTGATCTCACACTGATTTACGGTTCACATTGTGGTTTTCAGTTATACTTAGTGTGCTGATTTAAACTCTCCTTCTGTTTTCACTCTGTATATTGAGTTCTCACTGAATGATGACTCAATGGAGCTGGCTGCATGGCAGGCCGTCTCATAAGGCACACAGCTTTTTCTAGGAAAGCCTTCAAATAATGCAGCACCATTGAAATGGGTATGACTAATTTTATTTTGAGCCAGAGTCAAGATAAGGTGAAGTTGTGCTTTCATCACAAATGCCCAGTGCTGGCCAAGATCCAAATTGAGTTTTGGGAATTAAGCCCCTCATGGCATATAAACTCATTCTGATGTGACTTTCATTCCACTTTTTGGTGGATTCAAATCATAATATATTTTTATAAAGTGCTATTTAATACAGATAGCCTATACTGATGACTGATAATTATTTATTTTTGAAAACTTATAACCAGTATATTGGCCGATAAATCTAAATCCAAATTTTATATCATTTTTTAGAGCCTGATTACAAAAAGCAAAGTCTCACCATTAAAAGCTATGTCCCAAACACAGAATTATAATTAATGAGGTTCTCATTATAATTGTATATGACAGACTTGCATGTTGCTCTTAACTGTATTTTCCTTTTTGAAGTGATTCCAATCATATTTCAAGCAATTCAAAAACCTCATGGTGAACAGTGTGCATCTGAAGTGTCTCAGCTGAAGGAAATGATCCATTATTTATCTGCTTTAATATATATATTGCCCAAATTTTCTTATTTGGCCGATTACAAGAACATTAAAAATGAACATGTATCTGCCGATACCGATATGGTGGCCGATTTATCATGCAATCTTAGTTTAATTTAAAACCAAATAGGGTTTAATAGCCTGATACCACTGAAGAACCTTTTGAAATTCAAGAAAAACATTTGATTCAGTTCTTTAGAAAAGAGCTTTGAGGAACCTAAAAAGCAACAAAATGACCTGTATCAAAAGAATTAGAATCTCAAAATATTATAGCCAACTTGTGAACATGGTTGTTGATAAGTTGCTGAACACTGAAGGTGTTGCAAAGAACGTTTTAATAACCTTTATTTTATATTATTATTATTATTTTATATCATGGATTCATGTACTTTACATATGGACTGCTTTGATGTCAAACTTCTATCTCCATTTTTGTTAATAGTAAATCTGTACAATACTATAGTATTTAACATAAAAATACTAAATATTTAAATGAAAACTTTCATTCTTTCAGATAATGAAAAGTAGCCTAATTTGTATGCCATTTATTAATACTGCTACCTCATAAAAGTGGCATCCTGTCTGTGTGACTTCGTTCAATTTCCCTTTTCCTTCCGAGACACAGGACATCATCATAAATTGTTCAGTCCTCAGTATGGTGGCAGTTTATCTCACTTTAAAGGATGTGGCAGAGTGTAAACTGTTAGTCAAGACACTTAGAAGACATTGCAAATTATAATTTTTCTCCTGCTAAAATAATTAACACCGCTATAAGCTCATTAGCCTCAATGCACATTAGTGTCACTGAGATGGATGTCGAGACATTCGCCAAACCAGAAAGATTTGCATGTCTTCAGCATCAAAACATAATGTCAGTCTGCCTCAGCAAATATAAAAGCATTTTATGAATCCCTAATGGTTGCTATGGGGAAAAAAATTTACAGGACAAGATCAAGACGAGTCATGAGACAACCCAAACAAATTCCTTCAGGGACTGGTCATCTTTTTCTATGATAATCTTTGTGAATCAGCCACTAGATCCATTGCTAGCATTTGCTTCATTGTTCACTCAAACAACCGCATAGCCAGTGACATTCAAAAGGTTTTAATTTGTTTGTCTTTCAGTCCATGGCGAACACACCTCTCCCTCCATATAAAACAAACTAACAGTGTTTGACTTCACTTCTTAAGCCCTATTCGAACGGGATAAGTATTATCTGGTGACTTCTAGTCATTTGTAATAATTGCGGAGGTTGTCTGTGTTCTTAATCCCGTGCGAATCGGCCATGTCTGTAATTTGTAAAGTAAAAATTCCCCCGCAAATGACCTACCATATTTCACCGAACACCGACGTCCTGAGGTAATATTAGTCCTGTGCGAATCGGCATCTCTGTGATTTGGCGGGATCGTATATCATTTTTTCAAGGTTTTTGTTTCATGTGCGCCTTTTTATCCATCTTTCGCGAAGAATGGAGGCTGCGTTGGAGTGTTTTGATAGTATTTTGGGTGCTGGGTCATGTCGCTAGCACCAACTACAAAATTTACAGAAAGAGAAAGCTGAAAATCATCAGAAGAGCAAAAACAAAAAGAATGATTAGATGGAGATGAATGACATGTATAGCAGTGTCCGGTAAGGAACATTATTCTGTTTTTGATATATCATACAGCTAGACCTATGATAACGGCAAGACTTTTCCAAGCAATAGCCTATTGACGTCATATCCGGGAGATAAATTTGAGTTGTAATTTCTAAATCACACATGGTCCCCAGATAATACTAATCCCGTGCGAATAGGGCTTTACTTGAATATCATAGAAAGTTTGGCAGCCGTTTGAACCAGACAGATAAAAAAAAAAACATATTCCATTTTAATAATTGCTGGGATTAAGTCATTTAAATGCAATGCTCGATAGGACAATATACACTAGACTCACACATAATTTTTTTAACTATTAGGAGAAAAGTGGCACAGATGTTGAAACTTGTAATCATCTAAATTGGAAAGTTTAAACACAGTTCTATTGTTTTAGTTGTTTTGTTTGTTGTGACTGGGAGCAATAGAACGCCAGTCAGCAGGGTGGGGTTGTCTAAACTCGGGACCCTGTGTTTGTGTAATGACCAAAATAGTGGACCAAAAGAACAGGTCTCTGACAGCAGATGACCCTTAATTATCATTGGCCAGCCAACGCCATGCAATGTATAGCTCTTATGTGTGGATCAGATGCCATTGGGGCCATACTTATTATTGCACTTTGTCTCAGTCACTAGTTTCCTTCCAGACAGCCTCGTTAGTCCTTACAGTATCTCAGCCTTTATCTGGATAGGGTGAATTCAAGAAAATAGGGCCATTTTTCACATGGGACTCAGTAATAAGGTTTCTTTTGGTTGCCCAGTGTGGCCAAATTTTACTTGCCCTGCCAACATGTTTTATTTTAACAACATATTTGATATGTCAGATAATTAAATGTATATTTTTAATTTAATGATTGCTATGTTAAGTATGCTATTTCTGGAAACTATACAATTATAAATTGTGTATTTTTTTGTGTGAATACACTATCATACAAAGTTTTAGGGTGGGTAAGATTTTTTAATGTTGTTGAAAGTCTTTTTATTCTCACAAAGAATTTATTTGATCAAACACTTAAAACAGTAATATTGTTTGATAATATTATTATTTTTTGATTTTTTTATTTTAAAATAAAAAATTAAAATATATATATTCCTGTGATGTTTTATATTCTGGAAGCATCATTATTCCAGTCTTAAGTGTCACATGATCCTTCAGAAATCATTCTAATATGCTGATTTGCTGCTCAAAAAACATTTGTTATGATCAATGTTAAAAACAGTTTTTGTTGTTTTTTTTGTGGAAACTTTTAAAACTACATTTTAACACATTTTAACACAAGTCAGTATTACAGTGTCTACAACCTATGTTAGCTAACTATAGCAAAGTCCCTTTCGGGTAAAGTCTGTTCACTCGCCTGCTATATTTGCAACGCCTCTGGTCAAGTCTTATCGATTTGAATGGGGGAATCCTGAAATCTCAAAAACTGCTTCCTGAACTCACAATTAAATAATATTTCAAATCAGCAACAAAATCGGACATGAACTGTCCCATAAATGTTGTTTCTTATGCTAAAATAGCGTTTAAAAAGGGTATTTTTCAGGCTAGACCAGCCAATGTGCATGTGCAGTCTAAGCAAGAGTCTCAGGTTTCTATGGGAACTGGAGCTTCTAACGGCAGCTGCAATGATGCAATTAATTTGTGTACCAATCAACGATTGGCGGGACGCATTCGCATGGGTATAGTAAGTTGCCTGAAATGTGCAGTGAGCAATTTTTGAGAAACACTGTTGAAAGTGGATCAGACCGAGCACCACAACACACTTGTATAGCCAATCAGCAGAAGGGGGCGTATTTACTCATCATGGAGGAGAGAGAGAGAGAGTGAGAGTGAGATTTGAAGAAATACTGTAGAAAGAGAGATGGCTGAGAGACATTACAAAACAGAAAAAAGTTCAGAAGAATATCACTGGAAAAAGAAAGATTCAGGCAAGAGCTTTAGGGCCCATGTTAATTTTAGAAAATATTTCCAGTGCCGTAGAGACCTAAGCAAGAAAGCCTAAAAGGATCCCGTGGTTGCGTTGTTTCTGCTCCATATGTGAACAACATTGGTTTTACTGTTTCACAGAACACAGCTGTTGTTGTAATGTTCGGCTATAGTAACAGGACCGTTTTGAGTGTCATTGTTTGTCTGGTGCTGGTGTGCTGCTGGCGACTATCAAACAACTCTTGCTTTTATACTCTTGTGTACTGTTTGTTCTTTTTTTGTTCTTCGTTGACGCTCATTCATCTTTTCACTTTATTTTTCCCAAAGCATTATTTTAAATTGCTTCAGTTATGATAAAGAGACATTCACTCTTGTGTTGCATGTTTGTTTATTTTGGGGGTGGAGCAACAAAGGGAGGGATGTTTGGGTTGATTTCAAATGTCAACAGTGTTCAACAATGTTTCGCATTAATCACTTACTGCACCTTTAAACAAATATATTTAAACCCTGCATTGATCTTAATGTAAATTCACCTGAATTCACCGTGTTCCTTGCTTTTATCTATGGGTGTTCCTATTAAAGTGAATTTTGTTCTGAAGCCAACTTTAGGCTATCCCAGTTTCTGTCATTTGTCGTATCTTACTTAGCATTTCACTTTCATTTACAGGTTTCTAAAGTATTGAGATCTAACAAGTGAGGGTTTTTCACCCTTTTCTCCTCATGCATATTTTATGATTCCGTTCTACTAAGTACTCTAGCGATTTACATTTTGCTGTTCTTGGTTCTGCCTGCTGCTTGCCCAAATATTAATTACATGGATAGAGAGTAGCGCATTTGTCATAAATACACTTCATGAGTTGTCAGGTCACCACTTTCATTTCGGATATTTGCTTTTGGAAGAAAATATCCATATGCTAATTGCTGTGCCCAGATTGGAGCAGTACTGCAAACGCAGAAGAGTGAAAAGTGCTTGTTAAAAAAAAGAAGAAATACTAATTATTTTGAAGCATCATCTCAAATCTCCTGCTGTTCATTTGGACCCTCTATTCCACCCATTCCTGCCCTGAACATGCACAGCAAATGGACTATGTGCCCACTTTTCTGTTCATGGGAATGGGGAAAGGTTCAGGAGCATGCATATGTATGTAATTTGTCAATGTCAACGCAGCATTAAATCCTACAGAGTAAGTCATTTGTTCCCTCACTTCCTTGTTGCCTAAATTCACTTATATTTTACTGGTTTCCAAAGTCATCTCAGTAAAGGATTTGCTTAAAGTCACACATGTGCACAGCAACATGAACTAGCGACAGGCAGTTAGTCAGTTATTTGTGACTCATCGTGTCACATTTTCCTGCGTGTTTATGTATGAGCCCTGCAGTTTTGTCTTGTCTGGTTTAATTGTTGTCCTGGTTGGGCTGATGGCCTTCGTATGTGGATCACTGCACTCTTACTCTCGCCATGAGTAGGCGTGCATCGCTCTGCCTTAAGGAATGAATAAAGACTCACATTGTTGCCACCCAGTCAGCCTTCTGGATTCCAGAGCTTTGGAAGAGAAATCTATCCACAACACTAACGAAAGCAAACTGGCATACCTCTGAAGGAGTCAGCCAGTCATCCTGGGAAAGTTTGTACCCATCTTACCCATCTTAAACGAAACATGATAATCTGGGATCCCTCTACAACATTCCATTCTTGTGTATGGGAAATGGTATTTCCAAACATGTGCACTGAGACTTTGCTATAAAGACATTTGTGTATTTATGATTGAAGAATCAATGAAGAATTTGCATAAGGCAAATAAATAATACATATATTTCACTAAATATGTATATAAACAATGGCACATAGTCAATGGGACATACATTTTGTTAAAAGTACAAAAAATATATATTTATTTCAGTAGCTTATGTAGATGTAGCTGTAATGTATGCTAAACATGTCAATTTCCTGTCAATTTATTACAGTCAAGTGGTTTACAAAATGCTTTGTGAATCATTACAACTGAATCATTAAAGATAACGGCATGGTCCAAAAGAGTGATTCACAAATCGGACATCACTCATCCCTTCAGAATAAGTCAACACTTTTATCTTTTACTATTGCAAGAGATGAAGTCGAAGACGATCACGTCAAAATTAATCTCATCATTTACTCGGCCTGATGTTGTTCAAAACCCGTACGACTCGCTCTTTCGTGGAACAAAAAAGGAGATGTTGGGCAGAAAATCTTCTCTTCGTCTGTTTTTTTTTTCTCCATATGATGAAAGTGTATGATGACTGAGGCTGTCATTCTGCCTAACATCCCCCTTTGTGTTCAAATGGCTTTGAAATAGTATGAAAAGATGACAGAACTTTATTTTTTAGGGGAAATATCCCTTTCAGAACGATTCAGAAATCCAATATGTGGTGATAAGAAATGTAATAATACATTTCTTCAAATATAGGGCTGTGTGAACACAATGGTTTGTTGTTTCAGTTCAGTTTGTCTTCCCACAGATTCACTGCTGGTGAATCTTTGAAAAGCCCACAACCTGCAATTAACAGGGAGAGGCTAAGCACACAGAGACTCTCTCTTCTAATTGTCAAGCATATTGTTCTTAAATGAGCAGCCTGAGATCTGCTCTTCATCAGCAAGACTTTGTTTAGGTAGACAAGAACATCAATGATGGCAGCGTGTCACTTCCTCCTCCTATAATAAATTCAGAAAGCAGTAATGACAGCTTTAGTTTCTCTCTCCAGGTCATCAGCCACAGCTGGTGGGCACAGCCTCTGCCATCTGACATACAACATTGCTTTCGTTTCTCATCCATTATAACCTTGCCTTTTCAGTGGATTTCAGGGCTAGTGTATCATCTGCCTTCTCATTGCCCTTTTGTCTTCTTTTAGTGTTTTTTTATCAGGTCTTTGTGAGGCTAAATTGCCTTTCGTGGAATTCGAAATGACATTTTAATGCATTTTCTTTGCACAACACTTTTTTTCTTTCCTTTTCTCTCCTTGTAAAGAGGCTTTTGTGCTTTTAAAGTGCACTTTTTGAACTATAAATAATCTTGTGGTTGTTTTGGAGTGATAAAATAAGACATTCATGATGCCTTGAGAACTGAATTTAAATATTACGTAGGTTTATATGTGTAGCCTAATACCTTCACGGTAGAATCATGTCTAGCTTTAGCTCTTTTAAAATGACTGACATCAAATATGAAAACCCTAAGGGATTTGTAATGTATTCCATGAACGAGTGCAAGCAAAGCTACAGTAGCTTTAATGTAATAGAACCTGTGACTTCTTCATATTAGCTAAATACATTTTGACATCAATTAACAAATGCGTCATGGATCAATGTTAGTAGTTGAATGCTTATCAGATTATGTAACTTGAACATGTGCTAAGTAAGTGTAATTCAATATTTTAAGTGTTTGAATGATTTCATGCACTCTATCCCATCACCTGACAGTTTACATCAGACATGTGGAAGAACACATGGGAGTCTTAAGGAAACACACAGAGAGTTTGCCAGAGGGTCGGCGGGGAGTCTCAACAAGGAGCCGAACTGTGTACGACTGGCTGAGGTAATGGGATAGCCTAGTGACAGGTGGCTGTTCCCTCAGTTGAACCACACAGTTCATAGCACCCCCCTCCACCTCACCTCCTTCTGATCCTCAGAGCTCAATTTCCACTTCCACCCCGCTGACCAAACCTGAACCTATGCCAGAGTCAATCTCACGGGACTTGGCTATCGAATTTCTACCGTGATACGTAATAGCACCTGAGGCACTTTCTGTGAGAGCGCTGTTGCCGAGAAAATGGGCGGAATAATGACCCGAGTGCCAGTTTTTCTTCCAAGTTATGTTTTTTATTTGGTGGTAAATGGTCTTCCACTGCAATTTTATGCTCATTGAATAGAGTACATCTCGGGAAAGATGGTATTCAGCATTTATAAGTTAGTAAAGGATATCTGTGTAGTTGCAGGCAATATTTACTTTGTAATTTGTCAAATAAAAGCTTTGTTTGTACAGACTAATCCAGGTGATGTATTTAGTCTGAATGCTGAAAATCATCCCCATTTAGCAAATGCCATTAGAGAGAGAGAGAGAGAGAATTTTTTTGAATTTTTTATTCCTATAAATCACTCTTAATTAAACACTTGTTCCAAACAAATCACATAATTATATTATATCAGATAAGTACACATAAATTACACAAAAAAGAAAAAAAGCACAGCGCTCCATTACAGCACCACTTCTTTTCAAATGTTAGTAGATCCTTTGTTGACTTATAAAAACAAAAATCTATCAATATTCGTGATTTGATTAGATTTGAAAACAGTATAACCACATCTTCTACCGACAGTTTATCCACCATATTTTTCCTGCTCATGTAAATGGCCAGTTTTGCCTGCCCTAGCACAAAATTAAAAAGCTGACAAGTAAACCTTTTACTTCGAACATATTTAAAACCAAAAATAAAAATCCTCATGGAAAACAATTCGTTAAAAGAAAAAAACACATTTTCCAATATTAAAAATAAAGGTTTCAGTCTGTCACATTCCATAAAAGCATGAAAGACCATCTCTCTTTTTGAGCAGAAAGGGCAATCAGCAATAACTTCAGGATTAAGAACTGAAATAAAAGCATTAACAGCGATGGCACAGTGAAGAAGCCTACACTGTATATCCCCTGCCCTTTTAGATAACGGTGGCTTATCCAGTGACCTCCACTCAGGCTTTACATTCTCTTCAACACTCAATACTCAGTGCCTCTGCGTGTCAACTTTATCACTTAATACCTTTTTATTAAAAACTTTAACAGATATTTGATAAAAAGCTTTGCCAAGTGCTGTACACAAGTCCAAACACAAAGGTCTTTAGAAAAGGTCCACTACAACCATCCAATTTAGGCAACATGAAAAAAACAGGAAAAGAGTCTTCTGTGCTGGAGGTGTTTACTCCTCCACGACTGTCCATCAGAAAATCTTTTTCTTCATTACTGACCAAAGATTTCCAGTTCTTTAGCATCTGTTCAACAGTCCGTACAGACCTGACCTTTAGACAAGAGGCTACTTCTTCTGCTCTTTCAAAATCCAGTCCAACTACATGAATCAAATGTCCAAATGTGACGATCCGTGAGTCCTGCAAAAGTACTTTAAGTCCATGAAAGGAGCAACTCTCATTTGATAAATCGAAACAAGCTCTGTTTATTAGTGGCTCCTCCAGAAGCCAATGAAGAGAAAATGTTGTCTCATCTCTCTGTGAGTCAAAAAGACTCCAAACCTTAAAAAGATTTCGATAAAACACTGGCAGTCCATTCACGTTCACTTTAAAGGGTTCCATTAGAAACAGAGACTTGTCCAACCCCAGTCCTTCAGTTCTGTGCAAAATGGTGCATGTTACAGCCTGCCACCCATTCACTGATGATTTATACAGAAAACATTGTAAAAATTGCAAACGAAAAGCTGCTATTCTACTTTTCAAATGTATCAAACCATGACCACCCTCCTCTTTAGGTAAATGCAACACACTCTGAGGGACCCAGTGTAACTTATCCCCCAAAAAATCCACCAAAATCCCTTGAATTTTTGCTAGGAGTAGTGCGGGAGGATCCAAACATTCTAACCTATGGCAAAGGCAGGAAGCTACTAAATTGTTCACAATTAAAGTCCTCCCTTTATGTGACAACTTTGGTATTAACCATTTCCATTTGTCAAGCCTGCCTTTCACCTTATCAACAACCCCTTCCCAATTTTTCTGAACGGACATTTCATCTCCCAAATACACTCCCAAATACTTAAACCCTTCCGTGTCACAATGAGGAGTCGTAGATCCAAATGCAAGTAAAACAGTTTATTGTAGACACAGCCCAGGGGATACTCAAAACACCACGTTTAGGAGGCGGGTGACCTGGAGGACAACACTCCGACTGGAGGACGTCAGGAGAGGATGTACACACTCGACAGGAGATACTCAAAACACCACGTTTAGCAGGCTGGAGACCTGGAAGGAGTCCGACGGGGAAATCTCCAGTGAAGGAAAACTCATAGTCATGTGAATGGACTCAGGCGAACTCCCAACCGGCTGGATGCGTAGAAAACACAGACAGAAAACTAGGACTAGGCTAGGGCTAGAGGCTAGGACACAGGAACTGTGTGAGAGACACAACCAAGAGAGACGAACCGACACTAAGCACAGAAAACTCCAGCGATATAAAGGCAGCTAACAAGCCTAACGATAAGCCGCAGCTGAAGGCTGATGAGAACCAGCTGGTGCTAACAGCAACAGGTAGAACACACCCACAAACCCACGCCTACAAAACACACCAACAGAGACACAGAACGAACACCCGGATTGATGCACCGTGACATTCCGTTCCCCAAGTTAAACCATCAGGAAGACTTGGTCTCCCTCTTGACCAATTTCCAATTAAACGTGCTTCACTCTTGTTCCAATTAACTTTTGCTGAAGACAAAACTCTAAAATCTTCTAAAACTTTCATTAAAACCTGTACATCATTTTGTCCATTAATTAAAACTACCACATCATCAGCATAAGCAGACAAAGAAATGCTACTTTTACAAATAGGTAGAATCAAACCGCAAACATGTTCTCTTAATTGTTGCAACAAAGGTTATATAGCAAGTGCATATAACATTCCAGACAAAGAGCAGCCCTGTCTAATACCCCTATTGAACCTGAAAGGAGTGCATAAGCCACCGTTTATCTTAAGCACATTCTCAATGTCACCATAGAGCACTTTCACTTTGTCAATAAAATCCTGACAGAATCTAAAAGCTTCTAAAGTTCTCCACAAGTAAAGGTGTTCGACCAATCTTTCTATTGCTGATGTTGGCGCATACACACAAACAAAAACAAAGACATATTTTTCAAAGATAGCTCTTATTTTTAAAAGTCTTCCTTTCACAATCTCATCAACTTGATAAGAGACTGGACTAAAACTAGTAAATAAAATACCCACACCACCACTAAGTGTGGTATTATGACTGAGAATAGAAATGCCATCCCAGTCCTGCATCCAATCAGCAGCATTTTTTACATCACTGTGTGTCTCTTGAATAAAAATAACATCTATTTTTTTTTCTGTTTGATAACTTCAAACAATTCAGCTCTTTTTTTGCAATTTCTTGCACCATTCACATTCAATGATGCAATACACACTTCAATCATGCTTAAAAATAAGAATAAGATCAAACTATGATTCATAATTATAGATTCAAACTTTTTCACTGCCATCATTTAAGTTCATGTTGAGGTTTCACAATATTTTATTTAAACGGTACACCTCTCTGTTTGAAAAACAGCTTTCAGTCATAAAATTCTTTGTTTTTTCTACAAACTGTGCTACATCTGGAAAGTACTCATTGACGAACACCCCCCTCTTATTCTTCGTAGATTTAAGGAACAGTTTAATGTCATCTACATCATAATTGCGGCAGGAAAACTCACTTTGTGACAAAGTAACACTTGAGTCAGATAATTCACTGTCACTCTCTGAATCAACCTGATCAGCAACATCTTCAAGATCTAATTTCTTTTGTTGTCTATGAGCTGTATCTGACTTCTTACTTTTTAATGGCACTTTAAATACTGTTTGTTCTGAAACAAATGCATTAGGCCCACCGTCAACCTCCCGAACATCCCGTATAACAATGTCTGATTCTGTTTTATCGCTTGACTCACCTCTGTCTTCCTCCTATACAACACGTTTTTCAATTTCGGTTTCCTCCTCCACTGAAACAACATCATCCTTCGAAGTCCCAGCGCATTGATCTCCATCAGACTCACTCGCCCGCACCACCGCTGATTCTGCCTCGGCTGAGGCCTCACCGGGCTGACCGGCCGGCTGCACAGTGATGTTAGCTACACCTTCAGTGTCAGCCAAACAATTGTCGTCTTCTTGTTTGCTAGGACAAGTTCGAACCAAGTGACCGACTTTACCACAGCCGAAGTATTTGATTTTATCAGGGGTGATGTAAACCAAATAATCAAACTCATCCACTCGAAAATTCAACGCAAGATCTAGATCAGCGTCGTTGTTTACAACCATGTAAACTGAGTGTCTGAAAGACACAACATGCTTCAGTAAAGGAGAAACGCGGCCAATTGGAATCTTTTTAATCGAGGAGACTAGTTTTCCGTAGCGAGATAGAGCCTGCGTCAAAACAATATTGCTAACAAATGGCGGGAGATTCGAAAGGGTGACTCTTTTAGATGGCAATGAAAGGGGCAAGACAGGAGTGAGAACACCGTTGAGAATAATTCCCCTCTGAACTACCTCATTTGCCTTTTCTACTGTATTGAAAAAAAAGAACAATAGCGCTATTCATTCTCGAGGCAGAAATTATGTTTTCATGCCCCACAATTTCCCCCACAGCCAAACAACAGCTCTCCACACTTACGGTAGACGCCACTTTTACCCCGTGACGACGTGTGAGTGAACTCAACCCCTGTGCACCTGGAACCGCCATGTTCCTCACACACCAAAAAAAAAAAACACCCCCTACAAAACTAAAACTTCTAAACCATACACAAAAAAGAAAAAGAAAGATAGAAAAAAGAAAACCAAGCACGAGTCACCACTCACGCTCACGCTCACACTCACAAACTCCCAGCATGCACTCCGACAGAGAGAGAGAGAGCGAGAGAGAGAGGAACATGTTTTCTCAGACAAGCTTTTTGCTCTTGGATCTGTGTTTGGATACATTTAAACTAAATTTTGCAGAATTAACAGGGTGAAAAAATACAGTAAATAGAGAGAGAGAGAGAGAGCGAGAGAGAGAGAGAGAGAGAGAGAGAGAGAGAGAGAGAGAGAGAGAGAGATACTGTGATATACTCCTTAAACTGTGTACAACACAATATAAAACTATACACTTACACTGACTCATATCTGCAACAGGCTGTTTGTGCAAGCATGTGTTTTAATATTTAGCAACACCATTGGAACAATAGGAACACAAAGATTGGGCCACTGACCCTCCTCTAAATCCTGCCTAAAAATGTTGATGATCAATTGTCTGCCGTTTTCTCAGACAAGCTTTTTGCTCTTGGATCTGTGTTTGGAACTTTGGATACATTTAAACTCAATTTTACAGGATTAACAGGGTGAACAAATACAGTAAAATGTTGTGTCTTTTATTATAATTAGGTACTGTTATGGATTAAACAGTGTTGAACGTCTCTCTGTGCTCCTAGGTACTGTAAATGAATGTTAATTTAACATCATTACGTAATTTATGTTTTGATTCATGTCAACATAGTATCTTAGTGAAAATGATTTTAGAAACAGTTATGTTCCTTTTCTCTCATTTGTAATCACTTTGAAAGTAGATTTTTCACTGTTCACTTGACTGTGGTAGGCGTATGCATCGATTTTCACTTACAGTTGCTGCACTTTTTAATCACGTTACTGTTTAATTTAACAATTTCTTGAAAAATGCAGTTAAAATGGATTTACAATCACACTGTGCTGTTCATGGAAATATCCTGTTAATTTGAAATATTCTGAAAGCTTGTTTGCAACAATAAACAAGGGTGCGGAGCAAAGGGTTAATTGTTCAATTTAACACTTGCTCCAAAGGTACTGTCCCTGTCATAATACTATACTATAAATAATTTTCGATGAGAAAGTGTTTATTAAATGACAAGTAACTGCTCTAGAGTGGAACAAGTATGCACTTAAAGGGATAGTTCACCCAAAAATTATGTCATCATTTACTCGCCCTCATGTTGTTCCAAACCTGTATGAATTTCTTTCTTCTGCTGAACACATAATATATTTTAAAGAATGTTGGTAACCAGACAGTTGACGGTACCCAATTGACTTCCACCGTTTTTTCTACTATTTTTCCTTTTTTATTTTTTTCTACTATGGAAGTCAATGGCTACCATCAACTGTCTGCTTACCAACATTCTTTAAAATGTCTTCTTTTGTGTTCAATAGAAGAAAGAAACTCTTGCAGGTTTGGAAAAACATGAGGTCTGTGAGTAAATGATGCCAAAATGTTCATTTTTGGGTGAACTATTCCTTAAATGCCCACATGCATTGTGATTCATTCAGATGCACTAGATGGCAGTGTGGATGCACACTCCAGCACCCACACTTGCACAAACCAGCGTAAACAAGCTATGTGTGGCCTGTATTTTGTATTAAAGAAATCTCTATCCTGACTATAAACTAAATTAATTCATGGATCAGAGCAAGAAATGAATGAGCTGTATCTCGAAAAAAAATTTTGTTCATGACATAAACCCCTTCATACAGTTATTTATGTTTCTCCTATTTAATTGGCCAAACAGCATTCCAAAGGAGTTGATATATACAGTCCAACAACACAGTATGTATTCTCACAAAACTCAGCTATATCCATATAATGTGTGATGTATTCTCTAACAGAAAGTGTTTGAGTTTAAGAACGTTGCGTTTGTATTTCCTTGGCAGCTTTATCATTTGAGCTCTGCTGAGATACTTTTGATCCTTATAAGCAGGTTTGCCTGAGACAAACTGCCTCAGAATCAGGCTTTTTATACTTTACAGCTCATCTTTATTGAAGGGATTAGTGTACACAGGACAGATGCACTTATCCTCTCCTCTTTGCTCGATCCAATTAATAAGATCAAGAGGAAACAGTCCTGTGAAGCATATTTATTTTGACCACTGCTTTATGTCTTGGTATTCAAGTAGCCGTTTTGTTTTGTTTTTTGTTTTTTGTTTTATTTTTGACAGCTTTTATTCAACTGAAATTGGATTGTCAGACATCAAATTTTCTAATTTATTATCAGGTAATTGTCTCCAAGATTTACATGATAAAACTCAACAATGGAGTTTTCATGACATAGCATGACTCTGCCTTGTAGCTTTGTAACTTCTTGCCAATTTTGTACACATCTAATCCAGACAGCTACACTCTTTAATGACATTTAAGTCAAAGGTAATTTATTTTCAATTCAAAATTCAAAATTGCCATTTACTGCCAGGGTCAGTTTCTCCTCAGCTATCAAATCAAAAAGCTTTCAAATACTCCCTTGAATACAGAGTATTATTAGCTTTATACAGGTTGAATTTTCAGCACTACTTCTTTTCTTTGATGTTGTTGTGGAAGCTTAAATAAATTATAATATTATGCTATGGTTGAAAGGATCCTGTGTAAAATCTTATATTTGGGTAATGAATTGATAACTACCATGTAATTATGAAATTGTGTATCTTGCTTTGCGATTAATAGAGCATATGTGCATTTGTAATTGTTGATGTTGTTTGAGGACACATTGTAGAAATGAGGAGGTTATACATTATAAAAGAGTATGTTTTTGTGGAATGTTCTGGATTACATAAAATAATGACAGTATAGACACTTAAGCCATTAATGAGAAGACTGGATTGCACAGAACATTGGATTTTTTCTGTTATTTGTTTCACTGCAGCCGGTGAGATTCAGACTTTCACAGAATTGCATTTTCCAAAGCAATTGCATGTGAATTGAATTTACTGCTCTCCATTTTCACTGACCTTTCTCTCTTAGTGGAGCCATAAAGGTGGCATATAAGGGAAAAGAGGTGTTTTTAGTTTTATTTAGTGCGTGGCGGATTGTAGGCCTGGGCAGAATGGGGGTGAGATGGCTGCAATCTCACACTGGGAACCTTTCATTCTGTTAAGACTGTCCTTTGCTTGTTCACAAGCTCCAACAAAGATATTCTCTATGACTCAGAGTCATTTAATGGGGTGGGAAACACCCTGTATTTTTGCAGCATGGTCTGACTTCATACTGCACAAAGAAGATATAATTTTGCTCTCTTTTGACGGCCCCTCCAAAATGGAGTGGGGCTGGCTGATAGATGTTCGCCCCCGAGCTTTTGTCTTCTGTGTGGTGACAGAACATGAGCCGTATGCCATCGGGAGACTCACATCTCCGTTTACTGCTGTATTGTGTCTTTCACCTGAGACAGACCACAGACATTGAAGCAGACGTGAATCCATCTGAAGCCTCAGAACACTGATATTTGAGCAGGTGGTCGGTGTTTTATCATAGGGAGAACCACAAAACACACATCATCAGCCATAGAGCCGAGGCTTTCAAAGAATTACATAATATAAATCTATTTATGGCGTATTGTGTGGGAACATACTGATACTGCTTTGACAGGCATTGTTAATCTATGGCTTCCAAAATTGTAGTATACCTCTATTGTAGGTTTGGGAAGAGAGAAGGAGTACCTTTTCAAATGGTTGGATTGTTGTCATGGTGTGGACATCCATTCTGAACTCAAAAGAGAGTGATTTCTGAAGGCACTGGACTGATGCCATCCACATTTAAATCTCTCTACAACTGCTACTGTCTGTAAATCCATCTGATTTGCACATACTGTTGTCATTTTTTAATTATTTTTGATTATTTGCTCTATTACTGTATATGTGTTTGCTGCTTTGGGCTTGTTTGTAGCTATAATGTGGCAGTGATAAATGTTGGTTAGTAAAGATGTAGTGTATAATTTGTGTAACCAAACGGAAATAATAACTGTTTTTGAAACTTCCCCTGTTTGCCATTGGTCAGACTCTCGTCCACAAACTCATGCCATACAGTGGACCAGTGGCCGCCCACTTTTTGCAGCCCAAGAAACAAAACAAAGATTACATAACGTAAACAATTTGTTTTTGTTGTGATTCTCTAAATAATACTTTCATAAAAAAATAATAATACTAATAATAGAAACATATATGGTATGAAATTCTATATAGGAATTAACTGTGTTTAGTAAGTAGTATAGGCTGTGCTAGCTTAGCAAGCTAATCATTTAGCTTGTTTACTGAAAACACAAACAGTATTTTGGATCATTTTTAAAAATATATATTTTATCCTTATTATTTAGCTGCTTTTCCCTTGCATGTTTAAGGTTAAAGCAACACCATGGAAGTTTTCCTCTTCGGTCACCCTACTGGTTGGAAATGAAATTGTCCTTTACCGCTGTCGTAAATAATTTAGCCTACCGTCACACGCACGCTCGCTGTTTATAATGAACGATGTCCACAGACAAGGTAGAGTATGTTACATGATTTTATGAAAGGATGATTTATTGGGACATCAGAAACGAAGAAAAACGAAATAATGACTATTGTAACGCTTGACGTAAAGCAAGTCAAATTTGTAGTTTTCTTATGTCTCATTCGGACTACAGAAACGCGACCCGGTCTGGCAAACTTGCATAGTGTGGTTATAGTAGAGTAATAATCCAGAAGTGCCTTTCACCCTGTTACGACTTGATGAACCACTGATAAAATTTTGGATTTGAGGTAAAAAATGTTCCAGTGTTGCTTTAAAGGATTAGTTCACTTTTAAATAAAAATGTCCTGATAATTTACTCACCCCTATGTCATCCAAGATGTCTATGTCTTTCTTTCTTCAGTTGAAAAGAAATTAAGATTTTTGAGGAAAACATTCCAGGATTTTTCTCCATATAATGGACTTCAATGGCAACCAATGGTTTGAAGGTCCAAATGTCAGTCTCAATGCAGCCTCAAAAGCTCGACACGATCCCAGTCGAGAAATGGAATGTTTTCCTGTGAATGTTTTATTTGAAAGTGAACTACTCCTTTAATAGCACAGCACAGTGACTCAGTATCATATTGGACATGAGACAGTCTTCATATCTCAGTGAAACAACACCTGTCACAAAAATATGAAGGCATATTGTGATTTTTCACTTCTTTTTTTTTTCTTTTTGGTGGCTTAATATCACAAATATTTCACATATTCGGAAAAAGCTCCGGAAAAAAAAAAATATCTTTGATTAACTTCTGATGGCAAATTTTCCACTGAGATGAAATTTATTAGAAGATGCCTGAGTCGTGACAGGCCCGATTCAGATCTAAGATGTAATGTGGACCATAGGCTGGCAATTTTCACATTTAAAAAAAATAACATTTAAAATTTTGTATTAGGTCCTATGATAAGCATTTGAAAGTAACAGGCACGACCCGATCCAGGTAAAATACACATGCAGGATATTATCTACTCAGGGAAATTGCAAGAGTCAATTTAGCTTATAGCTTTTACTCTAGCACATTCAAAGAAATAGGACAGAGTAAAAATAGTTGCTCCACAATTGTTCCCTATTTATAAGACGAAATGACACTGCATCTCTATTTTAAATCCATTATTGGCTGCTGTGAATTTGCACAGGGGGTCTGATTTACTCTTGTGTATAATGTCCTTTTCAGAAGTGTATTCTAATCTAGCCTAAGGTACTCATCTTCTGTACATGAACTCGTTCTATTAGAGACCTAGCAAAACTAGACATAACACACTCAATGAGAAAGAGAGGCTGCAGTGTTATTGCTCATTAGAAGTGTGGTTAGTGGTCTTGACACCAATATAGACTAATCCAGGTTATGCCACTATTCACATTAAGTAAAGTCAGTTAAGTCAGTGAATACTTATGGTGAGCCATCCAACCCGTGGCTGTATGATATAATCACATTTTATATAGGTATAAAAAAACTTAAAATACATTTAGAATGAAATATTTATGTTGGCATGCATTCAGTATGACTAATAACAATTATTTCAGTGGCTTTGACTCAATGCTGCAGGCCCAACTGGGAGGTATAGTTAAAGGTGGATAAGTGTGTCCAAATGTTAGTATAGACACACTGAAATGGTTAGTATATGTTAGTATAGAGCTCTTCATTAAGACCATCCACTGACAGCAGGTGAATACCTGCTGTCAGTGGATGGTCTTAATGAAGAGCTCTATACTAACATTTTATTTGTATGAATTAATTAGTTAACCGACATTTCAAAGGCATCTGTGATTCCCCCCCCCCCATTCTGATCATGAAATATTCACCTCATGAATAATTTAGCTCTCGCTGTCAATGTTTGTGTTAACAGAAGACCTCCAGCAGACAGTTCATAACTGGCAAAGCAGGGTTGAGGCACTTCTTGTACTATATGTGCAGAGGAACACAACATTCATGAATAAAGGCGAATGTCCCTTTTTCATTAAGTTTGGAATGGTTGTGTCTGCTTTGCTTTGCGTTTTGCTTTCTTATGGAGACATGGCCAAAACGAACAAAAATCTTTTTAGCATATCAAACAGAGCAGAGCCATTTCAGTGTGTTCAATCTTCTCAACAAATAATAAACACATGAATAATGTACAACTTTATAGTGTTAACACATTTCTAGTTGGGCATTGCTTGCATCTTCAGTAGCTACAGCCATGACTAGAATCGCTCTACAGTCAATACAAAGTACATCTGCAGTCCTGCAGTTCTTTCTTTGATTATTTCTTTCTTATTCAGACTGCTGTAAATGTCTAAAAATGAAGCGACACACTGTCACTCACGCAAATTTGAATATATATTAAATCTGAATATACATTTATGATTCCTGAATATAAAGTAAATAATTTTGAATGGATACATATAAATGAGAATATATATAGGTCTACATATATAGATAGATACAAACCTACAAACCTGAACTTTCTATTCATCAAATAATCCACAGAATTCTGTTCCCACAAAAATATATTAAGCAGCACAATTGTGTTCAACATTGATAAAAAGATTTTTTTTCAAATCAGCATATTAGATTAAATATATAAATGTAAATTGTGAATATATAGATTTAAATCTGAATATATACAGTTAGAGCTCTGTATACATGACCCATAAAACTATGTTCAGATTTACTCTCACATGATCCTTCAGAAATCATTATAATATGCTAATTTGGTGCTAAAGAAACATTTCTTATTATTATTAATATTAAACACAGTTGTGCTGTTTTATTTTTTTTTGTAAACCGTGATTTTCTTTTATTCAGGATTCTTTGATGAATAGAAAGTTCAAAATACTTTTTTGTAATATTTATTATTTCATAAATGTCTTTACGGTCTTTTTTTATTAATTTAATTTGCCTTTGCTAAATAAAATTATTTATTTAGTTATTTATTTTATTTTTTTGTTAAATCTTACTTCAAACTTTGGAATGGCAGTGTATCATTTCCACACACACACACAACATAAGCAGCTAAAACTGTTTTCAACATTGATAATAGTAAGAAATTGGCTGCTGAAAATTATATATATATATATAATATATATATATATATATATATATATATATATATATATATACAACAAATTAATTCAAAGCTGTTTATGTAAAGTTCACTTTGAAGAAAAGCTGTGTAATGCCTAAGTTGCTATTCAGTTCAGAATGCTTGCTCATTTCCTCCCAAGTGCCCCGAGGTTTTCTGAACGGAACCGTGTCATCTCTTGGGTGTTTTAGCGCCGACTGAGGTGCACGTAATTAAAAGTGCACTGGACCCAGAATGGAGCTCTCTGAACCTTATTAAGGTGTAATACCCGGAGGTGTTAATGCTGTCATAGCCCAGCATCACAAAGTTCAATTAGCTTGCTCTTCACACACAATTACCCAGATGTAGTGACCATCTTGACAGGACATGTCAACCTTAATAGGAAGCTGGACACTTAGAAGTATTGAGAATGCCTGAAATGTCCTCAAAGTGTAATGACCTGCCCATGTCCTTATGGCCCAAAGTTTGTTTTTAAAGATAGTTTAAAGTTAGTTAATAATTATAATAAAAAGTGATATCCCTTTGTTACTAACAATTTACTAACAGCTTTCTTCATCAAGGTGATGCTTGAAACATCTGCAGGAAACTACTATCAGTACTCAACACACTGCCGTGGTCAGTGAGGTCAAAGAAGGAAAGGTTCCCACAGTTTGATAGAAACACACGGTGTGTTGAGTGGAGGCCGGCAGATAATGTGGGGTGAGATCATTCCGGAGTTCTGATTAAAACTCTCCACTCTGTCCCATTGGACCTGCCATTTTCCCACAGTTTCTTTTTGGGGGGGAAATGACCTTAGCTGAATATGCAAGAGAAAAATGATTTATGTGTTCTTTATTACTGCTCCAAGTTTTTACAGTTTTTTGGGGTAACAATTTCAGATTTACTTCTCAGTTTTATTTATAAAACAGTTTTTTTTTTAAATACTTTATAATATGACAAAATATATACTTATGTCAACATATATCTGATTCACTGCATTTGAATCTGCATTTTTATTTATTATTATTGACGATTTATCGAATTGGGTCAAATTGAGCACTGATATTGGTATGACAACAACATCCTAGCAAGTAATAATGGCACCTACTGTACATGTTGTGATTAACATCTGAATTTCATTCATACTTCCCAGATTCATACTAAATCGAATGTACCTTTTTAACGGTCGTGAAGTAAGTTCAAATTCAAATGTACCTACTCAGACAGTGTGATTTCATGTGCAGCGAGGGTACTACAAAACAGGAAACATGACTATGAGAAACTTATAATAAAAAATAAAAAATGTAACTTATTATAATAAAAGACATGAAAACCTACCTAACCAAAACTTAGAGCAGATGTGACAGTTTCATTGACTTTCTTAAAACAAACAATTTTATCATTTTTTACAACAGCCTAAATTTTCACATTGAAGGATGGGTCACCATTGGCTAGTACATATTTTATTGTAGGCTACTCGCCATACGTTTTACATGGAATGCAAGAACAATGCAAATGAAAGAAATTCTGTATAAATATAATATAAATTATACATTTAAAATATCAATTTCAAACATTAGTAGTTAGGGTAGTAATATAATAGTAAACAGTCTGTAATACAATAAGAAAGAAATGATCAAACTACAAGCAATAGCACAAATAAACACAATATAACAAAGATACAAATGAAATAAACAGTGCATTTCAGGTTTTTCAGGTAAATCTAACAGTATTTAATTGTTCAAGCGTTCAAGCACAAGAAAACGTGACATAAAACTCAATTCAGCATTCGCTTGCCGTCAGAATACCGAATTGAGTTCTCTTTCATGTCTTCTTGCACTTGAATGTTTAAATTGGCAAGGCTTATGCACAATGCAGTACTGGCCCGATCGGGACAGTCACAGTACCGTCAACTCTTGGCCATCGGGCAGTCCTTATTTTCGAGAAATTTATTTACATCTAGCCCATCAATTCTCTTTTACGTAGCATGTGTAAGCCTCTCTCTTTTAAAAGCCATTGGCTATGATTTACTCTTATTTTTAGAGGGTTGCTTTATTATGAAGGTATTGTTTTTTTCAAAAGAAGATTCTGAAATAAATAAATACATTGAGTTTCTTTGCACTGGAATTGCAATTGCAAATGAAATGGAGCTCTTCACTAAAGTCATAAACATGAAAATGAGCCTTCTGCCAAATATAAGCCCTGGATTTTATTGAAGGCAACATTTCATTTATTTGACTCAGGGATATGGTGACACTTAATTTCTTTCCTCCGTGTCTGAGAAATACAGCTTGGCCTGCATGTTTGATGAGTGTTAGTAATAAAATCAAAGTGGGCAGTTTAATCGCATACAGGGGGTATTTATCAGTCTTGAGCCTTCACGTCCCCTATACACACAAACTAGTGTCAGCAACGTTCATAGTTCATTACTTTACAACTGCCATTCATCTCTGTGCAACTTTCATTTGGCCGCCTCCTGAGGTAATTTTGAGCATTGTGAAGCAGAAGCGGCCACAATTCATCTTTGTTCAAGACACTTTGTCATCTATACACCTTCTGAAAACAATGTATTATCATGCAAATTCTTCGGTTTCTGCACATCAAACTTTATATTTAGATTATGTTGGAGTCTGTTTGTTGGTTTGTTTGTATATATTTCACTTTATATAAACTGTTCAAAAGTTTGGGGTTTTTAAGTAAGTTTTTAAGAATTTTTTTTTTTAAGCGAGGATTGCATTAAATAGATCAAAAGTGAAAATATTTTACACTGATACATCAATATTTCTATTTCAAATAAACGCTGTTCTTTTAAACGTTCTATTCATCAAATAATCCACATAATTCTGTTCCCACAAAAAATGTTAAGCAGCACAATTGTGTTCAACATTGATAAAAAATAAGAAAAGTTTCCAAATCAGCATATTAGACTGATCTTGAAGGAACATGTGACACTGAAGACTGGAGTAATGTCTGCTGAAATTTTTGCTTTGCCATTAACATGAAAAAACTATATATGAAAATGTTTAAAATGTTCATGATAGTACTGTTTTTACTGTATTTTTGAATGCAGCCCCAAATACGACCCAAAACATTTAAACGGTAGTGTACTCTCTCACATAGACAAGCAGTCATTCAGATTTTTGTGGAATTTTTCATGGGTTTCCTCTGGAATTTCATGTGTTTTTCGATTTTAGTTGCTGACAAGTTGCTATATAAGGACAACAACCACCACAAGTACGTGAGTTTAAATGCTTGATGAATTGGAAAACTTGGAACTTCACATTCAGGTATTAATATATCATCTAGAACAAAACGTAAGAGTATCCTAATGGAGTATCCATTTTATTCATGAATCAAAAAATGTAAAAAGTCCTAAAATATCCTTAGGGAACCCATGACTCAAAATTAAAATTCTCCTCTGGGTTTTAGGACTGCATAAAAAGCTCAATGACCTCCATTTGCGTTGGCCTTCATTATTCCGCTGGAATAGGGCAGCTCTTGTTGGGTTGAGGACCAGGTATATATTAATTTGGACAAACCTCAAACAAATGCACTGAACAAATATTGCAAAAATATGTGCAGCTAGATCCATCTTCTTTAGAGAGAATCTTTACATCTACTCCCATAAATATGCACACAGAGTATCAGCGTTGGGCGTTCCCTCCTAAAATATCACAGGAAATGACTCTCATTCTTAGCGGTATTATCAGGACTCAGTTGTAGAGTGATTATGGTTTCACATAAAGCGAGTGGGATGATGGTGGAAGCTATAACTTTCGAGCTGCTGACAGATTCACTCTCGGCGTCATGCTTCATTTCCTCATCAGCAGAGAGCCCTTGCGTCACAGGTTCCCCAAAGTGCTGACCCTTCACTTCACCACACCTGCCTGTATTTATAGCCTCCTGTTTTCATTAAAATGTAGGTACATCAAAGAATGTCTTCCATTCTTGATTTTCCCCTTTATATTTCTCTTTGGTCTGAAATGGAGAGAGTGTTGAATCAGGTCAGAACCATCTGTCATAGTCATAATCACATGAAACATAAATGCTAATGAAGAAGTATGTCGGAGGGTGAATGAAGTTTCATTAATGTGATTAAGCGGGAGCGTACACAGAAAAACGAGTGTTGTGTTTATTTGAACCAGTCATTTGTCTTCAAGCTTTCGCTTTGATTTGTGGCTGTTTACAGATATGTCTTTGTTGGTGTTTCCCATGATTTCATCATCAAAAGGGAAACACTTTCTTTTGGTGTTTTTTATTTCTGGCAAAAGAAGGCAAAGATATTTTACTAGTCATTTGATACCTGGATTATGGAAACCATCACCCTTTGAAGTGGCTGTTGTGTGAATGTGTCATTGAAAGCTAATAAGATATTCATGACTGGAAGTGGAAAATGTTTTGTGCCCATGATATCAAGGCTTTTCCAGTGCTGCTTTATCATTTTGCCAGAAAACCCTTCACGTTGAACGTGGTCTTTTTTGTGTGCAGATTATACATTTTTAGCAGCCATCGACGTTGCATTTTCCAAGTTCTCCATTCCCAAGTTTTCCAGCTCTGTTAACAATGATGTATTTGAAAAGCATGTGGAAACTTGTATCCACCTTTAGAAATCAAAGAATTCATGCTTGACAACTAAGAAATGCTGCATTGCTTTACACTGGCATGGCATGTCAACTGCTTCCAGTGTAATGTAAAGACAAGCATCATAAGGAATTGTTGTTATGATTTGAATTCTATATGCACTATACACTATGAACTTTTACACTATGGGCCCTATTTTAACGATCTGAAACGCAAGAAACTTTGTGGGCGGATCTCGACACAAATCTAAAATGGGTTGGTCTGAAGTAGCTACATTACTAATAGGTGTGGTTTGGGTGTAACGTGAAATAAACCAATCAGAGCGACATCTCACATTCCTTTTAAGAGCAGGCGCACTTGTTCCATGGCGGATTGCTATTATAATGGCGGATTTGCCAGGCGTACGCCAGGAGAGGTTCGTCAGGGCCGTAAAAGACAGAGAAATGACATTGTATGTGGATGGGAGAAACCAACCCAAATTATCTTCGGTTAAACAGCCGTATCATAATTTGGGTAAATGTGTAAGCTATATTATGCTTTCATGGACACCACAATGATTTCCCTCGTGTGGAATATTTTTCCTCGTAATTATGTATGGTTTGCAAAAATGGGAACTGCTGCATCTGTGTAGATGAGAGAAGCAAAGTGTATGCGCGCTGTGCACACGCTACATTATAGCCAAGCATGTGCCCTTAAAATAGCATCTGAATATCGAGTGGCGGAATTGTTTTCTGGAACTGCAAAATAGCACCAGGGAACGTTTGCACTGGAACACTCTCCTCTTTCCGCTGAACCGCCCGGGGAGTGCAAGTTCGTTCCCTAATTTACCGACGTGCGTCTATGGAGGGAAAAGTCCGCTGTGCGTCGGGTGCAAAATAAGAATGATTCATGCGTTGGTGTACAAAGTCAATTGCGCTGGGTGCAAGATCGGGCCATATGTACTCAACCGTGTAGTGTATGAAACTATGAATTTAAGTTATTTTGTCATCAACAAGGTCTGATAGCCCATTCGCTGTGTAATTAAAGCTCCAACAAGGCAGGGTAGGCAATCTGTAGGCAATGTCATGTGCATTGAGAGGTAGTTTAACGCCGTCTCTCATGACACTTTTGTGCGTTCATATGTATTAAAGGAGGCGTGGATTTAGAGATGCTCTGAAGGGAGGGTGGGATCTTATGTTTTAAAAGCTAGCTTGCTATTGCTAGCTACTCTGAAAATTGCCTACCCTTCCTTTAATTAATTGCATCATCCGGGTATTTATTGTGTATTTTTTCCTTTTGGAATTTTCAGTGTGAATGTAGCCGGTTTGGGCATGCATGTGTGCATCTCTCGCTACGAATCGGCTACCCCTGTGCGTTATGTTGTGTGATGTTAAATAAAGACTGGAGTCAAATCTGCTGTTCAGTGGTTTTTTTATCCAGAGGCATAATCTGCATACGTTGGAAAATGCAGTTATAAATCGCTGTATTTAATCCGCTCTGCTTAGACCTCCCGCGGACTGAAGCGAGTTCACAATATGCAGACAATCTCATTTTACAATTGTCACGTGTTTTGTTTCATGTTCTTGTTTCATGTCTGTCATGTGATCCCCTGTTGTAGTCATGTGATCCTGCCATGTGTTCTGTGTTGTCATGTTGTCATTGGTTCATTGTTTCATTGTTCACAAGTCTAGTGTATTTACACCCTCATGTGTGCCATTCTTTGTCAAGTATTGTTTCCTGCAACACTTTTTGTTAAGCGTCATGTCCATGTTCATATTTTTGCCACGCATGTTTGATCACGTTTTTTCTAAATAAACTGCACTTGGGTTCTTTGCAACTGACCTTCAGTGGACGTTCATTACAACAATAATAAAGTAATATAAAAAAGAAAATAATAGTAATATTAATATCACATCAGATTGCTATTTATAGAAAATGTCTTGTATAGAAGACCTGACTTGATGCAATCAACAGTAGATGAATTTCAAAGAAATATATAAAAAAAAATATCCATCGATAATGTGAGTGCAACATTCAAAAGACAACTGAAATCTCATCTCTTCCATGAGCACTTAACCTCATAAAAACAAAAAATAAATCCATTTTCCTTTAATCCTCCCTTGTCTGGCTTATGCTACTCTGAGCTATACCTGAACAATGTATTTTGAGCACTTCTTGCATTTTTTTTTTGCCTCTTCACGTTGACTCACTTTAGTCCTCATTTGTAAGTCGCTTTTGATCAAAGGCGTCTGCTAAATGACTAAATGTAAATATAATCATCACACTCTTATTCAAATCGATTTGTATATAATGTACCTCTTCAATCACACACATTTCCAGCATTTGATATGAACACATAACCAATTAAATTTTGAACACGCATGAAAAATAAATAAAAATAAAAATAGATAAATAAAAACAGATCAAAGTGCATATACCTGCATAACAACAAAGAATGCAAGAAAATACAGTTATAAATCATTGTATTTAATCAGTATAACCAGCCTGATATTTGAACACAGAGAAAAAGTTAGCAGTCACTCTTCACGGGTCAACTTTCACGTTAACATACAACGTCACAGTGCATTCACTCGGCTAAAAGTCCACATTTGCAGATAAAACGAAAATAAAGGAAAGGTAACGCACTCATTTACAAATCTTGATGAAACAAATCAATTTTTTACTGATTATTTCACTTTTAACTCTTTTTAACAGGAGTGAATGATGTCTTTAATCAGAATGTGGAGCCTGCACAGAGCCTCCTTAGAGCAGCTTGACCATGTAGAGGCTGAATATCTTGAACATTATTCCATACCACTATTTTCTTTTAATAGAACTGGAAGTAAAACTAAAACTGGTTGTACACTCTAGTTTTTTTTAGGAATAAGTTTACTACTGCAATGCCCAGCCATTTTTGTTAAGGATAGGCCTTCAGCATATGTTGCAGAATCATTTATTCTGCATGGGGAAGGGATATAAAACATCAGGAAACAGCTCTTTCTGTCTGTAGGAAGTCATCAAGGTGCTGAATACCTACTCCGTGTGTCTTTCGTGTGATCTCCAATGCAGGGAGAGATTGAGCAGATACAAATAGAGATAACTCGATTCCTTCTGTAATCTGAAACAGCGGGCGGACATCAGAATGTCCAAATGCGCCTGTTGTTTTCCTCAGGCATTGAATCTTCCCCCTAAGATTTTTTTCCCAGCTGGAGCTTTAGAAAGAAAGCGTTCTCGTAAACACAGACCCGAATCCAAGCAATTCCCACAAGCTTTCCATCTGCAGATTGCTTGGTGATGTGCTGTTGGTTATGCGGGCCACGCTTTCGAAAGCAATAAAAGTCCTACTGAAAGGCTGTGAAACCAGGGCGAAGCTGACCTCTCACCCAAAGTGATAAATGAAGGCTGGGTGGAGGAGCCGTGTCCACACAGCCTCAGACGCCACAGACAAGGCCATCTCTTGTCCTTCATTATACATCCTGAGCTCTGCTCTGCATCAGTAAACCGCACACTGGACTGTATTTATCGTGCCACCAGATTCATTGTCAGATGCCATTTTTTAGTCTATATTGGGTGAATAAATATAAAAGAGAAATGTTATTGGCTCAGAAATGAAAATGTCCCCGTCATCTCCGAAACAATATTCATTTACTTGCTTCAAGCGTGATGGCTATTTTTCTGACTCGTGTCTGTATTACAGACCAATGCAAAACAAAGGGACAAGTAATTAAAGTTTAATGATACCTCAATTAAAGAAATGTTGCTCTCTGCAGAAACCATCCTTGGTGCAATAATTCCTGTGTGATACTCTTTCTGTATGATGAATCATCTGTAGCCGCAGTTCATTATTTCGATCATAAGTCCCTCCCTGTGGACATTGTCCATTTGCAGCTCTCTCTAACAGTCAGCTAATATTCTGTGCTTTTTTCATTACACATCAGAAAAAAATTTGTAGAATCCACTGTGTGGACATAAAATACTGTCAGTGTAAGTCTGTTGTTGGCTTGGTTCTTTTCTTGCTCTAACAAAAAGGTGCCTGGCTCTCTTTTCCCCCCTCTGATAAAAGCTTAATTTGTTGTCCTGCACACGGTCAGCTATTTGCAAATGTATGTGATGCACAAAGCGGACTTCGTTGTCGTTAGTTACGGCTGAGCTAGACAGTTTGTATTTTTTTCTATTAATAAGCCTGCTCAAAGGGATTGGCTGTAATGTGTTATGCAGAAATAGCCAGCCTAACAATGTAAACAGTGTTGTGTGTTGTCATTATTTATAAAGATTGTTTAGTTAGCCATTGCTTTAAAAGAGATTTTAGTTGAACGTCCTGCTATAATGACCCAGTTTCCTAATAGAAGACATTTGAATAGGTAGCCAGTGTTGTCCGAAATGCTGATTTTCCGGTAGCTATTTATTTGTACCCTTTTTAGTGCTTTGCAGACTCCAGCCAGAGTAAATCTAATATCCTATTTGTTTACTGGGGGCGTGCTGGGTTATTCTGTTACTTTATTATTTTATATACTATAGAATTAATTTTTAATTAGCTTTTATTTTTATATTTTCAGTTTTCATTTTATTTTTAATTTATTTAGACAAAGTTGTTTAGAATTTTAATTTAGTGGCCCCCAGAATATTATGTTGTACTGTGTGAATATCTGCATATGCAATATGTCAAAAGAAAGAACAGAGCCTTTGTTAAAAACAACAGCAACAACATGCTATTCTAGCTTCATGCTTTCTTGTTTATCAACACTTAAATGTGGGCAAGTTTCATATAAAAAGCAAAATTTTGAACAAAAATCTGAGAAAATAAAGTTTTTTGTGAAAGACTACGTCTGGATGGGATTCAGACTGATGATCGAAACATAGAGTAGATCGAGTCCATCACCACCTCCAAAGCTTCACAGTCCTCGGTCGACATTTGATTCAGTAAGTTAGGTAGTTTTGATTTATATGCTGTTTAATATTTGATGATCGCATTATTTTACATTTGCATAAGCAATTATTCTATCGCTTGTTGTTTTTGCTGCTTCTTCTCCAGTGTTTTGATCAAGAACATCATCCACATCTTGATTGTACAAGTCCTGAAAAGTGAAGCAAAAGCATCTCGATCGCCCCCAGGTGGTTGGTCCCAGAATAGGTCGTAAACCCCGCCCTCTCCATGTAATGTAATAAACGTGATACAAACTAAACAATCAAATTACACTTCAAATTTATTTTTTCCAAAGATGTTCTCTGTCAGAAAGTGCGTCGTCCATCTTTTTTTAGTCTGTTTGGTCTTAAGATTCTGTACTTTTCAGACGATGCATAATAGCACTCTCTACTGTATAACAGTGAAAACGGATTGCCACCAATGGTGGGGTAGCATTGAGTCATGAATGATGGAAAATTCCATCAATGGTGGGGAAAGAGTTAATGAGATGGGTGTTTATAGCCTGTACCATGGTGGAGTGAGTGTTATTTTCTTCCTGATCTCAGGCCCATCTGATTGGTCGGGGTCATGGGATCGGCTGCCGAGGCTGATGGGGATTTACATTAGCTGTTCATTAGGCGAGCGCTCTGGCAGCAGCTATGCTGGAAAGTCCTGTAGCGCAGGTGTGAGACTCAGCTGAGCGCTCCACATCTACGGTCTGATTCGCTCTCTGCGCCTCAGCTTGGGCTCCACTCTAATTACGCTCCCTCCCTCTCTTCCTATTCATCCTGTCTCTTCCTCGAGCTGCAGCTCCGGTGTGTCCCCGGCTCTGCTGAACAGCACTAAGTAGGCTGTGGCCCACAGGTGCACGCTTGCTCTCTGTGCTATTTTTACCTGCTCTTTCATCCACAGCGGGGGCAGCAAAAAGAGACCCCTCGCTGCTCACCGCGCATCCAGATACGGCCGTTCGGATTTAAACAATACACACGGCAACTCGCCTGTATAAGGATCTTCCCTCTAGCTTCGGGTCTGGTCAGGTCTCAGAGAACATTACTGCTGAGTGTGTCTCTTTTGCTCTGTACTATGGCATGAAGTCAGACCTCCCAGAGAGTGAGAGATAACGCTGTTGGGCTCTCAGAGCAGGGCCTCCCTCTGGCTCCTGACAGCCGCTTAGATCATCTCCCTTTCTTACTATGCGTGAACGTGTATGTTTCAAGCTGTAACAGACTTGCTTCTTTATAACGCAACTGATGCTTCTCATTATGCTTGAGAGCCCTATGAATCACTAAGCCGTACATCCACATTTTACAAGCTGCATAAGGCAACATTTCGTACCGCAGATGGCTCTATTAGGCCTAATATCCAAGAGTAAAATATATGATGAATGGCAAAGAGGTGTTTTATCTAGGCAAAGACAGCTGCTGTTTGTTGCTTGTCTAAGCTATATAGTAGTTTACTTTATTTTCCTTCAGGGATCAATGCAGTGATCGTACATTTGAATGGCTCTCTGTGGTATTTTGACTTGGTTTGAGCCAATGGATGTTCTGTTACATTTCAGATTTGTACAGATTTTTGATTCCTCTAGTCAGATTAACATTTGGCATTTGGTGTGATTCGCCAGTAACAAAACAAGGGAGGGGGGGGGGGAGATTTTTTTTTTATATTTTAAGGCTTATGCAACTTTTTATTGAGAAAGACTGTATGAAGTGAATAGAAATTGTAAAAATCGTATGCAGTTTCAAAGACATTAATCATACAAGTATGCCAGTAAATGCACTTCAATACAATAACTATACACAATCTGGTTTTCAGACATTTGTTCACTTTGACCTATTATTTGTTGGTTTAAATCAAGAATTTACATGGTTGCACCTCCTGATGAATATCAGTTGTGCCACCTGACAACATTAATAGTGACTGGGAATGTGCTGAATACTGGATTTTTTTTCAATTGCATATAAAAATAAAATACAAATAAAAGTGTTTTAGTCCGCAGTTTCTAAGTAAACTATGAAACAGATAACAAATCACATTCAGAATGTAGAAACTGGAATGTAGTATTGTTAGATACACTGTAATCCATTGTGATTAAATAACAACGAAGTCATGTTTTATATTGATATAAAAAAATCATCAGCTTAAGTCAGTTATAAAATAGCAGTCAGTCAAAAATAGTTATTATAGCTAATAAAGTTTTAAATATGGATTTTTTTCTTACACAAACGCATCGCTTCAGAAGACCTTTATTAACCCCCTGCAGACATATGGATTACTTTTATGGTGGATGGGTGCATTTTTTGGGGCTTCTAAATCTCACCCCCCATTCGCTCCCAAATATTTCACCGATTGTGTTCATCTGAAATCAGATAGTCGCATTCACCTAGGATGGCTTGAGGGTGAGTAAATCATGGGATAATTTTCATTTTTGGGTGAACTATCCCTTTAATCCCTTAACCCATCCTTAAACCTACCCATACCACTAAACGTGTCCCAACCCATATCCACCTCAATAGCAGCACAAGTGTTTTGCAAAACAACATGAACAAGTACAACATGAACTTGTTTGCAGTTGTGCCACCCTGACATTTGCGAATATACATATTCCTAGACAACAGTTTTTCAATTATCTCAGAATTTCGTATTATTAAAACATAATTTTAAATAGTTTTCTTAGTCTGTTCATTTGTGCGGACGGTTGTGCCACTGCCACCTGACATTTTGTTGGTTTAAGATACTAAAACATAAAATAATATTTATTATTTTAATGTACTGGAAATCAATTCAAACTAAATAGATTTTATAGTATAAAGTGATACATGTCATGAATTTATCAAATTATTGTAAAAGGATTGATGCACTTGGACACACAAAAAAAATATTTTTTGTGAGTTTCAAATCTTATCAAGTCATTTTCAATTTAAATGTGACCACATGCAATGGGCTGAAACCGATGTTATCATTCAACGCATACAGGGAGTCCCAGCGCAGTCCCACTGAATCCTAATGAGCAGAGGAGATTCCATGTTTGCTACTGTCAGGGTTCTGCCCTGACATCCTTGTCTGTGTTGTCTTTGTTTCATGTCTCTATGTTTGTTTTGTATGTCAGCATATGGCTTTGTCTATGTTTGTGTTTGCTATGTCCTGCTCTTGTTCCGCCTGCTTGTTTCCCGTTACTACGCTCCCTTGTTTAGGCCTTGTCTAGTCCCCGTTTGCTTGATTGTTTTCACCTGACCCTCTTGTTTTTGCTTTTGTTAAATAATCTTGTATTTATTTTCTCTTTAGCTTGTCTTCAAGGTTGCAGTCTTGTTTTATTTCTTTGTTTACTAGTTCCACTTATTCATTTATATAATTTATGTTGTTTTTCCTTTGCTATTGCTCCAGTTATATTTAGTTTCTTATTGTTTTCTGGTGTTCTATTTTTTTGCCAGTTTTTATTTTGCTCTTGTTTTTGTTATCTCTTTTTGCCTTGAGTTTTGTCTTTTGTGTTGGTTCCTGTCTGCTCCCCGAGATTCCCTGCCTGCTGGTTCCTTCTGCCTGGCCGTTAGACTGGTTCAAGGTCTGTGTGCATCAAGTATCAGATCTCTGCTTCATGGCCCTGTCTTCACCACAACCATCTGCCTGGCCTGGTCACGTCCTCTGCAGTTCTTCGACCTGTTGTCCTGTGGAGTTGGTTCCAGCAGTCACCCTCATCTGTCTTGTTGTTGTTTCCTGTTGCCCCTTTTGTTTGGAAAGTTCCTGCCTCACCCTATCTTGCACTGTCTTCTGTTAATAAATATCACTCCCTTGCTCATTCTGCATCTGGGTCTCCGCTATCTGAATCCTGACAGCTACATGTGATAACATACCATTGATCTTGGGCCTTTCACTAACAAATAAGTGGTGAGAATAGTAGCTCTTCACGAAATATCCTCTCTTCCAATCCTGTAGTAAACTTTACTTTATATTGGAAAGTAATGATTCTCTTTCTGTGGCAAATTGCAGTTAAGAGCCAATGATTTAAAAGTGCATTAAGGATTCTCAGGCTGACTCGGCTGATAAACGCTGTCTCAGATGGTTCCTTCTGCTCTTCCCTTAAAGACATTAGTCATCCCTGCTGTGCAGATACCTTCCTCTCCTACCTAATGATCCCTTTGCAGGAGTGTTTTTCCCTGGCACCTTTATAGCTGTCAGGGATTCAGGGAAAATACTCCTCCCGGTCCGATTTGCTGACAATACTCAGATTAACCAGAAGCATCCGATAATTTTTTCTTTCTACAGCCCAATTGTGAGTGGCTGGGTGCTGTCAGTAAGCTCTTTGTGATGTATTGTGAATGTGAGCAAAGAATGGGTGCTCGCTGTACGGAATAGGTACCGTACATCTTGTCCTCTCAGCATTCTGCTGATCATTGTAGTGACGCTGCTTTTCTCATCCTGGCTCATCAGACACTGCAGTCTGCATTCAGGATTCTCTGTGGGGAATATGGCAAACCAACACTTCATAATGCCTTCTGTCTTATAGTGCAGTAATAGTAGGCTGGGAATGTGCATGCACAAATAATATCAATTAAAAATGCAAAAATTTACAATCTACCTCACTTTCCCGAGCCCCACAATCTGTAATTTTTAGATCCTCTTGCAAATTTGCAAGCCGGAGCTCAGCATAAAATTTTTATATGATTTGAAAATGCGTATGCAATTGCTTGCGTTTCCCCTCTCCAGAATATGAATATGTACACTGTAAAAAAAAAAAAAAAAAAATGCTGTTAAATTTACAGAGAAAAACTGGCAGCTGTGGTTGCCAGAAATTCACAGTAAAAAGAACAACGTGACAGTGTTTCCAGTTTACTTACCATGTATTTCATTAAGAGATATATATGGTAGAATACCTACTTTAACTACCAATAAATTTACCAAAAACACCACAGTAATACAGGTGGCACAATAGAAAGCCAAATGATAAATTATTGTTCATAAGCTAATGTTCCATGGTCTAATGTAAATATAAATATGGATAATTCCCACTTCACACTGACTTAGGTGTTTATTTTTTAACATAATTAATTACTTTAAGTTAGTGCTAGATTATATAGATCTTAGAATTTTCATAATTAAATATCCAGTATCAGCCAATACTGAAACGTGAATCCGATAATTGATGTGGTACCGATGTTTTGTGCCTGCACTGAACATCAATAGAAGTGATTGGAACACTTTATAAAGATCATTTGAGCTGTTAACTATTTTGCTGTTAAGTTTTGCACATTTTGGTGTTGTTTCTCAACATTGTGGCACAGGTATGTCCTTGCCCTATCGACAAACAGTTGGCATGCAGCTTCTTTGAATTCATCTTAAGTCCTCATGCCTTAGTAACCAATCTGGTTTTAATGGTGGACACCAGCCAACCACCAGTCGTGGCTTTTACTTACAATATATTGAACTGCACTGAAATGACTGGTGTGAGTTTTAAAAGGGGTCCTGAACTGAGAAATCAAATTTTCTTTGAGCTTTTGACATGTAAGCGGCCTTCATACTATAAGAATATCCTGTAAGTTTCAGAACTGAAAACTTCCTTGTTAGTCCAAAAACAGCCTTTTTTGTAACCAAGCCCAGAGACCGACTCATTGTGGAATGTGCCTGGATAGGTGAAAGACCGCCTCTGCAGAAGAAAATCAACGGCTACTTCATCTTCCCAACTTTGAACCCGCCTACTAGCGTGATAGTGAGATGACGAGGAGAGAAGAGTGATACAGGTTCACTGGACTAAAAATAACATTACCTTCCAAAGGATCCTAATGCTAGGAATGTGGTTATTTATTTTCAACAGTATGAATGTCTCAACTGAGCATTATTTATTTGGTACATTTCACTGTGGATTCATTGGTCGCAATTTCAGCACAGGCTTTGCAAACAGACTTTTATGATATACTGTACGATACAGTAACGGTGTTAATGCCTGATCTGTGGCCAGTGATTTGTGATAGGCTTTGTAATGATTAATGCAGAATTAGAGTTTATTTGTCTCAAAATCGTTTTTTGCTGTTTATGTGTCAGTAAATCAAACCATGTGACTAAACGATCAACTTCACAATCTGTTATTTAAACTGTGATTAAATAATCAGTCCCTCCAGAAAAACGTGATTATGCGATTGCTGAATTCAATGCATAATCAGCCAAAGTCCGTATATTTATGCGGGGGTCGCATTTTTTTCAAATACTCCGCAATCTCGCTGCATAAATTGCTGATTTCCGCGCAAAATATGCGGGGCTTGCATGATTTCATTATACCCGCATATTCGTCGCAAAAAAAGTCACATATATCTTTGCAGAAAGTTGGAAAATGTTGCGTTTACTCCACACAAGAGCATGCAGCCATCCCCCCCCGTTGCCATGGGAACGTTATGAAGTGACGTAATTACGAGACGTAAACATCATCGAAAAGCTGCAAACCCCGCGAATAAGCCATGAAATTACAGTTGTAAGTATATTAGTATGTAAATTTGTAACTGTAAGAGATTGCACGTTGTGCATTGGAAGCACTTATTTTAACAGAAGATGTCTGTTTTGTATAGCTACCTCTGTAAAACAGGAAGCACACATTTTATTTTTTTATCTTTTATTTATATATTTTTACAGAAGTTGTAGCATATTCCTTTTTTAAAGCTACAGAACTTGTTTCACTCATCAATGTTTTGTAAGTTTGCCATATTTATTAAGGTCTGAAATAAACAAGATGAGAATTTAAATATTCCCAGCACTTTCTGTGATGAATGCTTTCTTATCATAAGAAATACAATAATAAGAAATTACTATTTACATTAAGGTAGTAGCCTAGTGAGAACAAGGTGTTGGGGGAATCACTTTTTTTTCTCTTTTTCATCAAACCGCAATTTTTGCAAGTTCCCGCAATTTTTGCAAGTTCCCGCAATTTCATTGCATAAAATTGCATAAATATTCCGCATATTCCATCGCATTTTTTTCAAGAAAACGTGCCGCATAATCAAGGAAAAAAACTCTGTGTTTTTCTGGAAGGACTGAATTATATATAGAAAGCAATCAAAGGCTCCCTTTACAATTGCTGGAGCTGTCAATCAAACAGCACAAGTTTATCTGTGACTTTCTAGACTCTCGCAAAAACTCCCCTTATAATCAATAACTCTTATATTTACATTGTGTTTGCACTGTTAGTTATGATGAAATCATTCGTTAGTGTGCAGAAATCGAGTTACAATGACGAGACGATTCGCTGCATTCATGCGTTCAAAATGTCTGTGATCGGCTACAATTCTCATCGCAACCTTTCATGCCACGCCATCTAAATATAATGCTATAATTAACACTTTTCACGATTAGTTAACCTTGAGAGCTGTAATAGTAAAAACATGCGAAAAGTTTTCGAGAGTGTTAAACATGTAATACTTAGCTATTTTATATGCAAAGATGTTAGCCAATCACAGCAGTGGGCGTTCCCACTGAAGTCTCACAGCAGACACGCCCCTTCAAACAGAGCATTCAAATCAGAGGGCTAAAATCAGAGTAAGAAAAATCCCTTTTAATTCTAAATGATGACCATTTTTTTATGTAAAATTCATACTAACATTATAAATGCACCCTAGGATATGTTATAAAACAATAAAACAATGCCGCTCATGAGCCCTTTAATGAGATTAAGGCTATGAAGAATAATATTTCCATTCTGACACATTCAGACTCCTGAACAGAAACCTGAACAACACGAGCTGAAAAAGAGGCTGCAGGAATGAGCTGGACCTTTCCTCTCTCTATGATGTGTGCCGTGAGAAACCTGACGCTTGCCTGGGTTGAGACAGATGAAAGTGGGTGTGAGAGAACCAGCCTTCAAAGGGCTCTATGTGGAACTCTCAGGGCTCTTTGAAAAGCTGTCCCTAAAAGGGTGCAAGAAGTCCTGTCTTCTCCAAAGCAAGTTTGCAGAAATGGAACACAATGTTAAATTTCATTAAAGCGCTTGGGCTGATAAGCTTGTTTGGCCCAGGGTGTGTTCTTTCCGGTCCTATACTTTTGATGGTTTTGTCACACGCGCGTCTAGACAAACTGGAAAGGAGAGAAAAATAAACCCAACACAATTGATTTTGATGACTTTCTGACCCATTGGATATTTGGCCAAATTATCACTTTGTCACACTTTGTCAATGTCACAGTGCTAGTGCTGAGTTTGGACTTCTGGGTGCAATAAATTCACATTTGTACCAACACAGTATGTCAAAAGAGTGACTCCAACATCATTAAAGTTTTATACTTTGCTCCCAAAATGTCAAAATGATGTATTACTGCAGCCCATCTTAAGGGCTCAATCACAATCAGCCTGCCATTCTAATGCTGGAGCTTCTGAAATGAATTAAAATCTCAGAATTGACACACTGATCCATATTATTTGCTGTCTAATTGTCTCATTATTGACCCATGTTGTTAAACCTCGCATATTTTCAGCTGTCAGCAGCCAAAAGAAGTGTTCATTTTGAGCAGGTCAGAGTTGGTGGTCAAGAGTTTTATTTTTTTAAAGAATGTTCTGCAGATATACTGGATGGATATTGATTTATCAAAAACAGCATTTGTTTTGGGGGTTTGTTGTGTAGCTGTGTTTAATTATAACATCTCACATTTTGGTCTGTTTTCTTCAATCAGCCAAATGAACACTTTTATCAGTTCTTCTGCTTTTCAGAATGTCTGAAGCTTGGTTGTTTTTGTCTTTTTTTTAATTAGCTGAATGATAATACCACGAGGCAGTGAAAATTCCTTGTATTCATTTCTTATGAGACTGTGAGAGCATGCTCTTTTTTTTCTAATGCACAATAAATAGTGAGACATCATTGCTTAACTGAATTGAAATGAGACTGGGTTTTTGCAGCACAAATGGAGGCTTTCTGTGTCTAATGGCACTCCTCCAGACTATCAATATCATCTCTGTTCCAATGCACATGGCCAAGATATCTCATACTTCACAGCTTGCAAACAGAGGATGCCTCGGAGTAACATGAATTTCTGTGATGTTCATTTTTGTATATGTATATACAATGACCATGTTTATCTGTCTGGGTCTTCCGGACCTAGAAGAGAGATAAAAAAGCACAACAACTCACTAACCAAGTGTTCGTTTTTGTGTATTTACTTGCACAGTTAATAGAGTGGTTTTAGTTTAGTTTGTTGTTGTTGGACTTTGAGTTTGAGTATATCAAAATGGATTTTAAGTCCAAGCAAAAGCATCAACAGTCTAACAAACTGGATCAGCAGTTAAAGGGATAGTTCACACAAAAAAAATTGACTAGACACAAAAGAAGATATTTTGAAGAATGTCAGTAACCAAACAGTTGGTGGGCCTCATTGACATCCATGGTATTTTATTTTTTTCCATAGGGAAGTCAATGAAGCCCATCAACTGTTTGGTTACCCATATTCTTAAAAATATATTCTTTTTTTGTTCAGCAGAAGAAATAAATTCACACTGGTTTGGAACAACTTAAAGGTTAGTAAATAATGGCAGAATTTTCCTTTTGGGTGAATTATCCCTTTAAATGGATCATGAATTGAGAAATCTAATTTTCCTTGAGCTTTTGACATATAAGAGGTCATCATACTATAAGAATATCCTGATGATACATACGATGATGGACAGATGATCAACAGTAACGTAATCCTCGACGTCACCAAAGAGCGTTTGGGTTGAATTCGTTTACAACAAATAAGGCTTCTACTGGAGAATTGAGATCTGTAGATTCAGCCATCGTGTCTGTCAAAGAAGATATCGACAGCGCATTCATTTTAAAAGGGGAACAGAGAACCGCGATCAAGGCATTTGTCGATCGGAAATGTGTTTTTGCCGTCCTTCCTACGGGATTCGGTAGGATAACTTACTCCGTTCCTCTGATTGGTGGTAGGTCTATCCAATTAAGTGGAGAGGCATTTTTTTTCCTGGTTCGGTTGAAACATGCCCTATAATCACAGCCCAATGAAGCAGTTTCAGACTCACATTCTGACTAGAATCTGAGTATGACGACGTCAGGCTAAGCTGTAATAGTAAAAACGTGCTAAAAGTTTTCGAGAGATTTAAATATTTAATACTTAGCTATTTCATTTGCAAAGATGTTAGCCAATCACAGAACTTCTGAAGTCTCACAGCAGACACGCCCCTTCAAACAGAGCGTTCAAATCAAAAACATATTTCTAAAATATGACAATTTTTAATGTAAAATCATACAAACATTACAGGTGCACCCCAGGAAACATTAAATAAATAATAAAATAATGCAGTTCCTGACCCCTTTAAGACTTCCTTGTTTTTCAGCAATTTAGTTATATGACTATTGGACGAACATTGCATTGATTTCATTTATTTTCATGAGCCAGGCTGATTTGGTTTATAATGTTTCCTTCCACACTTTTCAGATCATTCTTACACCCTTGGTGGTAAGAGAATGATTTAACAAGTTAGGATTTGTGCTGGGTTCTGTTTACATTAGAAACAGGCGTCTGAAATAAGTCTTGGTTCTTTCTTGTGAAAGCTCAAGAAAGATTTTCTTTGTGTACTCTGACTTTTACTTAATCATCTCTTGACTCATCCCCAGAGAACATGCCCAGTGGCCACTGTTGCTTTACCCAGTTAGGAGGTAAAGGAGGGCATTGCTCATTAGTGTGAGCACCATCGGCTGTAATTAAATGTAGCCCCAGAACAATGCTCATTCTTCCATGCTGTATTATTTCATCATTTGACTAATCATTAAATAAGCTTAATACAGTATCTGTCGTCTGCAGTTTCACATGAGAGGAGACGGTTGCTCTGGCTAGGAATGAGTGGTTTCAGTTTGGGCTCCTGTAAACTGTCTAGAGGCTGCTAATGTGGCACCAATTTTCTTTCCAGAATGTATGCATTTTCGCATTTTGAAGGAATAGTTAGGCAAAAATGAGTAATTATTTCCTCACCCTCATGCTGTTCTTTTTTAAACGGAATGCAAAAATGATTGAATCTTGAATTTTAATGTATAAATTAATTGTAATTAGTTCCACATGCCAAGGCACCATATTTTTATTTTATTTTATTTATTTTAATGTTGTATATAACAGATCTAAAGATTCTTCCATTTCTTTATTTTAAGAATGAAATGAAATAAAACCAATGACATGGTTGGCCATATGTTTTATATTTATGTCATTGTATGAAAAAAATACCTCTGAAGAGTATTCCTTTTTTATTTAAGAATGAATTTAAATAAACCCCAATGACATGATAATGTAATTTTAAATGTATTACTATTATTTGAATACATGTATGCAAAAGATCTGATGATTCTTCAATTTCTTCTTTTATGTTCCTTTGAAAAAGTACCTGCTTGCTAGGAATATCATGAGGGTGAGTAAATAGTGAATCATTTTTATTTTCAGGTAAATGATCCCTTTAATTCAGAAGTGTAAAGATGCTTTAGGTGAGGCTGAATCACACACATGTAAAAGAGATTTAGAGCTCAGTCTGAAGCACTTGTATTTCACATAAGTGAGGAATTAGACCCAAACACCAGTCAAGCAGAAGAGTTTGAGCCAGCCTTGTGAAAATCTGATGAGTCTGACTAATGCTGCGGTGTGCAGTGTCTGTTAATGCTATTGCCTTAAAGTGCAGCCTCATGAGTAATGATGTCACTGTACCAGCAGTGGCTGCTTTTCTGATTGACTCTGACTGTTTGGAGGACTTGTTCTTTCCATTGCTTCTGCTTTCACAGCACATGGCCAGCACACTTCCTCTGTCTGTTTATTCTGCTGTTTTATTCCAAGTACATGTGCTGCTTTCATGCTCCACTCACTCCGTTTTAGTTTCTTGTTTTCCCCTGGAGAAACAAATGCCTCCAGTTGTCTGTTGCGTTTTTAGAATTTCGATCTATAATCTCATCAGTTAAGGAATGGGCGGCCCGAGTGTGACCCAGATTTTTGCCACTGGCCTCCGTAATCATATGAAATCACATAAACTGTTATGATATATGCAAATCTGTTGGAGTTTCCAATGTACTGAATTCATGTATGTCCAAAAGATCAGTAATATAAAAAGGAGTCCTGGGTGCAGTCACACATTGCAGCTTATTCTGGCCATGAACCGCACACTTGAACAGGAAGAGAACTGACATATACAGCGACCAGCCAGTTTGTTTTGTTTTTATATGATGCTTATATTAGATAGATTGGTGTAAAATTTTAATTTAAAATATGAATAATGAAAATGAAAAATCATTTAAATAGTGAAGCAGTCTATGCAGCTTCTGCTACAATGTTCTTCCGCAAGACGCATGCAGTTCCCTTTCGAGAGAACTCGAACTGTGTCTTCAGAAACGACTCTTTGGGGACGCTCCCTAAGCGTGCGCCTCTGAAGTATGAATGAAACTAATCCAATCCTGATTGGTGTTGCGTCATGACGTAACGTGATGGCACATAAAAGTGACGCCGGCACACACACACATTAGCTTTCCCTCTTCAGCAAGCGCTGTCTATGAAACTGTCTGTCTTATTTGGTGTTGTTTTGTCTGTGCAAAGCTCTATATTATGGCGAGTGAACAATACGCTAAGTGTGTGCACCCCTGCCCTAGATATCGCACAGGTGGGGACACGCATCAGTTGTGTGTGTATTGTTTAGGTGCGCAGCACGCACAGGTAGTTCCAACAGTATCTCCCTCGCCGCTCTAAATCTGGATCTAGAAGGGCTGGTCCAAGTGGCCAGCCTCAGCGGTCAACCAGCTCCTCCCATCGGCAAGAGCAAAAAGAGAGCGTTTCCTCTAGAGCTCCTCCTGCGGGAGCCTGGTAACAGAGGAACCCCTCTCAATCGAAGTCCTCCAGCTAGAAGGGTGACCTGAGGGCCGTCCTTCAGGCAAAGAGGGCTTCAGGAAAGAGGTCCTAATTGTAGTGTAGGACCTCTGAGGGCCCCCCCCCCCCCCAAAATATGTTGTCCTGCCGTCCTGGAGCTTCGGGCCACATCGATTTCCTGCGAACGCACACCGTGGCGTTCGCCCTAAAAGCTTGCAACAGGGCACCGACTATGGTCACAAAAATGAGAATAGTGCTCGAAAAACACCCGAGGCCAGTCTCGAGGGGCTGGTTCCCTTAGATTTTATAGAAGAATGGCAACGCCTTCTGAATATATCTATATGGGTCCTGAATATTATAAAATATAGGTACAGATTGCAGTTCGGTCACCGACCTCCCAAGTTTGCTGGGGTAGTACCGACTGCAGTGGTTCCAGAACAGGCTCAGGTTATGGAACAAGAGGTACAGACTCTACTGGAATTAAGGGGCCATAGAAAGTGTTCCCCTACCAGACAGGGAGTCCGGGTTTTACAGCCGGTACTTTATAGTTCCAAAGAAGGATGGCGGACTGAGGCCGATTTTAGGTCTAAGGCTTTTGAATCGTTCTTTGTGGAGATTCAGGTTCAAAATGCTTACTATTCCCATTATCGTGAACCAAATCAGATCTGAGGACTGGTTTGTCACGATAGATCTAAAAGACGCTTATTTTCATGTCTCCAGCCTTCCATGTCACAGGAGTTCCTGAGGTTCACTTTCGGGGGCAAAGCATACCAATATCGGGTTCTTCCGTTCGGCCTAGCACTCTCTCCCCGCACGTTCACTAAGTGTATGGATGCGGCTCTGGCTCCACTGAGGCTTCAGGGCATCCGTATACTGAATTACATCGACGACTGGCTCTTATTGGCCCAGTCTCGAGAAATGGCAGTTCGGCATCGAGATGTCGTCCTTGGCTACATTCAGAACCGGGGGTTGAGACTCAACACTAAGAAAATTTTGTTGGACCCAGCTCAAAAGACTACTCTTCTGGGCGTGGTATGGAATTCGGTTACGATGCGGGCACGTATGTCTCCCGCTCGTATTGAATCCATCCTGGCCATGGTGTCCGGGATAAAAGCTAGGCCAGGCCATCACTGTAAAGCAATTTCAAAGACTGCTGGGCCTCATGACAGTGGCATCCAACATAATTCCTTTGGGCCTGCTTCACATGAGGGCCCTTTAGTGGTGGCTCAAAGCCAAGGGTTTTTTTCCCCAAGGGGAATCCATTCCGTATAATAAAGGTTATGCGCAGATGCCTTCGCTCCGTATTAATATGGAAGAAACCTTGGTTTCTGTCCCAAGGACCAGTGTTAGGAGCATCATGTCGCCGGAAAACCGTATCAACAGACGCCTCCCTCACTGGTTGGGGCGCGGTCATGGATGGCCACTTTGCCAGGGGTCTGTGCCAGGACCATCATCTCTCTTGGCATATAAATTGCCTAGAGATGTTGGCTGTTTGCAGGGTTCTGAGGAGCTTCCTCCCAGACATCGTAGGTTACCACGTCTTGATACGTTCGGACAATACATATGTGGTAGCTTATCTGAACCGACGAGGGGGACTCAGATCACGCCCTCTGTCCAGATTGGCGCATCAGATCATTTTATGGTCCCAAGGGAAAATATTATCTATAGGAGCAATATATGTCCCGGGGGTTCTGCATCAGGGAGCAGACATCCTGTCGAGGCAGGGGCTGAGGCCTTGGGAATGGAGACTCCATCCAGAGGTGGTGGAGTTGATATGGCGGAGGTTGGGACCAATAAAAGTGGAAGCGTCTCGAGGGACTTCCCACTGTCCACTTTGGTTCTCCCTCACTCATCCAGCCCCGCTGGGGTTGTATGCCATGGTACAGGCCTGGCCAAGGCTTCGCCTGTACACTTTTTCCCCGATCGCTCTTCTCCCGGGAGTCCTGGAGAGGGTCCGTCAGGAGGGCATCAGTCTACTACTGGTTGCCCCAATGTGGCCGACCTGAGTATGGTTTCTAGACTTAATTTCACTCCTGATAGCTCCGCCATGGCAGATTCCTCTGAGGAGGGATCTGTTGTCTCAGGCGGAGAGCACTATATTCCATCCTCTTCCGGAGCTGTGGAAATTGTGGGTCTGGCCTCTGAGGGGGCTCAGTACCTAGATGCTGGTCTATCATCTGGGGTGGTCGAAACCATATTTATCTCTAGAGCTCCGTCTATTAGGAGATTATATGGCCTCAAGTGGAATGTTTTTCCACTTGGTGTAGAGAACGTGAGTTAGGCGCAGTTAACTGCCCAATGGCTTCAGTTCTGGAGTTTCTTCAAGATCGTTTCTCTCTGAATCTCTCCCCATCCACACGTAGGGTGTACATGGCTGCCATTGCGGCGTTCCATGCACCACTATATGTTTGGCCTTTGGGGAGGCACCAACTGGTAATACTATTTATCCATGGTTTTTGGAGGATGGGACCGACAGTCAGGTCCAGGGTTCCTTCCTGGGACCTGGCGGTGGTTCTCGAAGGGCTATCCCTGGCTCCCTTCGAATACCTCCAGTCGGGTTCGCCTAGGACCTCACGTTCAAGATAGCCTTTCTCTAAGCTATTTCTTTAAAGAGACTGGGAGATCTCCAAGCCCTGGCATTATCGCCAGCTTGCTTGGGGTGTGCCCCCAGCGGAGTTAAGGCCATCCTGCGTCCGAAACCCAGCTATGTGCCTTAACTTCAATTTAACATGGCTAGGTCCATGGTCCTGCAAGTATTTCATCCTCCACCTCATGTGTCGGCAGAAAAGGAGAGGTTCCTTGCTCTGCCAGTCAGAGTTCCGAGAATTTACCTTGAGAGGTCCTCTTCTTGGAGGAGGTCGGACCTACTGTAGTGTGTTTTGGGTCACCTATTAGGGATTCCCGGCTATACAAACCATAAGTAGGCCTACAAGGTGCGCAATTTGCCTTCACCTTTGGCCGTAAGGGCTCATTCTACTAGAGGCATGGCGTCCTCTAAGGCCCTCCTCTCGGGAGTGCCCCTCCAGGAGATCTGTGAGGCAGCCGGTTGGGCTACCCCGCACACTTTTATCAGGTTTTTAGTCTGCACCTCCCTAGTACGCCTGGAGCACATGTGCTCTCATCCTAGCTAGTGCCTGAGATCAGTTTCACTCTAGGGCAGGCCTTATTCGGTGCGTGGCCTAGTGGGCATTCGTTCCCCAAAGAGTCGTTTCTGACAACGCAGTTCGAGTTCCCTCGAAAGGGAACGTCTCGGGTTATGACTATAACCCTTGTTCCCTGAGAAGGGAACGAGACACTGCGTCGTCCTGCCATGCCCCTCGAGGCCTGTGAGCATCTTGTTTCATCGCTAGGCTAATGTGTGTGTGTACCGGCGTCACTTTTGTGTGACGTCACATGTTACGTCATGACTAGGGGTGTAACGGTTCACAAAATTCACGGTTCGGTTCGATACGATACACTTGTGTCACGGTTCGGTTCGGTACGGTTCGGTACGTTTTCGATAAAGAAAAAAGAAAGAAATGCCAGAGAAATTTCCTTGATTTAATTTTTTTTATTATATTTTTATTAAAACTAACATCATAAAGCATGATTTTTTTTTTTTTTACTTTGAGCAATGATGGAGCTATACTTGACTTTTCTTAGGAGCATATAAAACAAAACAGCTCCTTGGAAAAAATGAAATGTAATATTGTAGTAGTTATAAACAAATGTTTATTTTAGTTCAGATTAACATTTGAGGGCAGCATTTGTATTCATAATGTCAAAATAAAACCGACGTAATGTTACTTAAAAGCATTATAGCCTAACTTACTATTCCTGCCAAACTTCCATGGTTACAGTGAGTGTTACTACAGTAAACCCATGGTGACAGTGAGTGTTACTACAGTAAACCCATGGTGACAGTGAGTGTTACTACAGTAAACCCATGGTGAATGCTGATCTGTGGACACGGAATAGTTCATTCATGGCACAATGTTTCTTCCTGGTTTCCACGTCAGCGCTGTTTGTTCCGTTAATAACGGAGAAATGTGAATGCTTCTCACCAGATCTCGCAGCGATGATGTTATTACTCAGTGGCGAATTCAAATGCTTTCTTTACTGGATGTCGCTGTGTAGTAACAGTGCTGCTTAATCAAGATCGGCTCGTGCTGCATTGGTCCAAACTGATAAACAGTCCGTCAACCACATAATAACGAGTAGCGTAGTTTCGTTCCGCTTGCATTACATTTGCCATTTGATGTTGAGCAATGTTGTGGTCGCGCTAGCATCTCGAGCGCGCTTGCCACGCGCGACACGCCTATATTTCAAATAACTAAATTTTGGTCGACAGGAAAAATGGTCCAACGAACCGTTCGGTTTGAAAATGCGTACCTAAAACCGAACCGAAAGCCTCGTACCGAACGGTTCAATATGAATACGTGTATCATTACACCCCTAGTCATGACGCAACACCAATAGTTTCATTCATACTTCAGAAGCGCACGCTAAGGGAGCGTCCCCAAAGAGTCGTTTCTGACGACGCAGTGTCTCGTTCCCTTCTCAGGGAACAAGGGTTATAGTCATAACCCGAGACGTTTTGTTTATTAACCGCTAGAGTGCCAAAAGTGTTTTAGATTTAAATATATCGATTTTTTTTAAACAGACTGCAACAATTAACATTTTGTCAGAACATATAGTAAATTATTTTGTTTAGTTGTCAATTCATAATCGTGGGAGAATCATGATCTCTATTTTAAACAAACAATCATGATTCTCAATTAATCTAGAGTCGTGCAGCTCTATTACATTATATTACTGCTTTTACTGTATTTTGATCAAATAAATGCAGGTTTGGTGAGCATAAGAAACTGCTTTCAAAAACTGTAACACTTTACATTAAGGTTTCATTTGTTAAAATGAGATAACTATATTAGATTACATGATTAGATTACAACTAGATACTAGAATGAGCAATACTTATACAGCATTTAGCCTATTAATCTTAGTTAATGCTAATATCTACATTTACTAATACGTTTTTTTAAATCAAAAGTTGTATCTGTTAACAATAGAATGAACTGTGAACTAACACAAACAAACAATGCACATTTGTATGTTTATTCAATAACATTGACAACGGTTAATAAATGCTGTAACTATACATTGCTCATAGTTAGTTCATGTCAAATAATATGCATTAACTCTGTTACTTCCTTGCAAATCTTTTTTTACAAACTAATGTTAACAAACAAGGCCTTATTTGAAAATTTTACCAAAAAAATCATACTGACGCCAGTCTTTTGGAAGGTTAGTTTGTATACATGATACTTGTTTGTGCTGCACAATTAAATTAGTTTAAACCTTATCCTCTGTTTATCTCTGATCTTGTAGGAATACGTAATGAGTCTGAACCTGTTTTGATTCACACCAGGCCCTGCTTGTCTTGACTGAATTACAAGCGCAAGTAAGTTTAAACACCCCACTAACTATTAACCAATAATTCCAGAATTCTCATGTAACCCACCCAGATTCACTCAAATGTATGCCTGTGAGGGCTGCGTGTGTGTGCTGAGGTCATCAGTAGGCCAAGGGGCTGCCTGCCGAATTACTTTGAAGCCGCTCTGGTTTGCTCTGTTAATGATCTGTCATTTTAAATGGTCCACGCGTGAGAATTCATCTCACATGCCTCACCAGAAGCAATTCCCTCACTGGCTATTTCCATTCACAGCATGGTGAGACCGCATTATGCCTCCTAATGACTTGTGTGAGGTCTGGCGGTTTACATTGAAAGCAGAGGTGCCTGAGATTAGTTCTGTATTGATTTTGCCTTAAGGAGATAAGATACACTAACATGTTTAAAGAGAGTTTAATCCTAAATAAGCATGGCTCGTCTATTCATTTTTAATGGTAATAGTTTCTCTAAAAGCAGTCATTACCAATTAACTTAGTCTAGACAAACAGGTGCTTTGTTTATGATTGATTTAAGATTCATAAACTTATTCAGACTAAACAAAACACTTCTAAATCACTTTATAAGCAGACTGGACACACTAACATTTCTCATGTTTGATGTGAATGCTGATTATGCAATCATACATTCATGATCATTTCAGCTGTTGTGGACCTTCTGTCTGAGTAAATGCTCTTTTTTTTGTTTCTCCACGGATATCATATGTGTGAGTGGATTGCTCTTTGTTATATAAAACCTTTTGATCATTATAAAGCCAGCTGGTGATGTTTCCAGTTTAGGGATTAGAAACGGTTCAAGGAACAAAAACAACTGGAATATTTTGCATAACAAAATAGAAGATTTTACAAAAATACATTATTTAAATTAGGTTAAACACTGTTAACCAGTATTTTGTTCTGATAATTTTTCATGAAAACAAAAGACCAAAGAAATGTTCTCAGTACTCTGCAAAAACCTCTGTAAAAACCTTTAATTGTGGTTTTAAATCAACAGTAGGCCATATTTTTTTTAAAGAAATGAATGCTCTGTATTTAACAAAACCACATATTAAAGTTAGAAAAGTATTCAAACAAATGCTGTTCTTTTCAACTTTATTCATCAAAACACCAAATTTCCAAGTTTCCTGAACATCAAATCAGCATATTAGAATGATTTCTAAAGGATAAACATTTTGCTATCACAGGAAAAAAGATTGCATTTCAAAACATATTCAAATAAAAAACAGTTAGGCCTGGTTTCACTGACAGGGTTTAGATTAAGCCAGGATGAGACCTTAGTTAAATTAGGACCTTTAATTAGCTTTTTTAAACATGCCTGAGAAAAAAAAAATTACTGGTGTGCATCTTGAGACAAAACAATGGCACACATGTACAAACATATTGACAGCATTATTTGATGTAATGTTTGATGTTTAAAAAGTGGTTATGTTAAACTTTATAAATTTTGTATATGCCTGTGTGTGCGTGCGTGCGTGCGTGCGTGCGTGCGTGCGTGGGTGCGTGTGTGTGTGTGTGTGTGAGATTGCCTTGGTACTGTCCATATCATGGCTGCTGAGGCAGCATTTTTCATCTTTTTGATGCAGCCAAAATGACTGCAACACAAAGGCTGTAATGTCCGTACACACGGTGTGAGGCACACACTGCCAACTTGTTTTTACAGGCTCTGAGATCACCTGGATGCGTGTGTGAGAGGAATGTAACACATGGTTAAGTGCGGTGGACCATTCATTACTTATTTTACAACTTTAATAATTTTGTATTTCCTATTGCTTTCCACAGTACTGTACAGGCCATGAAATCAAGCAAGCTTTTCCATCCCCATAAAACAAATTGCTGCCTTCTGCAATCATCTACTCTCTAACAGCCAGCGCTGAGATAGCCCTTAGCACAACTTGTTGCGCAATTTAATGTCGCTTGTGTGATCCTATTCTTTCTGACAGCTAACAACAGACACTCAGTTCAGGACCACATGTGGAGCTAGTAGCTCATGCAGAGCGTTTCACTGGGCTCTAAAAGACACAGTCTTTTACTGGCCCTGCGTTTTGTCTTTGACTGTCATATCTTTTTCGTAAATGTATTAATGGTGTACGTCTAAATTAAACGGAAGCCTAGCAAGTCTTCAGATCAATTCACCCCTCAGCAATCATGAATGTGGCACTATAGTGACACAAGCTGTATATACCTAATTATTTTATTTTAAAATCATTAGTAGTGTTCCTACTGCTTTATTGGCTGGATTATTTGTTTTACTGCTCTTCTGTAAATTACTTTTAAAGCAAAGGCGATAGTGCTATTACCCACTTTTGATTAAGGTTCTCTTTTTATCTGTATTGCGGATTCAGGAAATGCTATACCTCAAATCTCATTGAGCAATAAGGGCCCCATGGTGTCCTGTAATATATTGAACATTGCTCTTGCGAATTCAGCTCTTGAATACATAACCCAGGTAAAGGTATATAGTCTTAGGAGTAGTATTAAGAATTGAATTAATTAAGAATTATTGAATAAAAGTGTTAGTTTCTTTAAAAAATCGGACATAATGTGTAATATCACACAATATGGCTGTATATCAGAACAGCTGTAATTCGCAGGGAATCACAGCGTGCTGATATACAGCCAAATCGCATGGTGTATTGTGGTTATACAACAGTATGATGGCTCAAGAGAGTAAATAAATAATAAACAACAGTGTCTTTAAAACCCCTCTTTTGTGCAGAACTACTTCCTTCCGCCACGGATTCAAATCTTAAGTTGACAGTTTAACAGTTGAGCCCAAGCCTCCGTTACTAATCCTAAAACTATTTTAGAACTAGTAATGAAGGAACGTTGAGTCTCTTCATTGAAGCTTGTTGTATTATGTGTAAGGGATAATGTACATTCAGCCGGTCGTTCTGACGTGAAGCGGGGGTCTTACATCAGCCTGAACGAGTTTATTCTGAGATAACAACCGGATGTACATTATCCCACTTATTACACAGCTACTTGCTACATAAGTAGATAATTTTAGACACAAAATATTGATCTGAGTTGAAATATTTGATTAGGTCTTTAAACGCAAAGCTTCCGCAGAGAGAGCAGATGGTAGCGCGGCAAGTTCAAACTAGACAGACATTTAAGGAATATATAGATATACATTTATTATGTTTCTAGCATGTTATATGTTTGGCAACAGTTCTTCTAACCCGAATTGATAGTGTGTGTAGCTTTTCATTTCTTAAACAACCATAGGAAGACACATCATGTATTCCAGGATGACAATGTCAAGATTCATCAGGCTCAAACTGTGAAAGAATGGTTGGGACTCGGGAGGGAGCATGAAGAATCATTTTCACACATGAATTAGCACCTCTGAATCCAGGCCTTAAATTCATTGAAAGTAGATATAGATATAGTAGATATAGGCCTATAAGTAATATGATACAAGTAGATATATGGAAGCAGTGTGCAGAGTATTTGAGTATTACCATGTAACACTCTACACATGAGTTTAGAGCCCGATGGAAGGACAGCATGGCCTTTATCTCAGTGGGATCCACAACAGGGAGTCTACTCACACTTTAACATCTTACACATTGTGACATTTCTGGCTCTATTGCTATTTGCTCATTAATTTTAAGAGAAAGACAGGAAATTAACTTTAGATAGCCATGCAGCTATAAACGCCTAATAAGCTCCTACGTTCCTGTGATGCATTATAGCCACATTCTGCATTCGTCATCATAAATTTTCTGTAAGCTTTTGCATCACCTGTATCTGACTCTGAATCTGAATAGTTGCATGGTTGCTTCTCATTTATTGATCATTTGTTTTGTTTTCTAAGAATGTTGAATAAATAAAGACAGTGCAAATGTTAAAGTTATAGGGTGTGAGTCACAAGTATGTGAAGGAGGTTATGCAGGCTGAAGAATCCCTCTAGGGACAGGGGGAGGGTATAACTGACATTTGTGGCAGTTTAATCTGGTTAGTCAGTGTGAAAGCATCTGTGTATGATAGTAATGGGGTCTGCGTGTTAGAGCTCCACATTTCTGTCAGAAACAATATGTCTTTATTCGACTGAAAGTAGCAACAAAAACAACAGTGATAATAATATAGCCCGCCTGCTCGTTCTGCAGCCTGGCCAAGACATCAGCTCAGCCATTGTTTAATAACCAAGATACACGACAACATATAGAATATAAAAATATTCTGTGCTTCATTCATGCTTGACTATTTCTATATTATTAACTATTTTATTTTTTGCAAGGATGTTGTCATTTTCTAGAGTATTTCACATTCACAATGTGTTATTCCATTAGTTAAAGGTTGTTGTTTTTGAAAAAAATTGCATACACATCTAAATGAAGTGCTTGCTTAGAAGAAAAATCAAAGTGGGTCTATTGCCATCTCTCTCTACGGAAGTGTGGGCGTTACAGTGAAATAAAGTCTGACGAAGCTGTGGTGCAGAAAATATAACCTTTTTTTACAAGACAAGCACTTAACATCATGTCAAGTTCAGTACACACTGTACTTGTAAATACAAAACAATGCAGAAATGAATTGTCCTTAATTTATTGAAAATACTTAGTATAAAATATAGAGTACTAGATGTGTGCCATAATATTGTGCATGTTGGTTTTATTTAACTCAATAATTTACTACATATAAAAAATAATAATATTAGCATAGTTTTTTTTTTTTTTTATTTAAGCAAATGCATTACAAAAATGTCATGCGTCTGCTAGAAGATATAGTCCTTGACATAACAGAATGTTGCAGTGGAACAGAAATAATAATCCACAATGGTAAACAGGCATTTTATTCCATAGCTGTTAGGTCATGAGTTTTAGCAAACCTGGAGTTTTGTATTATTACAAATCAGAGGCCTTTACCACAACTATCTGTTCTATAAAATACAGTAATACCAAGGCTGCGTTTTAATCCTGGTCTATAACCAAATGCATAAAGCAGGACTATGGCATGTTCACTCACGTGATCAGAGACATCCGGTACATTTCTTTTTTTGCTGAGTTTAATTTCTATGCTGCATTTTATTTTTACACACTGAACCTGTGTGACCTTTCTATGGAAGTTTGTTCCCACAACAGAATAAAAACAGTGAAAAGATAATTGCGACTTTTTTCCTCAGAATTGCGAGTTTATCTCACAATTCTGACTTATTACATGCAATTGTGATTTTCTATCACACAATTCTGACTTTATAACACAATTTCGAGTTTATATCATGCAATTCTGACTTTATAACTCGTAATTGCGACTTTATATCACATAACTCTGAGATAAAAAGTCAGAATTGCGAGATGTAAACTCGAAATTGTGAGATTAAAAGTCGCAATTACATTTTTTCTTTTTTTATTCTGTGGCGGAAACAAGCTTCCATGGCTCCTGGTATGTAACTTGTGCAATGAACAGACACAGAAAACTGGCCAACGGAAAAAGGGAGTGATCATGGCAGCACCCATTGGTTGTTCAAGAAACCAACTTGTGTATAGCTACACAGTTCTAATCAGAGAGATGGTCAAACTGTTCTAAAACAGGATTAGACATGCTTTAAGAACAGTGGGAAAGTTCTGTTAGTGGTTTTGTGCACATGTTGTGGTTCAGCCCAAACTCAGATGAAAGTCAGTGGAGGTTTTAAAAACCAACCAGAACTGTACAGCCCATCTGTCTTTAGCTCCACAGCTTCCTGTGAACTTCAACCACTTGCTATTTCTGCTGCAATCAAACGGTATTCTTTTTCTTTTCTTTTTTTGTACACTTTTTATTGTTTCTTTTGTTGTTATTGTTGTTGTATCTTCTCAGAGGCTTGATTGGCTCATTGTCACCTAACCCTGCCTCCAATTTAAATATTTTGGAGCATCCATCCGTTGAATGGTTTGAAAGTTTCATTAACATATCTAACTTGAAAGCCGATCTGATCCATCTCCTGTGTTTCCGACGCATGAGGGCGTGTGGAGGCAGCTTGTCACCCCCCTCAGATAGTCAACAGACTGAGTAAAAAATGGGCGGTGATGCGTTTCCCCTGGATCTTCATGCTGATGTGTTGATGATGATCTGTTATGTAAGCAGCCCTCATGTCATTGTGCTTCCTGTCAGCTAGAGTTTTACCCTCATTCTTTCACCCAGGCTTCTCAAACCGTTGATCAGCAGCTTGTAATATTTCATCCTCTGAAATAAAATTGAAAAAAAAAAGAGAAAAGAATTGCAGGAATGTCTCTGAAGCATTCAAGGCTAGACTCTAGACTCTTTGAGTAGAATGAATGAATTCATCATGAAATGAAAAGGCCAGTTTCTGAGAGCGCTCCCTCTCAAAAATTACCACAGTCCAGCAAAATACAAATTGATTTATTCTCCACATTATAATCCCCCCCCCCCCCATCCATCCCTGGAGGGTTTGCACTTGAAAGCTTCTCGAGGAAGCTCTTGCAGAAATTGTCTATATGTTACGTCAGATGACCGCATACTGTACTGTAATGTCTTCGGACATATCATCTCCCCTCAGAGTGGAAAAAGCTTTACAAGTCTGACAGGTTTTCCTCTTGCAATGGGTGTGTCATGTGGCAGCAGGCGTTCATAAAACACAGTGTTGTCTTTCTTCATCTACATGACCGCAACCATTTTATATCAGGCCTCACTGGGCCTATTGACTAAACCATAGTCAAATTCCATATTGGCTGGGTCTGCTTTAGGAAAATTAGGTGGCAAGAACAAACTTTACTACCTCATGTTGTGTTTTCATGTTTTATGGGTACTTTCCATTGACATAATGATTTTTATACTGTACAAACTGTACATTCTGTCCCCTAACACTAATCCTACCCCTAAACCTACCCATCACAGATGCATTTGTACATTTCAAAAACATCACTTAGATTTATAAGCTGTTTTCCTCATGGGGACCAAAACATAAACCCAATTGTTTTGTCACCCATAATTGAGGGTTTTTACACTTGCAAATTTCACCATGTAAATAGCGAATCCGCCAATGCGCGAGAGCAACTGTATACACCTAGACTCAACTGTCAACTAGCAACTGTCTTTTAAAGGGAATGGGAGATGAGACTCTGATTGGTTTTTTGCACATTACACCCAAAACACACTCATTACTCATTTAGTGAATAATGACAACCCTTTTAGACCATGCGCCAGGTGCGCCGACCATTTTCCCCATCGTTAAACTAGCAAAAGTGGATTGAGACACGCCCTAAGTGCACTTGCACCATGTGCTTTAGACCATGCGCTTAGATCGGTAAAATAGGGCCCATTGACTTTATTTTCACGGCCCTGAGCATAACGCTGAACTGAACAAACTGTGATTAGTTGCTTTATATGACAGTCAAAAGTCCTCTTGGGGCGGTCCTTGGCAAATGAAAGCTGCTATGGAGTCCAGACCTTCTGCCGTCCGTCTGAAGGTCAGGCAACATGAGACTAGCCAAACCTTGACCTCTTGGTGGCAAGTGAGAAGTTTCAGAAAAAAGCCTAAAACAAGAGTGCCAAATCCTATTCATGAAGAGCTGCCCTCCTTCAGAGCTCAGTTCCAATCCTGCACCAACACACCTGCCTTTAGTTATCAAGTGCTCTTAAGGATCTTAGCTGGTTCAGGTGTATTTGATTAGGGTTGGAGCTGAACTGTGCAGGAAGGCAGATCTCCAGGAAAAGTATTGGGCACCCGTGCCATAAAGCCTTTTTTAGCAGCTGCAAAGAAGAAATCAATGGAAAATGTCTCAGTATAGTTCATAGCACATTTATTTATTTAGCTACCTGTGAGTTTTTTTTGTTTTTTTTTTCAACTAAGATCATTCAATGAAATCTCTTTATACAGTATTTAAAAGTCGTGTTTGCTCAGTTGACAGTGGGCACGCTGCACCTATATGGCTCTCGTTGAGCCTCCGCTGCAGGGCAAATCATACTTGCCAGTTAGAAGCAAGTGCCCTTGATTTCTGAACTCTGTTGTAAGTGCAAGTGTAAATTGGTTTGTCAGCAGTGCTGTGAGATTGTATTTGTGCTATATTTCTGGACAAACAATCCAGGAAGCAATTAGCAATTGTTTGTTTTGAATTTTCGTTGTTTTGAGTGGTCGCACATAACACTTCAGACATGAATTGAGAGCCAAGTAGTAGGACAGCATGGCCTTATCTCAGTGGGATGCCCTCAATGGGGGGTGTGCTCATATTTTAAAAGCTAATACCATGTGTCTACTTCAATTTGCAAGGTTTTTCCCAGAAAAAAAGGAAATTAGGTTCACATTGCTTAGCTGAAAATCAGGATGTTGCTAATAAACTCCAACTGCAGGTTGTGTATTTAATATGGTACATTCTTGTTACGCATTGAAGTAATTTGTTTGGGATTTTATAGCTTTTTAGAGTGTAATCATTTAATCCGTCTAGAGGAGCTCTGCCAATCAAATTTGAGAACCAGAACCAGGGCTGGGTTTCCCAAAAGCATCGTAAGCCAAAGTTGATTGTAGAGACCATTTTTATATCTATTGTTCACCCAAAAAATGAAAATTGTCATCATTTACTCACCCTCAAGTTGTTCCAAACCTTATGAATTTCTTTCTTATGTTGAACACAAAATAAGATATTTTACTTTGAGGAATGTTAGTAACCACAGTTGATGGTCACCATTGACTTTTATAGGAAAAAATAATATGGAAGTCAATGGCTGCCTCCTCTGGTTATCAACATTCTTCAAAATATCATCTTTTGTGTTCAACATAAGAAATAAACTCATACAGGTTTGGAACAACATGATGTTGAGTAAAAGATGACAACATTTTGGAGTGAACTATCCATTTAAATTCGGCTGAAAAGCCTATAGTTTGTCTAATCCCATTGTGACAAGCCACTAAATATAAATGTGTGTCAATTACCTTTTTTCATATGACTGTACAATAGTTTTTTTTTTAAGTAATAAAAAAAGTAATAATACAAAATTTCTTTTTTTAAGAAATAATATAATTCAATGGGGAGGGCATGCTCTAGCCATGCTCTAGCCTCAGTCTCCTGTTGTAAACCCCTAACTGAGACAAGCAAATGACCCTCTTTATCATCATTGCATTTGCTCTCATAGCTGTCAATGAGTAATTCTGTTTACCATGCATCTCTGTGGGATTCTCGTAAATAATATGCCATATAATATCATCTCTCAGCGGGTTTAGGCACAGTTATACGCGAGGTGTAACAAATGGGTCATGGCAGCTCCTTGCCGGTTCACCACAGCCGACCATAACATACGTAATTCCTTTTATGGTTGATATTGCTAACCGTATAGAGACGCATGAGTGTCTTCTGGTGATGACTGACCCTGTCAGTAAGGAGAGCCTGACTGGAAAGAGCCCGTAGCCGCTCATAGCCATCATTCGGGAGACTCTTTGCGCGTGTGTAGCCGGTGGGAGGAGCCCGGTTTCCTGCGATTGTCTGCCTGTCTGTCTGCTCTCGCGCTGCACTCATTTCTCTAAAGTTGCGTTCTCGAGACATACTGCGTCGCGGAGGACTGCGCGTCGAGACAGTAACACTTGTTTCTGATATCAATATTTCTTTTGTGTCCCCTTTTTGGTTTCTTTCAAGATGACAGAAGAAAAGAGTGTTCGACATTTAAAGCTGGTATGTGAGTATGTGGTCGTATATCTCGCTGTGATGTAGTTAGTTGCGCTTTGGACAGGATTGAAACTGTCCGACGCAGGGTAGTTTAATGCATCCTGAAGTAAACTAATAGCGGAGAAGTTTTAATAATTCTTTGAACCAGGGCTGTGTTGCAAAACCTACCGAGCTGCTTACCTAGACGGTGTTTTGTGGCATCGTAGGCGCTTCAAAATGCTGTCTATGTAGTGGACTCGCTAGATATTGAGAAACAACGCACTAGAGTCGGTGTGTTTTACTTCTTAACCTGCCAGTAGCTGTTGCGCTTTATTTCGACGTGGTCTAGAATAGATAAACGTGTTTTGTGATGCTGACTAACATTGTATTGTATCGATCAGCAGTGATGTAGACAGAAATAAAGGGATGATTAATGTTATACATGATACATCCAACTCCCTTTGTGTTAACATTTTGAGAATTTGCGCATATCGTTACCATTGCGTCAAAACATCCCTGAGAAACTACGTGTTTATTTTTGTATAGACTTCATAATAAGAGAAAGGACAAAAATACAGTGGCTTTTAAGAAATAGTGACTTTAACATATAGATTATATTTATATTTACATTGTATTTTTTATTAGGCTAGCCTATTTCTTCTTCTTTTTTCAACATCTTTTGAAACTTTTTTTTCTTTTTCAAAGATGTGGTTTTAACCTGGGGTCCAGGGGCCCACTAGAACAGGGGGCCACAAATGTAAAATAATTAAAATAAATTACATTATAATAAAACATACTGCACCTTGTATGTAATGTGCATTATTTCTTACTCTAACTGTAAAACATTTTTTTTTTGCGTTTAAGGGACATATAGTATGATCAGCTGTTCTGTGTACAGTACATTGTTATATTGACTCTGTACCTTTCAGTGCTTATAGTACATAATTTATATAAAATTGAAATGCATTTAACAAGCATACCTGCCTGAAAATGTGTTTATCACTATAAAAAATGTTGGTTGTAGTTTTTTTTTATCATTATTTATATATATATATATATATATATATATATATATATATATATATATATATATATATATATATATATATATATTAGCATTACTCACTAGTTTTTGATTGTTGGAAACTCATGCTACTTTTCCAAATCAGAGCATAAATCCATAAACGGCGGTTTGGATCGTTTTTTATTACAGGACCTCAGTTCAATTGTTTTCATACCTCAGCTGTTTTTGATTTGTAAGTGATTGTTTACACTTCTTTGTGCAATATAATAAGCTTGGTTCTTTTGTCGAGCTTTTATCAAAGGCTGTCAAAGTCCTTTAACAGAAAGCAGGTATTATGGGGGTTTGTTTGTTCCTCTGGCATGCTGAACACCCTAGGCAGACCCCGAGTTGAAGGTCATTAAAATGTCATTTAGCAGCTGTCATTTTTAAAATATTTTGTGGCAGATTGATCTGATTTGTGTCTTTGATGAAAGAGCAACACTGTTGGCTTAGATAGCTCACAGTGCTAAACCATTTAAGATTTATGACCAGGATGCATATAAGTGATATTTAGTGTCATGTACACCATGGCTGTTAGTCCCTTCATGTTCTTTGGTACAGACTTAGATTACTGCCATCTAAAATATGGACGGTTAGTCCTTAAAAAAACATGACTTTTAGTCCACTGCGACTCTCTGAGCAAAACAAACAGAAAGCGTGAGCATACACTTGTTTTGAAAGTACCTCATTTTTACGCTCATGACATGACACGTTCTCTCAGCTGAATTACACAAGAATAAGAGCGTAATGAGATGATATGAGGTTCTGGGTAACAAGGCTAAATGGGTTGAACTGTGCTTCTTTTGTGCCTCGCATTGTTTTTTGCGTCTAGGACATGAACAGAGCTATAATGGACTATTGTGTGTTCAACAGGCAACCACAAATTGACATTTTGTCATTTAATTCTATAATTGTAATTGTGCCTGCGGGAGGGGGGGGGGGGGGGTTCTTCACTTTAAACCCTAAAATCATATTATATATTTTTTTACATTATCCTTTGATGTATAAAGTTCAAAAGAATGGCCTCTATTTGAAATAGAAATCTTCTGTAACATTATAAATGTATTAACTGTCACTTTCGATCAATTGAATGCCTCCTTGCTGGATAAAATTAATTTATATATAGATGTATTGCCCATCCCTAATCATAATCATAGTCTAGGTAAATGATATGTTGTGCATTACTATGCTTAAGATGCATTGCAATTCCTAAATCAGGAGTTTTTAGGAAGTTGAACCTCCCTTTGTTGGCAGCATTTACGAGTTTGCATTGTCGTCAGCATTCCATGAGGAACTCTGTTATAACCACAGTAAACAGAAACAATAACTTTTTCACAGCGTTCAGAGCTTGCACCCTTCCTGTCGGTAACAGTTAGAGGGATATTGTTAGTCTACTTACTGTACATGCAAACTTTCTGTCCAGTACTGCAGATATGCTCCATCTTTCAGTCCATTATTTGTCACTGCTGGTGAAATGATCTGTTGCATCCATTGTGGCCAGTTACGCAGAGCTTCATGTGCCGCTATTCAGCTGATTCTACATGGCAAAAGAATTCATATTTCACCTGCTTTGCTTGCAGGTTGAATTGTGAGGAGATAAAAATTAGTTGCACAAAAATTGCCTGGATGCTGAATGCATTAAAAACAAACATATACAGTGCAAGTAGTGTAATTCGATTTATGAAATTATTTAATTAATGAGACCCATTGAAATCTTTATAGGTGTGTGTGTGTGTGTGTGTGTGTGTGTGTGTGTGTGTGTGTGTGTGTGTGTGTGTGTGTGTGTGTGTGTGTGTGTGTGTGTGTGTGTGTGTGTGTGTGTGTGTGTGTGTGTGTGTGTGTGTGTGTGTGTGTGTGTGTGTGTGTGTGTGTGTGTGTGTGTGTGTGTGTTTGATGATGTGCTGATTAAATAATTGAATTAATTGCACATAAAATTTGGCTGAGAAATTAACACTAAAATATAATTTACAGTCATTATTGGTTTAAATGAGAAAATTAAAAACAAATGTGTAAATATTTTATTTTATTTAATATAACTTACTATACAAAGTTTTAGGCTACAACGGCCATCAACGGGCATCTGAATAGATATTTAAATATATCTTCAGATCATTTATTGCAGCTCAGGTAGCATGAAAGCATTTACACAAATAATGCCATGAGTTTAATTTTAAATAGGTATTAAAGGGATAGTTTACCCCAAAATGAAAAATCTGTCATTATTTACTCGCTGGTGCGTTAAATGCGTTAATCATTTTAACGCGTTACTTTTTCCATAACTAACGCGTTAAATCGATAGCCCTAGTATTTATGTATTGTTATTAGAATTGTGTTTATTGTATTATAATGTATTGTATTGATGTGGTACTGAAGTGTATTTATCTGAGACAGTGAATGCTGTGATATGCAAGACAATATTTGGATGAAATTCCAACAAAAGTGAAATTGAAAGTTTAATTGAAATATTAGGGGGATTCATCAGCAGCAGTAGTACATCATATGGCCCTTAAATTCAGCTCACATAGAGCTCTGTTGAGAGCCGGCTGGGGACCGTGTCTGGATTGCACTGGCTCTGAGAGAAGCGTGAAGGGTACATTTTGCACAGGCGTTGCACTGATCAGGTCGCTCCTGCTGCTCACAGAAGGGAGACGTAAATCTCAGTGCTTTGTGGGGTAAGGTCATTGTGTGCCTAATGAAGTTGTTGCATATTGATCACATGCTCCCATTTTAAATGTTTATGCAGGGCGTGATGATCCTGTTCAACTCCTTGGTTATTCCACAGTGCCATACTGAGTGTGTATTCAGAGCCGCTTTTCCACCGTCTGGCGGAACCGTTCTAAGAACGGCAAGGAACGGTTCCAGTTATGTTTCCCCTTGAGCCTGATACGGCACGGCACATTTACAAAACGTTCCCGGCCTGGAATTTTCATGATAACAGCAAATATTCTGTTAGTTGTTAGACCATATTTTTTTTTATATTCCAATTAGAGACATGGTGAACCGAACCAAGCCTTAGATCAAATCTTCCCGTGAAAACACGAGATGCAGTACTTCCACCGCTGAACCACCCTGGATGCTTTCACTCTGCTTTCGGTGCTGGGGCTATTCCTGTGCCGCTTCTAACTTACAGTTTGTGTATGTCACATTTCTGAGTGTATTCCGAACAAAATAATGAGGCTTAATTGGATTTTCTGCCTACTGTATGTTGATCTCCATCCTGCCGCTCTCAAAGAGAGTGCTGAGCTGTGAGACGCTGGAAGTGAGATGGACGGTTGACTCACACAGGAGTCTGACCCTGAGGCTGGGTGCTCATGTAAAGTTCCACTGCAGCTTTGCCACTTCCTCCAGCAAACATGGAAATGGGCTCTGGTGTGTCTCGGTGCCAGAGAAGTCTCCATAGAGACCCAAACCACTAGCACATCCATTTCAAATTATGGGATTGTAAGTGCTCTGGGAATGTTTAGACCATTCGAAAAGCTGTTATAATTAGTAGTGACAGGCAGAATCTGTGGACTTTTTCACATTTTCAGTGCTGATTTGGAGGGAACCCTCTGAAATGCATTTAAGTTTTGCCCTTCAAGGCTAGTCATCATTTATGTTGTCAGATTACGAATTTGATATGTCAACATAAACGGTTAGATCTTCAGTTGATCATATGTTGTTCTTTGTTGTTTGACACCTTGGTATTAGGGGTGGGCGATATGACCAAATTCTTATTTCACAAAAGGAGAAATGCTATTTCACGATAATGATATATATCGCAATAAAGTTATATTTTATTTGTGTTGTTAAAAATAAGAACAAAGAAGCAAATTACAAACAATAAGACAAACACAGTACAGGTACAGTAAGTTTATTTAACATGTAGTAGGAAATACAGAAATTGAATACCCAAACGCTGCATAGTTTTCAGTGTATGGTTTAAATATATATTGGTTCTTATTAAAGCTACCAAGGTTACTCAGTGAAGAGCAGTGGGTGATTTTCTTTTTTTTTTTTGATTAACATTAAAGGGCCTCTATTATGCTATTTTAAAGTTTCATAATGTTGTTGTGGAGTCTCCTACAGCATGTTTACACGCATCAAAGGTAAAAAAAATTTTTTTTAATTTCCTCATAATATACATTTGCACATCATCAAACGACTCGTCAAATGAATCAATCTCTATAAATCCCTCCTTTCCGCGAGCTACTCTGTTCTGATTGGCCAGACAGCTCAGTCTGTTGTGATTGGCCTACCGTGTACAGCGCGTCGAGAACAAAACCGCCCATTGCCATAACAACGTCAGGTCTGCTTGTCCTGAGGCTTCCTACACTGTAAACGAAACACAGTAACGAACAATGACGTCGATTTGACCATATTAATGCGAGCGCGAGTCTGATGATGAAACACTGTCATTCAACCCGAACCCGAAGATGTTGCAACTGTAATTCCTCACCATCAGCATTAACAAGTGCTTTTTTACTTAAAATGTTTTTACTTGTACTAATTTATTAACTGAGAATTTTTCTAATATATTGCGGTGAACACGTGGAAACTGTATCAATAACAGTGCATGTATGCAATGTGCATTAGCCGAGCTCTAGAGTGAATGATCTGATGTAACATAAACGTTGGTAAAACAAATATTTCCTCAAAGTAGTGAGAACGACAGATAATCTGCATTATAGACACAGTTTTAGGTAATAGTGGCCCACAGCTGATCAGCAGAAGTATTTCAGTAAGACAGCAATAATGTGAGTTAGCCAGTTAGCAGGAGACCAACACAATATAAAACTCAAAACTACATTTTTTGAACGCCATCTTTCAAGAGCAAGCGGTTTGTGGATCCTGCATTGAGAAAAGCAGTCGTCAGTAAAATAAAGGGAACACAGCAAAAGTTTAGGATTATACTGCTGTGATATCGTGGTGAAGATGAATTTTAACCACTGATTCTTCACATGCTCATCCTTGGGGAGTGCACAATAACTGGCTTTACCTACACATTATGCACAGCGCCGTCTTCTCGACATGATGCTATCCAGTACAGGAATCAGCTGCCGGTTTGAGGTTCAAGTTTCCCTGGTGTCTGCGCGTGCAATACGTGGGCGGGCAATATACTAATAATATACTAACAACGAAACGGCTTATGACTCATTTGAAAAACAATTAATTTAATTGACTCAGAGTCGACTCTTACTTTTGAAAGACAATAACTTTATATATGGTGCACTTTCAGATTTAAAACTTTGCAGGATGTTTTCATTCACTTAGAGCTATGTTAAACACTACATGAAAGGTCCTTTTCAAAAATCCATAATAGAGGCCCTTTAATGACACAGACATAAGCAGGTTTATTAGGCTACTGTCACTTTAAGAGCGAATACTGACACATCCTGTGCATTTTAACTTCAGACATAAACGACTGTTTTTGCATTTTGACAATTGTGTGTAAGGGTGTAATGGATCGTAGTTGATAAATGGTCCATACAGACCAGGCCCAATGGTTGCCACCCTTGTGATTCGTGGATTAATTTCTTGTTTTGTAATCCATTGTACCACTAACAGTTTGTATTTTACCATTCAAGTGCAATAAACTGCAAAAGAGAACTGAATTGGGGATTGCATGCTGTCTGAGAGAGGCGTCTTTCTGTGCCCGCACTTTTGTGTGTTAGTTATCGCGAGTAACACATTGAGTTCTTTTTTTCACAGCTTATTCTGCTTAATAAAACTTAGTAACATCATGCATATACCGCTACTTATTTTCTCATTCATGCATGTTTCTTCATCACTCTAACATGTCAATAACTTTAAGTAGTAGATATATTTATATACTGCGATATTAACAATTTAAAAAAATCTAGAATGATAGACGGTTTATATCGTCGACACTACAGTATATATACCGCCCATCCATATAGTGTATACCGCTCTGACCACCCCAAGGCCCGCATCAGCTCCGACTCTGGGCCGGAGGAGGCAGAGGTGAGCATATGGGAGTAATTGTCTGTGCTGCTGTGGAGGTGGAGGCAGGCGAGAGGTCAGGAGTTTCCTGCGGCTGCTGAGGGAGGCTCCCACTGTGGCTGTTATGAGCCAGCTGCCGCGCGCACATGCATGCATGCGTGTGTCTGCGTGCATTCTGTGATCTCACCTGGCATGGTGGTCAGGCAGTGGCGTCATCCACCCTCGTCCCAGAACCTCGTCCTCAAGGGCTGGTAAAGCACAGACAGGGTGGAGTGTGGCTTAGCGTTATGATTATAGACGCACACAAAGTGTGCTTTTAAACTCTAGAAGAAACAAAAGTGCGCCTTTTACACTGTATTAATATTACTGTTACAGACACTTACAGTATTACCTTGATCTTGTAAGAATATATGCAGAGTTTCCTGCACCGCTACTGAATCTACAGTACAGCAAAGAGATATTTTGGCAAGCGTGAGTTTGTTGTCTCTAGACCGAATGGGATAAAAAAAAGGTTCTACCATGAAATAGTGCAAAGAAAATAAATAGGCAACACATCTTTTGTTTAGTTGTCTCCATTGGCTGCATGCAAAACTCCACAAACCATTGACTTTTTCAAGCTGGTTCATTTAATGAATCAGTCAAAATATTCACAAACTCACAAGTAATTGCTTTCAAGTATCTGTCACTACAAAGTGGCAATAAAGACTTAAATTGTTTTTTTTAATCGAATATTTGTTCTTTTGAACTTTCTACTCATCAAAGAATCCTCAAAAAAATGTATCACGTTTCCACAAAAACTGTTTTCAACATTGATGATGATATTAAGAAATGTTTCTTGATCACCAAATGATATTAGAATGATTTCTGAAGGATCATGAGACACTAGAGTAATGATGCTGAAAATTATATTAAATAAATATTAAAAACAACATGTATTGTTAATTGTATTAGTATTTCACAATATTACTGGTGTGTAATACCTTTAATATTACATGCACTGCCAGTGACCTTAGTAGCGTCAGCAATCCATATTTTAGCATACAGGTCATAAAACCACAAAATAAATTCACGCGCATAACTCCTTCTCACCTTTTGCGTGTTTACTTTAGGACTCTCAGCAGAAGGAGCTCTGCGCATTTAAGCTGAGCTCCATGGATTTATGGCCCTTTGTTAGGAATACAGGCAGAGGCTCGGGAAGCAGGTAGGAGGAAGAGAGGGATGAAGGGCTGCTCACTCACACTTACTCACTTTGCCATTGTGTGAGCAGAGAGAACGGGGACTCCTACGCTATCCGTCAGCTCTGTAACAGACCAACTTAAGGCAGAGCAGGATTACGGTGAATGACTGAAAAGCTCCCTGCAATGTATGCGATGCATAATCCATGTATTATGAAAACAAACAACTCATATGTTTGTGTTTCTAGCTGAGGAATGCTATCTATAGCTCATTGTGTTGAAGCATATTTTTCCCTAGCTGTCTGTTTGACGGTTGATTACCTCATTCAGTATTGAATAATCATAGAAATTGAACTGCCCTGAATATTTTTTCAGGTGAAAATGCATCACTACTAATACAAAAAAATTGCTTATGACATTATAACCATGACCATTTCTGATTGGCCCGTTATGTAGCTTTGTTTCCATGCTTTGGGTGAGGAAACTTCAATTTTGAAAATGACCTTGTACAGTACCAGTCCAAAGTTTGGAGTAGGATTTTCTTTTCAATTTTTTTCAATTTTTTTTTTTTTTTGTTGAGAATTATACATTTATTAATCAAGGACAAATTTAATTGAACAAAAGTGACAGTAATGCAAAACATTTTATTTCAAATAAAGCTGTTCTGAACATTATATTCATCAAAGAATCCTGGAAAAAATGTAACATGGTTTCCAGAAAAATATCAAGCAGCAAAACTGTTTTCAACATTGATAATAATAAGAAATGTTTATTGAGCATCATCAGTATATTAGAATGATTTCTGAAGTATTATGTGACACTGAAGACTGAAGTAATGATGCTGAAAATCCAGCTTTTATTTTAATTTGTAATAATATTTTATATATTACTGTTTTTACTGTAGTACTTTTAATAATTTAGTTTAAATAAATGCAGCCTTGGTGAGCATAAGAGACTTCTTTCAAAAACATTAAAAAAATCGTACTGACACCAAACTTTTGAACAGTCATGTACTTACTAACATCGAAAATAGCAAGATATGGCCTTTCATTTTCACATTAATTGAGTTGCTAAGTTGCTTCATGAAGCCAATATGCAAAAAACTCATGGCTCATGGAAGTGCTCTGGCATTTGATCTCAGTTTGATCGCCAGTGTTTAAGTCCATGGTGAATCCACAGTGTTAAATGTGAGGCCTAGGGTGTTGAATGAACATAAAATGTAATAGTAAAGCCGTTGTGCTACTGTACACAGCGAAGCCCGAGTCTATGGGAGAAAACATAAACAGCATGACTGTGAGGGAGGTGGGGCAAAATAATGGCCTTCTCAACTCAACACAAATGGAAATTCATAAACGGAACAGCAAGACTTTGACATTTCAACAAAAAGAATCAGCAAAACAATCAACGTCAGCCAAGGAAAACAATGCCTTCTCCCTACCCCATCCCCAGAGGACATACCAAACATTACAGCAGCGTATAAATAGCATCTCCTACAGCCGAGTACAGGAGGGGTACTGCATCTCTGGGGGGCTTTGGAAGCACACCAACATCTCCAGCACGTCTGTCTTGCACTTCCCTTGCACTCTTTATTTGCTTGCTATCTGCCCTCCTTCTGCATGGGTTAGCAACCTTGTAACACCTCACAAACAGCCGTTTATTTATTAATAAGGAGCTGCACTTGTGCGGAGAGTGTTTTCATATGGGTGCTTCAATGGGGGGGAGTGTGTATATGGACATTGACCCGAGTGACTTAACAGGTTATCTGAGGTCCAGGACTGTTGGCTGATCACGCGGGAGTCCACTCACACATTGGCTAATATAGATATAATTATTTTGGGTGTTTCTTTAACTTGCAGCAGTTATGTTCCAGAAGTTAGTTGTTTGTCATGAAAAACTATTTCTTTTTCTTTCTTTTTCTTTCTTTTGTCAGAGTTAAGCTCTCAGTCTTGGAAACTTTTTTTTTTTTTTTTCTGCTACTTTTCATTATTTATATTTTTATATATAGTTTATACTACTGTTTTTATTTTTATTTTCTTTCAAATTTATATCCTACTGGCTCCAATGGCATTAATCTAAACAAAAGGTAAAATAAAGCATTTCAATATTTTTTTTATGTAAAATGTTCTAAACATGTCTACTTGTTTTATTGAGGAAATATTTTAATTGTGCATCATTTCTAATCAAGCTGTAATTTGGTCAAATTATGCAAATATGTGAAAATGTGTGTAGGCTATTTAGGATATGTAAAATACTAACTGTGAAATTACTCTTAGCAAGACAAAGGAGTCGGTCATTTTATGTAAAAAAAATCTGAAATGTCCTTTCCATAACCATAATTTCTATGATAGTTCAAAATAAATCAGTTGTGATGTGGCAGAATTCTCTTGTTGGACATTTTAGTGTGCAAATTTATTAAATTAGAGTGAGAGTGTATAATGCATTTTAATATATTAATTATTTTCACAGGGCCACATTTGCCTTTAGTTAAAGAAACACCCAAATATTGATTCAAGCTATTCATTTTCTCATTTCCTCTTACCCAGAGGAGATATCTGTTGGTACAGTTGGTTCATGTTCACTGCTGGCCTCTGTGGCTTGATGAAACTGAGGGAGACACCAATCCCAAATCTTTCTTCAGTAATATTTCTCAAATTAAACACTGTGCTTTTCTTGTCTTTCTTGCCAATGGTCCAGGTTTTAAAAGATGGATTCTCTTGATCGCTTTAGCTCTACTCTAATCAAAGGCCTCAGGATTATCCATTATAGACTCAGGGAAAGAGTAGGTATGAAATTTACAGTTTCAGTCGAGTTGTTTATTTTAGGAATTTCACCGGTTTAAAAAAAGGGACATCTCTCTATTATACATTTCTGAATGAGAAAGGCCAGCATGCAATCTCAAAAATCATTTTAGTTTAGGACCTTGATGAAACACTGGATTGGTTTTGTAAGGTAACATAAGCGTTCAGGCTGCAAGTTTCTATAAAACCTAGAAAGTTCATCTTCGGAACATAAATGAAGGTCATGTTGATGAAATCTGAGCTGTTTCGTCAAAAAAAATTCTGAAGAGATCCGATCACTTTATATGATAAATAGATTGAATTAAGGCTTTTATTCACATAAACATTCATTAACTCACACATCAGTTGTGGTAAATGGAAGCTCTAGCATGTTCGCTTGACGTGCGAGAACCAGTGAGGTTCATTCTCATATGTTACGCAGCACGTTTGAGCCTCAAGAACCAGTGAGGTTCATTCTCGTGTGTTACGCAGCACGTTTGAGCCTCAAGAACCAGTGAGGTTCATTCTCGTGTGTTACGCAGCGCGTTTGAGCCTCAAGGACCAGTGAGGTTCATTCTCGTGTGTTACGCAGCGCGTTTGAGCCTCAAGGACCAGTGAGGTTCATTCTCGTGTGTTACGCAGCGCGTTTGAGCCTCAAGGACCAGTGAGGTTCATTCTCGTGTGTTACGCAGCACGTTTGAGCCTCAAGGACCAGTGAGGTTCATTCTCGTGTGTTACGCAGCGCGTTTGAGCCTCAAGGACCAGTGAGGTTCATTCTCGTGTGTTACGCAGCGCGTTTGAGCCTCAAGGACCAGTGAGGTTCATTCTCGTGTGTTACGCAGCGCGTTTGAGCCTCAAGGACCAGTGAGGTTCATTCTCGTGTGTTACGCAGCGCGTTTGAGCCTCAAGGACCAGTGAGGTTCATTCTCGTGTGTTACGCAGCACGTTTGAGCCTCAAGGACCAGTGAGGTTCATTCTCGTGTGTTACGCAGCACGTTTGAGCCTCAAGGACCAGTGAGGTTCATTCTCGTGTGTTACGCAGCACGTTTGAGCCTCAAGGACCAGTGAGGTTCATTCTCGTGTGTTACGCAGCACGTTTGAGCCTCAAGGACCAGTGAGGTTCATTCTCGTGTGTTACGCAGCACGTTTGAGCCTCAAGGACCAGTGAGGTTCATTCTCGTGTGTTACGCAGCACGTTTGAGCCTCAAGGACCAGTGAGGTTCATTCTCGTGTGTTACGCAGCACGTTTGAGCCTCAAGGACCAGTGAGGTTCATTCTCGTGTGTTAGGCAGCACGTTTGAGCCTCAAGGACCAGTGAGGTTCATTCTCCTGTGTTAGGCAGCACGTTTGAGCCTCAAGGACCAGTGAGGTTCATTCTCGTGTGTTACGCAGCACGTTTGAGCCTCAAGAACCAGTGAGGTTCATTCTCGTGTGTTACGCAGCACGTTTGAGCCTCAAGAACCAGTGAGGTTCATTCTCGTGTGTTACGCAGCACGTTTGAGCCTCAAGGACCAGTGAGGTTCATTCTCGTGTGTTACGCAGCACGTTTGAGCCTCAAGGACCAGTGAGGTTCATTCTCGTGTGTTACGCAGCACGTTTGAGCCTCAAGGACCAGTGAGGTTCATTCTCGTGTGTTACGCAGCACGTTTGAGCCTCAAGGACCAGTGAGGTTCATTCTCGTGTGTTACGCAGCACGTTTGAGCCTCAAGAACCAGTGAGGTTCATTCTCGTGTGTTACGCAGCACGTTTGAGCCTCAAGAACCAGTGAGGTTCATTCTCGTGTGTTACGCAGCACGTTTGAGCCTCAAGAACCAGTGAGTTTCATTCTCATGTGTTACGCAGCACGTTTGAGCCTCAATAACTAGTGAGGTTCATTCTCATGTGTTACGCAGCACATTTGAGCCTCGAGAACTAGTGAGGTTTGTCCTCGCGCCTCAAGCATGTTCGGTTGAGTTTGTTCACTGAAAAATGTTTATATGTGAATAAAAGCCTTATTAAATCCGTGCCTCTTCAGAATATTGGGACTAAACCGTTTTATTCATATGGATTAGTTTAACAATCTCTTAATGAACTTTTTGCGGTAAAGTGGTAGTTGCGTAGCTGTCAACGGAGGGACAGAAAGCTCTCTGAAAAGATCTTCTTTTGTTTAACGAAGTTGAACGCAAGTCTTACGGGTTTGGAACGACATGCGGTGAGAAAATGTGGACAGTTTTCATTTTTGGGGTGAACTAAACCTTTAACCCTCTGTATTTCGGTTAATGATCTGTTTTAAATGGCCACTGTTATGATTGGCTATCGTCATTGCATAGGAAACAATGCCGTCGCTATTGCACGCAAGTGAGTGTTTTGAAAACATTATCCATTAAAAAACGTAAAATTCCACTCTTCCATTTGTCCTGTTGTAAGCAAGCTCGAACATGTGGAGTACGTCAGAAATTGAACACTGTATACTGTATCCAGTGTAGATCATGTCAGTGATTATAATCTATTTGCTTTTGACGTGACGCTCACATCCCGTGTTGACAGGTGTGAGCCATTAAGCGACTGAACAATAGTGGGCGGGGCCTATGCTACAATGATGTATAACTATTCATCAATGTCTTGTTCTGGAAATGCAAATGTATTTGCCTATGTGACGTCATGGATCCCACAATATCCAAATGAGCTGTTTTTGGAGCTTGATTAAATAAATGCTTTGTTTACATGAGGAGGATGTTTTAAGCTATAAATCTTGCAGGATCTTTTTATGATATAAAGACGTCTCATATGTCAAAAGATCAAATTTCTCATGTCATGACCCCTTTGAAGATCAGACAAATAACATGGTGTTATCATGGTACCAAAAAGCAACAAAAAAAAAAAAGGTACTTTTTTGCTAGTGACAACAATCAATTAGTTCCAGGTATGGTGATGCATAGGCACTTGTTTTAAATATTTGGATAGGATCAGTGATACCCATGATACAAGATTCTGGTGTTCATTATTTGTCAGATGGGAATGCAGATTATGTTTGAGACTCTACATAGCAACCCATCAGATTGCCATTTATCTGCGGCATAGGCTGCATTTCATTCAGGCAATGGCAAATTAGCATATTTATGGGAAATTTAGCGAAAAGGTACGCCATTAGTTTGGTAGTCAATTCCTTGCACATTTTGTGTCAGCAAACTGGAAATGAAAGAAGATCGAAATTGAATTTTTGCAAGTGAAATTGTGTTTATGGTGCGGCTTAACGAAAGGATTCGCTGCAGCTTTTGCATGTTTACACTCCTATTGATCAAATTCGTAATACATGTCAGCAGGGACATTCACCGCAATGCTGAACCAGACCTACTAATGTTTAGAGATTCAATGCATCTTGTTCTCCAAAATGCATGAAATAGAGGGAATATTAAAGAATATGTAAGAAAATATCACAGGCTGGAAACATCAGAGAAACTTGCCGTTATCTTTAAAATTTGTGAATCGATTTCTTGACATGTAAAATGGAGAAATCAAAGGGTCTTTATGTGGTCCGATGCCTGTGCCCGTGCTGAACCACAGCCTAAAAGCTTCTGATGCTCTTCTGTTAGCTCCAATGGGACAGTTTGTTCTCATTCTGTTATTTCCTGCGAGGATTCACTTCAACATTGGACACAGCAGCATAAGCCCTTTCAAATTCTCACCCCTGTCTCTTCCCTGAATGAACTGGAGGTGAAGACATAGATAGGGTCAGTAGTCTGTATCAGGAACACTAAGGCAATAAGTGTAACCAACTCTCGACAACTCTTTTTTATTTACCCTGTTTCTCCATAATCTGCGCTTAACGTTTCATGAGACTTTGTGCTGCATTTTTATCCCGTTTTTGTTCTCACCAGAGCAATAATGGACGTGCTTTGGGGTAGCAGAGAGAAAGTGTGAAGGTATTCTGTTAGTTTTTAACAACTCTTCAGCTAAGAGCATTAGGACAATGACAAGTCTTTCTAGAGTATTACCCCAATTGCGTTTGGTATATTTGGCGACAGTTCCATCTGCAGGAGGTAAATAATTAATTTTACAAACAGAAACTGACGTTGTAGTGAAACTAAGGTGTTGACCCCAATTCTGGGCTGAAGATTGTTCAGGGAAATAAGCTAGTCCTATAAAAACGATGTCTCATTTTTCATGTCACATTGATGGTTGCTATAATTTATCCATAGTTAACTCTTAATGTATTTGGACTATCCAGTGCATGCATTTTATTTAAGACATTAATTTAATTAAGTGTGTGTGTGTGTGTGTGTGTGTGTGTGTGTGTGTGTGTGTGTGTGTGTGTGTGTGTGTGTGTGTGTGTGTGTGTGTGTGTGTGTGTGTGTGTGTGTGTGTGTGTGTGTGTGTGTGTGTATATATCTTTTTATATATATATCTTTTTTTCCATTAATTAATTTATTTATTTTAGATGTTTGAGGTGCTTTGTGATTATTTGTGCCATTAGCAGCACCAAACAAAAAATACACACAAAGATTATTTCCAAAATATTTGTAACATTCCATTGTGTGTCAGAAAAATCACCACAGAACCTGAATGCTTCAGGAAGAAAAAAAGTATCATTAATAACATTATACACGTTTTACATTTTATTTGTGACTACAGTATGTTGTGAAACACAAGACACATTTCCACTTGTGTGTGCCCCTCTCTCCTACATCAAGATCCTGCCACTTCCATATCTGGGACAAAGGAAGCCTTTTCCATCATTCACAACCCTGTTATTCCCAAGTGGTTGTAGGGCACCAGATGGGCTCTGACCTGGATCCGTGGTCTTCGATTGTGAAGGTTACCCATCCGTGTTTTTGCAGATGCCGAGCATTGAACCTCTAGTCAGCGGCCATTGCTCTGATCTCCACGAAACTAAGCCACCATGGCACTGTTTACATTCTATGAATAGAATCACATGTTTGATTAAGCTAGCCCGGTGTCAGAGAGAGGATGTGGAGGACAGCACCCACAAGGGTCGCAGTGAAGTAGAAGCTACTGTAATCTCTTGGTGTGAAAAACTCTCACTTCCTTTTTATATGACACATTTGATGTGCAACATGGTCTGAAAAAAAACACAGCACAATCCTGGAAACAGGATTCATAAGGAATGCAATGACTCAATGATTCTGGTTACTCCATTCTTTTATTACTTGTAAGGAGAAAAATGTTTGGGAAACGAAATGCAGTTCCATTCCCATCGAATCATTTCAATAATCAATCAATTAAAACAATTCTTGCTAACGGTGTGTTTACACACTTTTTTTAAATGACTTTTCACAGTCTTTTTAGAGCTGGAATAAATGCAGTCCAATAATTGACTCTAATTATAAATTAAACAACTGTACTAAACATATTCATATATATTGTTTATAAAATACTACTGAGGGAATCTCATAATGTGGTTCTTTAGCTACACATTGTTATATAAAATAATATGCAGTAACTAAAAAGAACTGGCTCATTTTATCAATCGTTTGGGAATCAGACTACTGGTTGCACACTAGATGTTTTTGATTCACTAAAAAGAACCAAATCATCAGAATCATTTGTTCTGTAATTGGTCTATACTATTAACTTTATTTTCATCAAAGAATCCTGAAATAAATGTATCATGGGTTCCAGAAAAATATTAAGCAACACAACTGTTTTCAACATTGATAATAAGAAGAAATGTATCTTGAGCAGCAAATCCGATCATTTCTGAACGATCATGTGACACTGAAAATTCAGCTTTGCCATCACAGGAACAAATTACATTTTAAATATATTACAATATAATTTTAAATTGTAATAATATTTTACAATATTACTGTATTTTTGATTTGCCTTTGTGAGTATAAAAAAAAAAACATACCGAACCCAAACATTTGAACCGTGTAGCCCATTCACATTATGTGTAGAGAAAACACATAATGTGAATGGCCATCTATGGCCTTGGTGACCAGACAGCCATTGTGTATCCTTAAAAAAAAACACACATCCACTGCAATTATCCAAGTCTGCCCTCTATTTCAAGCTTTTACATTAAAAATAAATAAAGTAGCACTTATGGTATGAGAGACTGACCACTTACTTTCAAGATCTAGGCAGCCTTGTGCTCACTCTCCCTGTGTGGCTACATGGTTAGGCTGAGCTGAAGACAATCGCACTGAAATCTCACTGCGGTGCTGCTAAAAAAAGGCTTAACACATACCCTTATTACACTGTCCCACGAGGGATGAAATAAACCGCCTGTTTAAGCAATACTTCAACCTGTTAAAGGCGTATTCACCCTTTGGGTCCTGTTCTAGCACCGCTGTGTACTTCAGAACGCTTATTTAATTAGCGACATGTCTCAGTTCCACATGAAGTCGTCGGTGGAATAATCCTGTAATTTGTAATTAACATCCATAACCTTTTGTTTTCATCAGATATTTGAGAAATGCTTACTGCATACTAACTCCTGCAGCTCAGTTCTGTTTCTCACGTCTTTTGTTAATGCTAATCACTGCAGAAAATCAGCATGTCACATATTAAGTAGACTGGTTTACTGTACAGAAGACACATTTTCGGTGCACGCACTCGCACAATGGCTCACCTGTTTGGCTCAAAATGTTAGCTGTGGGTGAACAGACTATTACTCAGTGTGGGCTCTCCAAAATGTGTGTCGTATTTATATATATATGGCAAGATTTAGCAGTTGAGGGTGGATAAGGGAATGGTGAATGTTCACAGCCTGCAGTGGTGAAGAGCTGTGGATTCTGTGCCAGGCACTTCAGTTGATACACACCTGCATGCTTTTATTCACTCCAGCACTCTTGTGGGATTGAGTTTTTCATAAATGTATCAGTGAGGGTCAAATACTTTTTGCACTGACATATGTTGAAGAGTTTGTGTGGTGATTATTGCACTATGCACTATGACTTTCAGGCGTTAACTCTATTTGCATTAATCCACAATACATTGTGTACATTTTCTTTTTCTACACTTTTAAACAAGTATTTACAGAGCCCGGGACATGACATGGACAAAAATCTATATATTATGGCCAAGAATTAAGAATTTGTTCTCTCGTTTTAGTAAATCGGGGGGCAAATTAAGAATTCTTTCTCATGACTTTTTAATTTGTTCCATAGTTTTAGTAAACCATGGCCACAAATTAAGAATTCATTCCCTTGACTTATTAAATTTGTTCCCTCAGTTTAATTTAACTAAAACAAATTAACACATTGGGAAAACATTATTACAATGGGGCCATGATTTAGTAAAATGAGGGAACAAATTATATTATTCGCACAATTTAATTAATACAAGGGAACAAATTAGTCAAATGTAAGTCGTGGGAAGACATTGTTAATTTGTGGCCATGATATACACATTTTTATTCCTGCATATCAAATGCAGGGCTCCTTAATAGCTAGATTTTTACTTTTTCTGAATAAGCCCAAAGTCTATTCTTTATAGCTCAGCTCCTGCCTTCGTTGCAAGTCTAGAAGATTTTTTTCTTGGAACACAAAATACTTATGTTCTATATTGGTTATTGATAATTTATAAGAGAATATAATTGTACTGGTCAATATTGGATGTGCATGCTAACACTCAACTAAAATAAATCTCTAAGATGAGTCATTTAATGAATGTTAACTATAATCTTTTACCAAATATCCAAATGAATATCCATTTTTCATACTGTTTAATTATAATGTTGTAATGTCTGAATTCAATTTACAATTTGAATATGTTTGATTTTTTTTTTATATATTAAATACATTCATTTTGTTCTGAGACGAAATTTCACCTTTTTTAATTGTCCACCAGGAGAACGTTATGAAGAAATATCATTAAGTCAAATCACTTATAATATTAGACATTATTTAGCTTGGATGCCAGCCCGAACCCCGCCCACAACATTTTTTGGTCGGGAAGTTTGGTCTGGACTCGATCCATTGAGGAGTAATTATAATCGGTTCAGAAATCGTGGGGCCAATCAAATTGCCAGGGCGGGCTTTATACGATGATGGACAGATGATCTGCAGTTACGTATTCATCACGTCATCAAAGAGCGCTTGGTTTGAACTGGTTTACAACAAAGATGACTGCAGCTGAACAATTGAGATTTTATAGATTCCGCTATTGCGTCTGTTGTAAAAGAAATCGACAGCGCATTAATTTAAAAAGACGAACAGAGAACTGCAATCAAGGCATTTGTTGATCGTAAAGATGTGTTTGCCGTCCTTCCTTGCCGTTTGCTTGCTCTGATTGGTTGTAGGTCTGTCCAATTGAGTGAAGACTTTTTTTTTTTCCTGATTCAGTTAAGACACGCCTCATAATCAAAGCCCTATGGAGCAGTATCAGACTCACATTCTGACTAGAATCTGAGTATGACGAAGTCAGGCTAGACATTATTGCTCAGCAAGCCTCAATATCTGAGATGTTCATGTCTGTAGTATTAACGATGCATTGAGTATGAGCAACATTGTTAGCCTAAGCATGGACCAAATATTCAACGCCATATGAGAACGAATTTCCACAAAGAACTTTATATACTGGTTCTTTAAAGAACCCAGAAATCAATGAATAATGCACTGATCTGAAGAGACTATAAAGTAAAATCGAAACTTTGAAACTCCAAAGGATCATAAAGCAACTCATGAAACAATATCCAGCACAAAATGTTCCTTTTGAGAATCTCACGGTGTAGAACTTGCCACTCTTGGCTTTCTTAAACACCCCTCCTGCTCACATCAGCCGCCAGTCGGCTTGACGGCAGGACAGTCGTAACAAATTCGGAGGTGATAAACTGTGAATGGCTTCCCTGGCACCTATCCTAACAGCAGAGCTCTGGGAATCCCCAAAGTCCAGTCACTCATTTTTAATCGATGTGTCTTCATCCGTTCGTGAGGTGTGGGACTGTAGTGCTCCAGTGGTGCTGTGTCCGGTCTAGACTTCCTCTTTGCCCGTGACTCCAGCTCTCTGGCTATTCAAGCGGCAGAAGAGCCGCTGGTGGGGAACCGGTAACCAGCTGCAGGTTGACAGGAGATAAATGGCTCCATTAGTGTGTCTGGGCTGCAGGGTGGAGTCTGACCCACTGGCCCACCCAGCACCACAGTAAGCCACTTACAAACATCAGACAACATATTTCCTAATTCTGGACGGACCTGCCAGGGAATGCCAGCACAGTGGGTTATCTTGTGTCCTGGCTGTAAGGGCCTATATTATACCATATGGATGGAAGGTCAGTGTTAAATCAGGTTTATGAAAGATTCCGGTGTCATTCTAGTTTTACTTCATGTCGAATTCTAATATTTTTGTCAAAGTTTGAGGAAATGTTTAATTTCAGCGTGAATTGGATTACACCGTATCATATGGAATACTGGATTGCCATCTTATCGACCACCTTGCTCTCTAGTTGTCAGACACGAAAAAATCCATGTCAGTCAACCACTAGATTGTGTATTGTAGGCCATTTTTAGAAAGAAATTCTGGAATGGATAAGTACTTAAACTGATGTAATGATACATGTGATACTAGCCTGAATTACTGACCCAGATGGAGTTGTTTAGACGTGTTTTCATTGTATGAACATATTTCTCATATGACCTACTCCAAGGACAATGACTTTTGTTTGTTTTGTCTATGTGTATAGACATATAGATAGATAGATAGATAGATAGATAGATAGATAGATAGATAGATAGATAGATAGATAGATAGATAGATAGATATGAATGTGGATAAAACTAAATGTTTATATTCATTTGTGTGTGCCCACCCTTGTAGCTTACTAGTCTCTCTAAAATGAACCACAGAGAACGTTTCAGTGACCCTTTATATGAGCTGTAAGTAATCATTGCTTCATTATCATTGTATGCATATAATTCAAGGAAGAACAGTCCTTAAAGACATTTTAAAAGTGAATTGCCCCTATTGTTTTGACAAGGTTAATTGTCATTGTTCCAGAAATGCCATACTTCTCAGGGACGCATGGGTGTTGGTTTTTCTTTTTCCTAACAGACACAGAATAAGTAGAGTCCCAGGAGGGCCTGAAACTGGAATGCAACTGCCATCTTTGAAACTAGCTTTGCTTAGAATTTGTATTTTATAGGATTATCTTGACATTATTTGAGAAATATGACATTTATATTACCTTTGGGTATTATTAGCAAATATATCAGCAGCTAGGTTTGCGTTTAGGCAAACATCTTAGGCACCTGATATACGTGTGCATCTGTGATTGAGCAGTAAGTGGCTTTGTTAAATCATTACCATATGAGTCATCTCTTATAGAGACTGTTTTCCGTCTTTTTTTATTCCAATTCAACATCAAAGGGGGGAATAATGCCATAATCAAGCTGAGAACAGATCAAATAAACCAGACTCGGCTCTGAGATCTTGTGCGTGAGTGTTTGTGCCTGTGTAGGGCTGTTTGTGAGCAAAAGCAGACTCTGATCAGCCTCCATATGGAGCACTTCATCATAATCTATAATCTTATATGATGTGGTGTATTTCTTTTAAAGGAGTAAACTGTTTGCCTCTCCACTTCTCCAATCTATCACTTCCTCTGCTTGTTACACTTAAACTTGACATTCACATGCTAAACCTCCTGATGCTTTCTGTATGTTTTAAAATATCTGCATTTCAAACATCAGATCTGTATAGACAGATCTGCTGACATCGTCACCTCATTGTGACCTTCCTTAAAGGTGCAGTAAACGATTTTTGGGAAACACTGTTGAAAGTGGATCAGACCTAGCATCTCAACAAACTTGTAGCCAATCAGCAGAAGGGGGTGTATTCACTCATGATGGGGGATGGGAGAGAGAGAGCAAGAGGGAGATTTGAAGAAAGACTGGAGAAAGAGAGATGGCTGAGAGACATTACAAAAGAGAAAAGGTCAGAGGAATATCACTGGGAAAAAGAAGGGTTATGATCAGGCAAGAGCTTTATGACACGCGTAATATTAGAAATGCTTTACATTGCTGGAGAGATTGAAGCAGGAAGGCCTGAAAATGAATGCAGAGCTTGCGTTGTTTCTGCTCCATACGTGAGTAATATTGGTTTTGAGTGTGTGCTGCTGGCGACTAACTGTGAACTCTTACTTGCAAATACTTGTGTACTGTATGTTCATTTTTGTTCTTCTTTGTCGTTCATCATCTTTGCACTATTTTGCGTTAAGATTTATTTACTTTGCTTCTGCTATGATCGAGACATCCACGCTTGCATTGCCTGTTCATGCATTTTGGGGGTGGAGCAATGAATGGAGGGTTGTGTTTGTTTGGGATGATTTTTGAAAGTGGTGTCACATATCAACAGAATTCAACAATGATTCTCAGAAATCACTTACTGCACATTCAAGCCCCTACTTAAAAACAAAAAAGAATTGCTGACTGTTTCTTCTCTAGCAGAACTGCCAGATTACCAGTGTTGGGAATAACGGCGTTTAAAAGAATGGCGTTAGGTAAGGACGTTAGTTTTTCAGTAACGGGGTAATCTAACTAATTACTTTTCCCGTCGTTACAACGGCGTTAACGTTACTGGACGTTAAATGTGGTGCGTTACCACGAGCGTCAGTTTGGTTTGAAATGTGCTGGGGACAGAGACACATTCGGAAGTGCATTTTCAGAAATGCTGGTACAAACTTGTCAAACTGTGCAGCCTCTCTTCTCAACCAGTAAATAAATCGATCGATCCGCAAATGTTATATGAGTTAAGTGGTCTAGTGGTAGATCATTTACCAAGCTTGTCAGAGGTTACGGGTTCGAATCCACACTTGTATAGTTGTTTTTTTCTCTCATCAAAACTAATTAAGTTCAGCAGGGACACGTTTGTGTGCATTTTATTTTGTGATTTCACCAGAACGAATAGTCTCCACAACGGTGATAGATTGAAGCGCCCGTCCGAGTGAAGACTGTGCGTGACCGCGCGAGCCACAAGAGAACAACTATCCATGCAACTGATAGCAGCGGGAACGAGCGCTCAGCTTGATTTCAAAATCAACACATTTTAGCGCTAGATCTCTTATTTAATAGCGAACTAAATGAATGCTCTGCTAACTGGAGATGTTTTATTTAGTTGTATTAACATCCATGCCTCAATGTTTCAAAAAGTGGTGGGTACAAAATGACTCATGACGAAATCTGGTGGGGACGTGTACCCACCGAAATCGACGCCTATGTGCGTTACTATTATAGACAGTAAAGGTTACTACGTAGGCTATTGATTGAATAAACTGTAATCTGAACGCACCCCGTGGCTCACACAGCTAGTGAGGAGGTGGGTTAATAACGAGGTAAGCGATTATGATTGGCTAAGGCAGAGTTATGTTTCCTGGTAGCCAATCAGATCCAGTGTTTTTACACACATGCCAGCACAAGCGCCAGACACACACACAACAGCTAAACAGAGATTCGGTGAAGCAGCAGAGATGGCGAGTCAGGAGCAATCCGATGAAAAGTTGGCATTTTCAAGGTGCAATATAAGCACTACTTCTGTTCTACTAATTTCAACTGACTTGTGAAAACTGCTAAAAAAAGTCTTTTTTTTAACAGGAATGCAAATAGTTACTTTCCCTGGTAACGAGTTACTTTTATTATAGAGTAATTCAGTTACTAACTCAGTTACTTTTTGGAACAAGTAGTGAGTAACTATAACTAATTACTTTTTTAAAGTAACGTTCCCAACACTGCAGATTACTAGGCACACTTTTGCTCTTTTCTAATCTAAGTCCTGTGTGTTTGGATAACTGTCAATGGAAACTAACAGTGGCAAACATTTTGAACTTGTATAGAAAAGTTAGGAGCAGTTCTGTTCACTCATTTTTTAGCCAGTCATTTACACTCAAAATGTGTGTGTAGTGAGGTAGAGAGAAAGAGTTTGTAACTATTTAAAAGCATACAAAAGTACTTTTGATTAGCACTCCTTTACAGGATCCAAATAGTCCCACATTGGTGGGCAAACTTTTTTTGGTTGTGAGTGGAGTGTTCCACTTTAGTCTGTCGTCATCTCTGAGATGATTTTGTATCGTCTTTTTTTTTCCTGTTTTATGAAGAATGGCAATCAACATTAAGGTGCCACCTATCATGTTGGCGTGTCAACTAGATAGCCACTGGATTATTTATGATATTATCACATCATCATAGGTAGTTTTAACATGATATCAATCTTTGATTTTTAAATATCATGGTTATTGTCAATACCGGAATAGTGTGACACCCTAGTGCTAACTTTCAATTATTCTTTTTCTCGCATACCACTCCTGCTATCCATCAAGGTGACTATCACACAAGGACACAAACTCTTATTACCATAATTTCTGCATATTTATATTTTCCAGTAATGACTTCATCCAGTTTCCCACTGGAACACTGCTGCTTTAATCACATGCTTTTCTAGGCTTGCCGTCGTAAGTGCCTGTCGAGTTAAAGGTTTAATACAAAATCTCAGGATGTCTGCTGACTTCAAGAGCTTTTGGCTCCTCACAGGAGCTGTCAGATATTTTTTAGTAGCAGTCAGGGGCTTCAGGTTCCCTGTCAGAAATGGCAGTTACTTGCTGCTCCAGTAGAGCCGTGTGTCTAGAAGATTCTGACACGCTCAATAGCCATTTAAGAGGATGAAGCTGAAGCCTAATGTGAGAATGATAGGATGGAGATGGACGGTGTCGTTGTTAGATCAGAAGGTGCAGGGAAATGTGATAGACTGAGGCAATGTGATCATAGCCTTTTACGCGTGCTCGGAGTCCTGCATTGATTTGTATGCAACATCAGAGATGGAAATCGTTAAAAGCCACCAAAGTGTCTGGCGCAATCAATATGAATTCACATGGCTGCACACAGGCCTAAAGAGGAGAGATGTGAATAAAAAGCTCAAATAATAATCATAATCATAATATATTAATGAATGAATGAAAAATGTAATTATTAAACACACTAAACATGAATAGTATTATAAATATACTTTTAATTTAATATTTTGTATCATTTATTTACTTGTTTATTATTTATTTTAATAATAATGATGATATATATTATTATTACAAACACCACTTAATTTTTTTGTTTTATTATTTATTTATTATATTTATTTTATAATAACAGAAATCCTACAGTGGACTTCTAGTTTAGACAACTTCATTGATTATAATGAGAGTGATTTACTTTTCTGCTCATGTCTGGTGTACACGTGGTGTCAGAAACACGCCTGACATAAGTATATTTTAGAATGATATGTGATTAAACAGAACGTTTTACGACCGACTTGTCGCTCAGACAACCCAACTACTAATCAGTTTTATAATTGTATAATTTTGCACATCCCTAGTACTTCAAAGGTAGTAATAAAATGTCATTATATACTATCATTTCTTTATAATTTCCCTTTTTGTGTGAATGTATATGTTAACCAAACAGGCAGTGTATCATCACACTGCATGAAGTACAGTTCATTAGCTGAAAAGACAAACACATTTTAACATGCAGGCTGGAGGCGCAGGTGCCCGTGCTCAGTGATGTGCTGTGCTGATTTGGGCCCATTCATATTCATCAATCCAGAAACATTGTAATCTGCTAAAGCCCCTCCATTAAAACAGCAGCGATGTGGCATGAATGTATGATTTAAAATAAATGTGCAGGAGTGGTTTTACTTCAGGGGGTTTAGCTTTCCTTTAAACTGTCTTAAGTGAAGTGATGCATCATATTGGGTCTTATTCAATGGGCAGAGATGTTGCTTGATGATATTGATTTGCTTTGCTGAAGTTTGTGTGTGTGTGTGCGTGCGTGTGTGTTGCTGTGCTGTTTACTGTTCCAACGCATATGCGTGCGAATAGAAGTGAATGGAATATCATGTATGCCTATTTAATCCTCGTCTGTCACAATGACAATGCACCTTGATCATGTTTCCATGTAAAACTATTAGCTTAAACATGCTGCCACTATTGAGCCAAATATAATGCTTTGTTGTTAACAAATCAATGTATGCTTGCTTTCATTAACCAAACTGCTTACAACTAGTGATTTTCCGCTCAAAAATCAATCTTTTACTCTTAGAAATAAAGGTTCCGTCATTTGCAGCGATGCCAGAAGAATGCCATTTTTTGGTTCCCCAAAGAACTAAAACAAAACTTTAAAAGAACCATTTTTGTCTTAGTGTGAAGACAATTTTAATAATCTATTGAATCTTTTTTACTATTAAGAATATTTTGGATTGGAACATTTCCATGGATGCTAAAAGTTCATCCTGGGACCACAGATGCCAATAAAGAACCTTTATTTTTAAGAATGTGATTTTTTTTTTCTCAGTTGTCATCAGCCTAGTTTAGTTTAGTGTCCAATTTCAAAATACTTTATTGTCATAATTTGTATAAATACAATATTACCCCTGCATCAGTACACAACAAAAACATTGAAAAAAAGACATATACATATATATATATATATATATATATACATATATATATATATATATATGTTTAGTTTTTTCAAAAAAATATATTTTATATTATTTTTATTATTTTTTATAGCTGCCAGTGTTAGAAATTTCCTGAATTAAACCACTGTTTAAACACAATTAAACACTGTCACTGATTTTATACCTTGTTTTTTGAGCAGAATTTCTCTTTGTGCTGCTTTTGCCACACTAAAGTTGCTTGCCACTAACCCGTAGCTATCCGCCGCACAGGTGACTGACCAGCTTCTGTGGGATTTGATGTCACCTTTAGATCGGTTCAATTGAAGATGGAAACACTGGAGTCCGAGCTGACGTGTCCAATCTGCCTGGAATTGTTTGAGGACCCGCTCCTGCTACCCTGCGCCCACAGCCTGTGCTTCAACTGCGCCCACCGCATCCTGGTCTCGCACTGCTCCAGCACCAAGCCTCTCGAGTCCATCTCCGCCTTCCAGTGCCCCACCTGCCGCTACGTCATCACGCTCAATCAGCGCGGCCTGGAGGGCCTAAAGCGCAATGTGACGCTGCAGAACATCATCGACCGCTTCCAGAAGGCCTCCGTCAGTGGGCCCAACTCTCCCAACGAGAGTCGCCGGCCTCGGCCCTACAGCGCCACGCTCGGCGGGAGCGCGAGGAGCAGCCCCGCCAGCAGCGCCATGTCCCTAGAGCGCGTCGGCTGCCAGTTCTGCGATCAGGAGCCCCCACGGGAGGCGGTCAAGACGTGCGTGACGTGCGAGGTGTCGTACTGCGACCGCTGCCTGCGGGCCACGCACCCCAATAAGAAGCCCTTCACCAGCCATCGTCTGGTGGAGCCAGTGGCGGACGCTCAGCTGCGTGGGCTGGCCTGCTTGGAGCATGAGAACGAGAAGGTGAACATGTACTGCGTGGTGGACGACCAGCTGATTTGCGCTCTCTGCAAGCTGGTGGGACGGCACCGCGAGCATCAGGTCACCTCGCTTAGTGATCGCTTCGACAAGCTTAAGGTGAGTCCTAAACTTGATTCTTAAAGCAAGACACCCAAGATGAATTGGGTAGAAAATTTAACTTATAGATATCAATATACTGATCAAAGGGAGCCCGGGAAGTCACCTGTAGGAGAAAAAAAAAAAAAGCCACAAATCATCGCCACAGTTTTTCAATTTCACCATACTCACAGATTCTTAAATTGCTCCCTCGGTTTAACAATCCCATCCCTAGAAATCTTTAGTCTACCGACACAAGAACAGTACAGGCTCACAGTTCTATTATCAAATCTTTTTGTATATTGTATATTGTTTTATTGTGTATAATTAAGTTGAATACATCAAACTGTCTTAACTGCATGCTTAAATTATATGCTATACTTTGAAGTAGAATTGACAAAGACTTAATAAGAATCATGTGTCTCAACTGTGGAAATGGATTGCGATAGCGAACGGATTATGAATTTGGGAGTGCGGATTGAAAAAATGTTTTTTCCTGAAATGCCTTGCCTTAAGCAGCTGTTTCTATAATGAAGTGCTACTAAGACTCATCTAAATGAGCAATAGAAAGAGTTCTTGTTGACTGATTTTAAGCGAAATAGTTCAAGGCGATCCCTTTTGTCAAATCTTTGTTGTCCTGCATCATGTACCATCATTTATGCTAAATTGTTTTGTGTTCTCTTTAGAAAGCTAATTTAATTTCATTAGCATCAAGCTAACGTATTCTATGAAATATTTGTCGGCCTTCATGGTGGAGTGCTTCATGCATAGGAGCAGCTAGAACTGCCCAGCTGTTCCTTTGAGCAGGACTCATTATCATATTAGATGAGTTTGCAGTCCCTAAAGCCATTCTCTGTTCGGCACTGAAACGCAATGCTGACCTACTACAAAGAGCCTGATTGCTGAATCAGGGCTAAAATACAGAAGCTCACACAGAGCCACTGGGCTCCCAAACTGTGAATACAGTCGCGCCCCGTCAGTATAATCATTCGCAGCTGCAGAAGGCCAGAATTACATCCGTGCCTTGTTTTTGTCAATGCCATCATAACTTAAGAGCAGTTCTTTATAGGTTTCCTCTAGATCAGCCTCCCATTACCTCTATTATCCATGCGAGGGTCGAGTTACAAGAGAAGATACAAGTTAAGGTCGCCTTTGCTATGTGCTTGCTGAGTTCTCATGGGGTGGATTTGTTAATATGAGCCCACATAGAGGCCTTTACACCATCAGAATCTCGCTCTCATGAATAGGCCGCCATTTACTTCTGCATCAGCATTATAATAGCAGGCATAGAGGGCACATGTGATCTCCCTGTGATCTCGTATCCCGATTGACCTCTTTGTTCACATCAGCTCACTCAAAGGGGCGGCAGTGGTTCAGTGGTTCATGTAGGTTGTCTACAAACCGGAAGGTTGGTGGTTCAATCCTCGGTTCCACCTGACCAAGTGTCGAGGTGTCCGTGAGCAAGACACCTAACCCCAGCTGCTCCCAACGAGCTGGATGGCGCCTTGTATGGCAGACACCGCCATCGGTGTATGAATGAGTGTGTGAATGGGTGAATGTGAGGCAATATGTAAAGTGCTTTGGTGGCCCAGTGGGTTATATAAATGCAGTCCATTTACCATTTACCATTACAAAGGAAATCCCGATCATTGACGCATGCTCGCCCAATCTGTTTTTTGAAGAAAATGAACGAGGCTCTGCTGAAACTGCCTCAATTGCGGTAGATGCACTTCATTGTGTGTTGCTGAAAGTTGATAGCTGAGAAAGTTGCTCTTCTTTTGTCCCAGGGTCTTCTTGCAGGGAAACAGAAAAGAGGCTGGCAGTATGCAAAGGTTAGCATCCAGATCGACATTTAATTTCCTCTAGGAATCCCGGCGGACTGAGAGGATTACCTCGGTTTGAATTACTCAATGGAATGTTGTCTCCATAATTACCTCTTGCGCTGTAGGTGTACACATTCCACACGATATCTGTAATGGTCTTGACGTTTTAAAAAAGTTGTGCTATGTGTAAAATAAGATGCCAGGTCTAAAATGCACTTTTTAATGCAAAACTTCTGGATTGGGTCTTGTATCTACATTGCAGAAGCTTATTCGAATGTTCCCCTGCTAAAGCTTTGAACCTGTCTAACTTTGAACTTCCAATTCACAACCTGAGAAAGAGAGAGAGAGATGGTAAAGACGCCGTCAGGGCTCAGGGCTTCAAACTTTTAATCTTTTTCCGGCTCAAGTAAAATGAGAAATCCTTGTTTGTACGTAAGCTTCACGGTGGATGATGATGATGATTCAAACAGTTCCATGCGTTTAAATGAGCTCTGCCATTTCCTATTCAACTTTCGCGTTGTGTTCGTGATTTAGTCGAATGAAACCTTTGTGCACATTCATGTGAGTTTTGATTCTGGCATCTAATGGCCTGGCAGCAGAATACAGCGTTTTTAGTTTTCAGGGGATCCGTGTGAATGGGGATCGTTTTGACCATGATGTCAAAAGGGGGAGTTGGCTTTTAGCTATTTCAATTCATTAAATAAATTTTTAATCATGCAGGCCTGAAAATGAAATAGTTTTTATATCATTAAAAAACATCATGGAGATTAGTTTTGCTTTGAGGGTTGTCACAATACCAAAATTTCAGTAGTCTGTACCAATACCATTAAAAAATGTAGCAGTTCTTGGTACCAATTTCGACACCAGAGCAAACATTTTTAAATTAAGTACTTGCCGATCACTGTCAGTCATCGCAGTTTCTGATTCAATCACACATTTTAAATTCAATGGTCAACCCAGAAACTTTGCATTGTCGTTGGCAGCATGAAAAAGTAAACTTATAAACAGAAAGCAAGAGAAGAGCCTCCCTTTATAATCATTAAGGCTGTCTTTCTCTAAACGCAAGCTCACTGAATTCTGCAATCTCACGAGAACACCCGTTTAAAAAAAAGCTGTCTTAGTTGTACAATGAATTTATTGTATACATTGTGTTTACCCTTTAATTAGTTATACTAAAAGGATTTGCGCTTTGTGCGTTGTGCCCTTGTGCGTTTTCAGCGGTTTTAAACAGATTTTGAGTAATTTACTGACTAGCACCTCTGATTGGCCATTTCGTTCACGAACTCAACAGATATGATTGTGATTGTCTACAATCCAGAACGCTTGTAAAAACACGCTGTAAATTGAAACCTTTGCAGAGAGCACTCAAACAAATGCGAGCGAGGTCGTTTGAAAGCAGCGTCTATCAGCGGGTTCCGAATATACCTGGGTACTCAAATGCCAACATTTTACATAGTAAAATGTTGGTAGTACATTGGACAACCCTAGTTGCTTCCAACTAAGCAGAATCTTTTATCCACATATGTGAAGTATAGGTCAGGAAAGACTAATTTTTCAGTGTTTATCCTCTCATGCATTGTTACAGGCAGCTAATTGATTGAAGAGCAGGTACTTCAGTCATGGCGTTCAACTTTGTGTGCAATACTGCAAGGAGCTAATGAGCTGCCATTCGTTTATAACCTCATCAACACCTCTTCACACAGTCTCCACTTCTAAACAGCAGCAGAAATGAGCTAAGACAAATATTATGTTTAGGCGTGCGCTGTCCGCTGCGCTCAGCATGTGCCTTCCATCCTTCTATTGATCTCCCCCATCTCCTACGTTTGAACGTGACTTACATGAGTAACATTGGACGGTGGGGCCTTTAAAGCATGACAGCAGTCTCACAAACACTCAGGGATTAGGTTTTACACAGCAAAACACAAAATATGAAAAAAAAAAAGTGGCGATTAAAGGCTTAATTTCTATTTCGGAAAAGTTGCAAGTCTCAGCAGTCAGCTTTGATTAAAGTTCCACCCGGTTTGGCGTTTGGGCCTCTTACTCTAAGCTCCTTAGGGACGCCGTCTATATTTTCAGAGATATATGAGACCAGCTCAGCAGACACCAGCTCGTCCAATTCTGCTGCATTCAGTGAGCCATCAGTAGGCCGCTAGGGTCATTTTTAAAAACAGACCGTTTTAAAAGCCAAAAGAGCAAGTCAGCTGAATAGGTTCTTGATATGACCTGGTCTTTCCTTCCACCTCAGCCTGATTTCCCTACTGCAGCCACATTGGCCTGGTTTTGCCTATCCTTTAGCCCAAGGTGTTTAGAAGAGATAATGCATTAGGCAATATAGCATGGCATGGCATGAATCTACGCATTATGGAAATACTCCTTATTGAGGGTAATGAAAGGTACAGATTTTCTGTGCACTTAATGCTGTGCTCTTACTTACACCCATATTCAGAGGACAGACTGTGACCCTCAATATTATAGTCAGTGTAGAAACCTATTTTGAAGCGGTAGCTTATGATATAAGCCAGTCATAATTTAAAGAAATTAAATGACCACCAAATTAAAAAAAAGAACAGTAATGAACAGCAGCATTTGTTTTAAATATTGTATTATTTTAATACTAATATTGAAGTTTGTTTTAAAAAATTATTCTGTACTATATTAGAAAAAGACTTTGTATTGCAAAAAAACTATATATATATATATATATATATATGTATATAAAGTCAATATAAAGTAACTTGTTACTGGAAAAGCTGTTCTGATTTAAAAGCAGCTAATCTACAGTCACGCTACTGAAAAGCACAGTTAAATCATTAGCATTTCTCCTTTTAGTTAGTTATACCCCAATTCTGGTAATAGTCTATTAAAATAAAATGTGTTTTAATGGTTTTAGCTTCTATTATTGCTTTTTGGAACATGTCTCTTTTCTTTTTCTCTCCCATCTGTATGGAAGCGTGCCATTTTTTTGCAGCTGCGTGAGAACAGAGTGAAGCAAGAGTGCTAGTTGTTTCTGTATGTAGGCGTTCCGAGACATTCTTTGGGGCTTTTTTACTCTCTCTTGTATAACATGCACATACCTGGCACATGATTGCGTGCAAAAAAAGACCACATATGTGTAATGCATGGTGCAAGCTGTGAAGAGATATACTAGTGACAGGTTATCAGAGGTGAATAGAGGCTTGTTATTAAACTGCTTTGAACCTTTCGCTCCCCATACACAATTAATGCAGAGAGGAACTGAAAAGCTTTTAAGAGCAGTGAAGTGGAGTCATCAGCCTTACAATATGATCCACCTTCTTCTCTCTCCTCTTTGGTCTCCAAGTTCAGGAGTTTCTTGAGTGTGGGGGGGATAATGTGGTATTTCTTTGCATTGTGCTATGGCGTGAAGTGCAAAGCACCACATATATCATCTTCCAGGTGCATACATGATGGACAATATCAGTAATGCTCGGAGAGTAGGATTAAAAGCTGTACTGGCTCTGGTTTTAAGAGATTATTCCACTCTTTGAAATGGGATTTATGTATTAGTAATTCATGTAGACTCTTTTGCACTCATGTTCTACCTTTTTCTTATTTGGCATGTCGTGGTTCTATGAAGTTATTTACGCAAGCTGTTTTGCTTTGGAATGCCATATTTAAAGTGTTAGTTCGCCCCAAAATGAACTGTGTTTCCAAACCTTTTTGACTTACATTCTTCATGTAACAAAAGGAGAAAGTTTGATGCCTCTGTTGGATAAGTATACTGTATTCCAAGTCTTCTGAAACTATAGATCTGAATGATTCAGTCACGAATCAGAATGATCTGGTTCTTGAGTTCAGTCAGTGTTGATCTGTTTCTCCATAGAGAACTTTAAGTATGCTGCATTTATGGTTTATGTTTTAATGCGTCACGTTATCATGAAGATGATGAGGCAAGGTGTATCTCTAGATCTTAAGCAGGAGAAACATTTATTAAATAAAACAAAAGAACAATTTCCAACAAATTGAACAAGAGAAACAAACAAAACAGTGTGCTAAGGCATACTCAACACTAGACCAAGAACTGAAAGAACTAAGGCCAATATATACACAAGATAATGAACTGAATAAAAAACAGGTGTGATTTAATCAAGGAACCAATTAGTCATCATGACAACCTATGAAAACATAATTAGTAACCATAACAACAAAGGAAATAGGAAATAATGAAGACAAAATAAAATTCCTTGAAAATTAAACTGAAATAAAAACTGAATGTGGTTTATTTTTTTATTTTTTTAAATTAACCAACCAAATGAATCGATTCACTTGATTATTCCCTCAAATAGCATAATAAAGCTAAAACTATAATAGCAATGTAGCATTTTTTTACATGTTGGAAAAAGTAACTTGTTAAAGTAAAAGCTATTCTGTTTTAAAAGCAGCCGAGCTACTGTCATGCTACTGAAAAACAGTTAAAGTTATACCATTTTTGATAAAAGCTGTGGAAATTGCGACCAGGTCATTCGTCAAAACTTTTCCTTTTGTGTCTCACAGAAGAAAGTCATACGAGTTAAGAATTTTCACTCAGCCTTTTTATTTATTTTTTTCTCTCCCTGATTCTCTACCGCAGACCTCACTGTGGTTTTCACACAGAATTGGTTTTGTTCAAGCTTTTATGTGGTGGCATTTATCTGCATTCCTCCATCTTTGTCAGTCAACAGTTTTCAGGATCTAGTGCGGTTCCTAATACATTCTTTACTGTGTTCTGCATGGGTTGTGGTCGATTGTGAACAAAAATGCTTTGTCTTTCCATCTTTGCCGGCCATGTTTTCAAAGATCAAAAATCGTTTAATTGCTCCGCATCCACTTCCATCCAAGCTATTCTGATCCCAGCAGTTTAAAACTGAGGTGACATGGGTCATCCATTATCTCTGCTAGCGATGCTTGGAGCTTTTCCGCCAAAAGAGTTGGAATGTCAGAAGACAGTCCAAGGTAGGAATTTCCTGCGGCCTCTCTCCATCAGGAAAGGCTGTGGTCATTCCAGCTCATCCTGCATGACTGAAGCATGTTGTCCAACAGCCAAGAACGCTGCCTGTCCTAGAGAGAACAAGATTGGAGAGTGTGAGACCACAAGCATGTCTGCATTGATTCTGAGACCTCTCTCCTTGTTTCTCGGCCTCTGAGGAATACCGAACCAGCTCTTCCTGCCCTGGGACACTCATTGACTATGACAAGACCCCCCTCTACCTATTCTTCCCCTTCGGCTTATCTCAACTTCTGCGTTGAAGAGACAGACAGCTTGGATCTTATCACAGACCAATGAAGGTCACTGTGAACATCAGACAAGATGCAACGAACTTAATGACCCCATTAAATCAGGGGTTTGCTGTTGTTGTTTTACAGAATGTTGGTCGTATGAATGGTATTGTCCCTTTTTTTTAAACCAAAAAAACAGGCTCAAAATTTTGAGTCAGTAGGATTATTTAATGTTTCTTATATAAGTCTTTAATGCTCACTATTTTACCAAAAAAAAAAAGTAATATATTCTAAAATGTAATTTATTCCTGTGATGGCAAAAGCTGAATTTTGACTTTAGACTAAATCAATCTGGGTCAAACTGGGAATTTCGAAATGCAATTTAATTCTCACTATTGATATTTAAACATTTAATATAAGCAGATGGAAGGGACTATTCGTTTTTTGATATGTGTTTAAATATCACATTCTCTATTCAACTGACCTGTATAAGCAAACTTAAATCAACTTTCTATCTTCATCAGCGAGGAAGTATTAAGTTCTTGAAGTATATAGTCCTTGGAGCATGCCCTGCTCTCAAGTCTTACTCATTTCATGTGTTTAAAAGAGTCTGGAAAATTAGATATATTGCGAGTCCCAGACTGAATTTTCATTCTAAGGTTTTCTGGGATTTTTCCTTGCCTATTCAGCCCACTTTAAAGAGCAGGCACATCATGCTTGCTTTATTCCAAAAGCCATCCTTAATGGACTGTTAAAAATGTCACCTATCAGCTGTCCATATTGCAAGTGTCAAAGAGCCCGGGGTCCAACAAATGCTGCCGCGCACAGGAGAATTCCAGCGGTGAGAGCTTATTTCCCATCATACAGTCTGTTTATCTTGACTCTAGCGTTAAGTCTTGTGCCATGCATGCTAATTATTCTAGAAGATTACAACCCGGGGAGGTAAAAATAGTATGTGCCATCTACGTAATTATACATTCTGCATCACAATGCGATCCAAAATTCTCTCCCTATCAGTACAGAAATGCAAGGTAAACTGACAATTTTAGCACATGTCAATTATAAATGGAATTTCTTATTTACCCCCCACCAGGCACCAACTAGTAGCAGTGGGTTTTCGTTAGAAAGCTTCCTTATTGGAGAAGATCCTTTGCTTGTAAATTTAGATCAAACGGTTGCTTCATTGTTGTGATAAATAATTATAAAAATTATTTTAATTTACTTACATTTCTTGTGTAAAAATTTGAAGAATTTCCTGCAACAGGGTGTGTATGCGCATGTTTGTATATATAATGTATATATATATATATATATATATATATATATATATATATATACACACAAAGATTAGTATGTTGATGTTGTTTTTTAAATGAAAATGTCATTGGATTGTAATCCCTATTCGGATGGGATTGGTTTTTTGGGACATATGTCTGTAAAGTAATTGTTTCTGTTGATGTAATATTGAACGTCAGTTCGCACAAGATAAGTGATGCATGTAGAAATCACTGAAATAAGTTTGTGCTCCGGATTATGCATTATACATTTGTGTACTGCATTTTGCGTTGTGCATATGTATTGCCGCCACACATTTAGCACAAAATCTTATGCATCAAGCAAAATGCAGTGAATCTTGCTCACATTACTGAACCTATAATCCTGCCATGCACATTCAAAGGGCTATTTCTCACTTTTTGCAGATCAATTATGTCCTTTTTTTTATTGTTCTTCCCCTCATCTCTCTGCTCCAGTCGCGATGCTTAGTTTGGGGCCGTTGCACAGTGGGTAGTGTACATCCTTGAGTGTCGTGACACATAAAAGCTGTTGTGTTCAGGGGAATGTGGGTTTGATTCCAATCTGTACCATGTCTCATACTCATATCCTGTAAAATTAGATGCCTTTTTTTTTTTTAAAGCAAAACATTTCTGCTTTATATGAGTAACAAATGTTATGCATCAATAATACTATTTAGACTTAAAAACAAAAAAGGAATATGTTTGCTCCTTTTCAAAATAAAAGATTGTTCATAGGCCAACATCCACTTGAGACACTTTGAGTGATTGATGTACAGCAGGAGTTAAATGGCATTCATGCTGGACATGGGCTGTGCAGAGTAGATTCACAGGCTTTTTACCAGTATGTCAATTTATTTATTTATTTATTACATTTTATAGTAGGTAAAAAATGCTGTGTTCTTGACCAGCATGCTAATTCACAATCTATAAGAATTCACTGAACAGCTACTGACCAGCCCAACCAGACTGGATTCAATGAATGGAGAAAGTCTGATAATTATTACATGATCCTACCTCTCCATACAAAACTAATCCGGTCTAAAAAAGGCTGTAATTTGTCAAAGCCGTGTCATAAACAAATACTCATGTAAGGTACCCTCTCAGGGTCCAGAATGTCTTGCATTAAAAAAATCGATACAGAGCACAACGAAATTGCTCAGAAGGTACAGTGAGGAAAATATAAGTATTTGAACACCCTGCTATTTTGCAAGTTCTCCCACTTAGAAATCATGGAGGGGTCTGAAATTGTCATCGTAGGTGCATGTCCACTGTGAGAGACATAATCTAAAAAAAATAAATAATCCAGAAATCACAATGTATGATTTTTTTAACTATTTATTTGTATGATACAGCTACAAATAAGTATTTGAACACCTGTCTGTTAGCTAGAATTCTGACCCTCAAAGACCTGTTAGTCTCCCTTTAAAATGTCCACCTCTACTCCATTTATTATCCTAAATTTGATGGACCTGTTTGAGGTCGTTAGCTGCATAAAGACACCTGTCCACCCCATACAATCAGTAAGAATCCAACTACTAACATGGCCAAGACCAAAGAGCTGTCCAAAGACACTAGAGACAAAATTGTACACCTCCACAAGGCTGGAAAGGGCTACGGGGAAATTGCCAAGCAGCTTGTTGAAAAAGGTCCACTGTTGGAGCAATCATTAGAAAATGGAAGAAGCTAAACATGACTGTCAATCTCCCTCGGGCTGGGGCTCCATGCAAGATCTCACCTGGTGGGGTCTCAATGATCCTAAGAAAGGTGAGAAATCAGCCCAGAACTACATGGGAGGAGCTGGTCAATGACCTGAAAAGAGCTGGGACCACCGTTTCCAAGGTTACTGTTTGTAATACACTAAGACGTCATGCTTTGAAATCATGCATGGCACGGAAGGTTCCCCTGCTTAAACCAGCACATATCAAGTCCCATCTTAAGTTTGCCAATGACCATTTGGATGATCCAGAGGAGTCATGGGAGAAAGTCATGTGGTCAGATGAGACCAAAATAGAACTTTTTTGTCATAATTCCACTAACCCTGTTTGGAGGAAGATAAATGATGAGTACCATCCCAAGAACACCATCCCTACTGTGAAGCATGGGGGTGGTAGCATCATGTTTTGGGGGTGTTTTTCTGCACATGGGACAGGACGACTGCACTGTATTAAGGAGAGGATGACCAGGCCCATGTATTGCGAGATTTTGCCTTCCCTCAGTTAGAGCATTGAAGATGGGTCGAGGCTGGGTCTTCCAACATGACAATGACCCGAAGCACACAGACAGGATAACCAAGGAGTGGCTCTGTAAGAAGCATATCAAGGTTCTGGCGTGGCCTAGACCTAAACCCAATAGAGAATCTTTGGAGGGAGCTCAAACTCCGTGGTTCTCAGCGACAGCCCAGAAACCTGACTGATCTAGAGATCTGTGTGGAGGAGTGGGCCAAAATCCCTCCTGCAGTGTGTGCAAACCTGGTGAAAAACTACAGGAAACGTTTGACCTCTGTAATTGCAAACAAAGGCTACTGTACCAAATATTAACATTGATTTTCTCAGGTGTTCAAATACTTATTTGCAGCTGTATCATACAAATAAATAGTTATAAAATCATACATTGTGATTTCTGGATTTTTTTTTTTAGATTATGTCTCTCACAGTGGACATGCACCTACGATGACAATTTCAGACCCCTCCATGATTTCTAAGTGGGAGAACTTGCAAAATAGCAGGGTGTTCAAATACTTATTTTCCTCACTGTACATTAACTGCCATACACCTTTGCTACACACTAAATAAACTTAAGTTGCTCATCACATTCCCAGATTCATCCGATTGGTCTATTGATTTAAAACTGACATTGATGCACTGCTACGTGTTAAAAGATTTTTGACTTGACACATCCTCTTAAAAAAGATACGTTTCGTACAAGATTCTGAAAAATATGATGAGGCAGTGTCCACAATGATCAAAGATGACAGTGTTTCCCAACCTGTTTTGTTTTTTTTGTCTTAAAGGGACAGTTCCTTATTTACTCGCGTCATTATTTACTTATGCTCATGTAACCTGGATGATTTTATTCTGTGTAACACAAAAGGAGTATTGCACAAATTACACAAAATTACACAAAAAAAATTGTTGGTTTAACTTAAAATTTTAACGCAGATACATTACTATTATGAGTTAATTCAAATTTTAATTAATACAATGAAGCAGATTGAGTTTCAGAAACTCAAAATATGAACCAGCTTAATTATCTAAGTTGATTTGACAAAAGAAAAATAGTTATGATCAAGTTGTGTCGTGTCGCATCACGCACAACATAACTGATTATAATGAGATCTATTGTCTTTGGTCGCATCACATCGTGCCGCTCGCGTCCGGTGTAGACACGGTGTAAGTGTAATGAATCTACTGGTCAGGAGAAAGATTTTGATACCAAAACATTGTGTATGTATAAATACTTGCTAGTTTGTTTTAAGTAGCCTCCTTCCTCCTGCAACAGAGTATCCCTGATAGCATTAGCCATCAAAAGAAGAAGTTCCATTTTCATGTTAAATTAATATTTATGTTTTGTACCATTAGTTGTTAAATGTGCAGTGCCATACATTTAGTTGATTGAACAGCTCATTATTCATTATGAGCCCTCGGAATGTTTTTAACCAAAATGTTGATTAACATTTCATCCAAATGTTTGAGAAGCCATTTTCTTTATTGACGCAATGCAGGTCACAGCATGTTCGTACTAAACTTATCAAGAGTCCAATGAGCTGCCAGTACAGGTTCAGACACTGACTGGAATTACAGTCCAATAGAAAGACAAATGTATTGATTAATTGATTAATTTACTAATTTTGTCTTCTTTGTTTCAGCAAATCATTTGGCGCAGGACATTTCCAAGCAAGTTGTGTAATTGAAATAAAGCTGAAATAAAATAAAATATATTTATTAAATATGAAACTTAAACTTAAAGAAATCAAATGAAAATTAGAAATGTTGATTTTGCAACCAACAGAAATAAAATAAGTTGAATTTGAAGTACTAGGACTGAAAAATAATACTAGAACCTGAAAACTGAAAATATAAAATTCTAAGCAAATTCAAAATATCAACAAATACTATAATAGTATATAAATACTACTAAAATAACACTGCTTTCGAGACTTGTTTAAATTGTGCATGATATCCATAATAAACAAAATGTTAAGCCTTGATATACGTTTTGAAAGCGCATCAGATGCATGGTTCGTATATTAGAAAGTCAGCCTAAATTGTTTAAAAAATGACATACTGCAGTTTTGAGCTGCAGTTTATTAGTGACTCATTTGGCTCAAGCATTTCTCCTTGGTATTTATTACAGACAAATATCTAATGGTTTAGATGTGCTGCAGAGGCTATTACGACTCTGCATCTGTTGTTATTATAGCTCGCTTGCGTTTTAAAAACCCAGATCACACAGTTGTGACAGAATATCTCATAAAGTGCTGTGTGGTTCAGAGACTATCATCCAGAGTGTTTCAAAGGCCATCAAAGGGATTTTTCACTCTCATGTAGCCAATTAGACACTGAGAACTGTAGTTTGGAGCGTGATACAGTAGTTTCAGTGTCTGTTGCTGCTGTGAGACTACAGTCGTCCCTGTTGTGCATCTCAAATGCCCATCTCAGTCTCCTACGGTTTGAGAACTAGGCCGTGTCTTTGCTGTGAACCCTTAAAGAAAGCAGCACTTGTCATTCTTGGCATCAACACTCCTTTTTATCCGCCTTTGAAAACATGTTTACACTTCAGAGAAGTTTTGCCTGTGTGAAGTCGCTCGGTACTCTACAGCCCATAACAGCAATGACCGCCTGTATTTAAAGTCACCTTCCAGTCCAGCTCAAGATTATAGTGTTGCCCGAGTTTGAAGCTTTAGTGTGTTAGAGACGGCTGCTTTTGAAATCTTTTTCTCATGATTACTGTGATGAATCAAGAGATGTCAGTGTAATTTTATGTGTGGTGCTCTATTTGTCTGCAATTGTGCCTTTTGAAATTGTGTTTGTTTGTTTTCTGCTTGAGGGAGGCAGTAGCACAGACTGCCAGAAGCAGATGTAGATATAGATGTAGATCGTGCGCAGATCTGTCTTGATTTACTGTTGTCATTTTAGAATGTTGTATTAAACGTAGATTTGCAAGTTGTGTAATGCTTGGAAAGATGATGTGCGATAAAAAAAAAACAGTCATAATTTGGTATATGACATATTGACATCACTGGAAGGTTTTGAATCTCAATACAAAACAATACCGAAATAGGGGGGGAATGTAAATAATACATTTAAATATTGTATTTTTTTTTTTTTGTATGGGTTAATTTCAACTGAGAAATGTGTAAAACTAAATATTATGTTTATTTTTACTATATTTATATTATTTATTTGTATTTTATTTTAGTAAATATTATTTTAATAATATTGTTTTAACATTTTATTTTAAGCATTGTAATCACTAAATATTTGCTTGTTTATATGTAGCTTACTTGAATTTGTTTTAGATTAGGTGCACATTTATGAAGTTAAAAAGTTTTTTAAAAACTTTTAGAGAGATGAAAAAAAAAAATACCACACCCAAAATTTTCGAATTTTGTCCAAAATATTTGAGTGGAGTCTTTTTATGCAAAGTAATAGTAGAATTGTATGAGAAGAAATATAAGGCATTCCAATACAGTTGTATCCACTGTAAAATTGACACTGGTCAGTTTTCTAGACTTTGACCCAATCTTGTTCTGGCCGTTGGCAGCCTTACTCTTCTCAGCGATGAAGAGTAGAGAGAGAGATGGACAACGTGGAAGATGAGGACAGAAGGTCTCTTGATGCAGGGCGACAGCGTGACTCACCCTTCATCCACAATTGAAGGTTTTAAATGGCAAGTCCCTGCACATGCCGGCCCATGTGCTCTGCCTGAAGAGAGGGAATTCTTGTTTTCTCTTGCTTTGTATTTGAGTCACATCCGGGTATTGCTAATCTATGGATTTATGGGTTTTCAATTGAGAAGGACGTTTGTTTTGAGACTTTCTGCTCAACATGTCCTACTCTGTAGAACTTACAAACATGAAGGCCTCCAAGGGAGAGGAATTATGGGAAGTGTCAGAAAGAAAGATTAATTAATATAATAATTCATGTTCAAAGGGGTAATATATGACAATTTCAAACTTGCCTGCACTGATCAAGTTCTAAACTTCTCACAGCCATCATTCAGAGGTGCCAGACAAATTTCAATGTTGTTGTTTTTAAAAATGGTGCAAAACTATAGCAAGCCTCATTTAAATAGAAAGGATGCATGTTTTGTTTTGGAAAGATTGTAAATATTCAAGGCACAGCACTATTTCAGCTCATTTAGCACATTTAAACTGATTTGCAGGTGGTTAGCTAATGCTTTGCAGTTTCAAGAGATGGAAAGAGTATGACATATATGCCAGAGAACATCACTCTCTCTGAGTTGAGGAGCACTCAAACCTTTTACCTCGGACCTAAAAGACATAATAGCAGCACGTTTTATCTAACATTAGCTGAATTTCGCCCGAGCAATGTTTTTTGAGAAAGGAGAAATAGACCTGCATTAATTTGAGTTTCAATGAGAACTTAAATGAGAACAATTTATTTAGTTTTCATTTGAAGCCCCGTCAAATGATTTACGGCATTCACAATATCTCCAGGGTGTACATTGTAAGCGGCAATTGTAGATTTGTTGTTGTTCCCCGAGTGCAGCTGGAATAATTTCATGTTGTCGAATGCATAACAGTGCTCTCTTTCTCTCCACCTCTGCTATGTACCCACCTTCTTTCACCTTGAATTCATAACACCACTTTTCACAGCCTAATGAGAGTCTGGAGGCAGTGTACGGCATTCCTGGGTAGTGATATAAGCCGTGCACCTGTGCACACTTGTATACGCTTTACCAAACTATAGCCAAATGTTTTGTGCTTCAGAACCCAAGTGATTTTTCAAACTGAAGAACGAGACAAACCTGAACCCCAAGGCCAATCGGACTGCTCGATTCGTCACCAACTAGCACGGCGTTCCAAAGAAAGTGAATCACCATGTCATTCAAATCCCGGGAAAATCTACAGCAGTTAATTGTTACATAAATGAAATGTAAAGCCTTTTAGCAGACATGTCACGTGAGTCAGTGTTCATGCTTGTCCAAATTGATAACACTTAACTCATTGGCAGATGAACCAAGGCTTGTTTCTGCAAATTAATTTTTCTGAATAAACCGTTTGTTACGCTGCCTGTCAAAGACGGATGTCAAGCTGAAAGTTGTCTTCAGCTTATGATTACATGGAGCGTGCGGGGTTGAGTTCGGATACGGTTCAAAGTCAAATGGAGGAGACGGTATCTTTCCAAAAGAGCAAAAGAGTCTCAGAAGTTTTGTGGCTATAAATAAATCACAAGCTTTATTTTGCATCTGAGACCTCTGGATCCTCTCGAGGACTTAGGCTTTTTGTGTAACAGCCTCTGCCGTGCATTGTTATCATGTAGTTTCATCAGCTTTGCATGTCTTTTTTATGCTGTGACCTCTACTGCAATGACCCAGAGTTCTCTCCTGCTCCACAATGGCCATTAGCTGTGACCCCAATGTTCCTCTTTCAAGCAGACGCCAATATCAGCCTCCCAGGCATTCAGTAAGAGGAGATAATGGGCTTGTCAGCCTCTCTTTCTGCCAGTTTTAAGTATAAAAACGCACTTCACCCAAAAAAGCATCCACCTCTACGTCTCCCATGTTTTACTCCCTTCTCTCCCAGGTGTTTATTTGATAAGTGAGTGGTCTGTAACATTATCTTATCAGAAAGAAAAAGCCGGAATATTCTACAACTTGTGAATCTGAACAGATTTTAAAAACTATCACACACTTGCCGACTTTGTGAATGGTTAGAGAGGAAAACTGGGTATCATAGAACTGAGGATCTCACACAATGAATACAAGAAGATGCATGAAAAGTGAAATAGGCTCAAAATAACAAATATGTTTGATATCCTCCATATCATGTTTGATATGTTTGATGGATTCCCAGTCTGAAGCTAAAAAAGCTAAAAAGTCTAAGCCCAACATACAAAATGCGATTTTCTGTGATAATCGTCAACTCTGACTGTCCAAAATTTGCAGGCTGGCTCTGACTTTCAGCAACTCTCGCCTACTCTTCCAGACTGCAAATTAGGGCAAAAATCTGGGGGAAAGTTGTGTAATGTATTCCAGCCTTAAAGTACATAACCTTTTGGATTTGAACACTGCCATTGTATTAGGTGTGGACAAGAAAACCTGGCAGTCCAAAACACTAACTCAGCCACTTAAAGGCACTGTTTAAGAAGCGCTTTCTTTGATCGGATCACAAGTGGACGACGCTACATGTAAATACAGGTGTAATTACGATGTTCTCTTACCATTCCTGATTTAAAACACCAGGTGTAAACAGGAATGCGTCACCGTCGTCTACTGGTGATCCGATCGACCAACGCGCACATAATGTACAAGAAGTGCACAAATGAGCAAGTTTCGCGGTTCGCTCCGACCACATGAAATCAAAAGACACACAAGGCGGTGTTTACCTGTGTGAACTGTGCATGCGTAAGCTTCAGTGAATGATGCGGGGTGTTTGCGCCGTTCAAATGAGTCCACTTTGAGGAAAACGTGTTAACTGATTTTGTTCGATAATATTTTTTGTTCACTGAAACTAATTGTTCTAAAGCAGTTCGTTTTCTTGTAATGTTCATGTTTTTTCTTAGCCTGTTTTTGTGTTTAGCCTAGTGTAGGCTATTGTGCTGCATACGTGTCCATGAAAGTTTTTACAATGTATTCAAATGTATATAGGTAGTGTTTTTGTTATTGTATGTTATAAGTTATTGTATCATAAGATTTGTTTTTATCGTACAAAGAAAATAAGAATATATATATCAATTAGGCTTGAAAATACATTTTCACATTCATTTGAGTTTAAATTTTGTGTCCTGATCTTTATTATTAGCTACCTATCGTAGCATTGTAGATCCATTTATTTTTAGATTTTGTATTGATTATTGAACTTATTTACAAACAGGGCTGTACTAAACGGTTTGAAGATTTGACGTTTCCTAACTTTTTTGCATGTCTTTTCACGTGGTGAGTGCAGAAAAAATATATATTTTGACGCAAAACTTCCTCACATAGAGAGGCAGAACCTGACGGGGCAATCTTTCTTTTGTACTTGTTTTAAGGGCGATGACGTCATAACATGACGACAGGAATTAAAAGCTTCATTGGAAAACTTAGAGAAGGTTCAAATGTAGGTATGACATGACGAAAATGACGTTCAGTACGGCCATATGAACGTCAAAGAATGAACGGTCAGAATGACCGCTATGGTCGTTCTAGTACTTATGGAATTCCGGTAGTTCTAGTGTTAATACCAAGTGTAAATAGGGCCAAAGTGTCATGAAAGCCCTTGTTTTAGTACTGTTTGTTCACACCTCGGGTTTGAAAAAGATTCAAGAAATTGGCGTGTAAAGCTGTGGAAAAGTACAAGGGTAGGAATAGGGGAGACAACAGTGCAGTGATTGGATAAAAAGAGTTAATTCTCTTTATATTATTTTCTCGAGTAATGCGGAGAAAAGCTTAGAAAACAATGGTGTAGACACACTCTCCAGCCACTGCAGCCAATCACAACTCCGAATTAACTTTTCATGATCTTGGTTCAACTTTGCTTTTTAAACCGGAAGAATGAAATTGCTCAGAAAACGAAAAAATAACCACTTTATGGAGTCAATATAATTCCACAGTATGTTTGCAAAAGAATACAGTATCACAAATAGTTGTTTTCTTTTGCAATACTTTATTCTTTTGCAATATGTGGCATTATATTGACTCCATATCACTTTCCAGTTAATAACACACATAACGAGTGCTATTGTTGTTTTCATTGATGTGCAACCTGTACATATCTGTTAACATCTAAAAAAAAATGTTTTTTGAAAGTACACTTTCACACTCTCAATTGTTTGTTTAATTTATCTAATGATATTGTCCAGCAGTGAAATGTATTTATTTTTTTAACTAGCCTCATTTCTGAGACTAATTTCATAGCTAGCAGTTTATGTATCCTTAAAAAACACAATAGAATAATATTTTCATACTTTTAAAAACATTCAGTTCACAAGTAAACATTTACATTGATGTTTCTTTGTTTTCTTAATAATCGTAATATTTTGCCTCATGATCTTCACTGACACTTGTGTTCTTGGGGGGAGACCTTATGTGGAGGAAAAAATGTCCGGTGAAGTCGAAATTACATCATAACTGTATTTTTTAATGGTCTATTTTATAAAAGAAAAGTTCCAATATTTCCCACCTAAAAGGAACTACATACAATAAACACTGCACTCATCACGCTATTATGCAGGGCTTTTGAGACAGTTTGACATATTTAACGTTAAATATTATATAATCTTCAATCCCACACAGCCGTGATTTTGTTTGCGTCAATTAAAATATGATTAACTAACCTCACTAATGTCTGTTGGTAGAAGCTGAAGTGTCCCTGTCCCCTCAAACTCTGACAAGCAGAGGCGCCGCTGCGTCGTTCAAAGAAGCTCTGCTTTTTGATTAAAATTAATTATTGTCTAACTGAGCAATTCCTTTCCTTTTAATGTCCTCGGTGGGTGTAATTAACTGAAACGCGTTCCTCTTAAGTTGTTTTGCATGAAGCACATTTTCCCTCAAGGGATCCGTCTTCCCCATGAGAGCAAGTAATTCCTCTGACACTCGTCCCTTTAACCTTCAAGCCGGTTAGTGTGTGGGGGGAAACTGTGGTCTTCAGGCTTGCGGATCTGTTCCCGGAGGAGTACGTACGTAGATGTACACCTGCCCTTGTCTTATTAGAAAAAGTGAAGTCAGGGAAGAGATGTTCTCATGATATAAACACCTGAGCTCTCTGAACTCCACTGAACATTTTCATTTGGATTCAAAGCAAAGGCATGCTAGACGGTTTGACGAGGTCAAAGCTTTAAACTCGGCATCACGGGATTGATTTTCTTTTTTTTTTGTTGGAGAGAACCGGAGTGTATTCGACTGCGTTAAAAGCTTAATGGCACTCCCCAGACAGGCCTCAAACAAGGGTAATGTAGACAGAATTAAATGGCTGTCTAATTAATTAGAAGAGCGAAGGCTGGGAAGAAACAGCAGTGGCTTCTCATTAGAGCGAGTTTGCGAGTCTCTAGAGAGCACTGGTTCCGAATATTATCCGGTGCGAGCGACATTTCCCAGCAGGCTCTGGTTGCTGACACATGCACGCACTCAACCGCCCGTTGTTAGCGTCGTAGCTTTGTTTCCGCATTTTGTTCCCTCTACAACAAAAAACACAAGAGGAGAGGATCACGGAATAATTAAACACACCCACTTTGAAGTTTGTTTTCTCGCCTCAGGATGTAATTCTGTTTCAGGATTTGTTGTTGTTGTCGCTCTGACACAGAACTTAATGGACGCGGCACACGCCTGTTATAGCATGCAACGCCTACAGTGCGAGCATCAAACGGCAACTCCGCAAATATCTTGTACATCTCCACTTCCCCCTGTATCTGGGATCATCTCTTATCTGAAAACAAGGTCTAGTCAAATTGGGAATCATTTGGACTAGAGCTTTCCGACGGAGTTTGATTCATGTGGTTGATGTGCGAGCTGTTTTCCGAACAAGTTGTTGTTTGATTCTTTTAGTGAATCAGGTGCTATTAAAATACATTACAGTATCAGCAGACATAAGTCAATGTTAGTAAAATCCCCCCAAAATGCAGCCTAGATAGTAAGTCCTTTCCTTGGTATCATGCACTCTTACTCACTCGTTGCTTTATTCCTGCCAGTCATTCCACAGTGTGTGTTGTGTACTGCAGCACTGCACTTGTTCATGTGAGATTCTGTCTCTGGTCTGTGTTCCTCTTGCATGGCTCTGTGTGTGTTTGAATCTAGTGTCTGCTTTAATGAGTGTTCTTCAGACTCGTGCAACCCCAACCGCACTACGCCTGTGCTGTCCTGAAGCCACTGCAGTGCCACTGCTCTCTCTCTCTCTCTCTCTCTCTCTCTCTCTCTCTCTCTCTCTCTCTCTCTCTCTCTCTCTCTCTCTCTCTCTCTCTCTCTCTCTCTCTCTCTCTCTCTCCCTCTCTCTCTCTCTCTCTCTCTCTCTCTCCCTCTCTCTCTCTCTCTTTCTTTCTCTCTCTCTCTCCTTTCCTTCTTTCCTTCTTTCTTTCTTTCTTTCTTTCTTTTTATTCTTTCTTTCCTTCCTTCTTTCCTTTCTTATAAATGCATTCCCTTTAATTCTGTCTTGTTTTCTTTTCTTTTATTTTCCATTTTCTTTCCTTTCCTTTCCTACCTTTCCCTTCTTTTCTGTTTTTTTTTTTCTTTTTCTTTCTTTCCCTGTTTTTATTTTTTTTATTTTGGTGTTTTAATTATTTTTGTACTTTCTTTTCCTTCCTTCCTTCTTTCCTTCCTTCCTTCCTTCCTTCCTTCCTTCCTTCCTTACTTCATTCCTCTCTCTTTCTTTCTTGCTTCATTTACTTCAAACCTTCCTTCTTTCTTTCTTCTACTCTTGCTTACCTCCTTCTGTCCTTCCTTTAATTTCCTTCTGTCATTAGGTAATTTCCTCCTTGTTTTTCTTCCTTTCTTTCTTACATTCCAACCTTCCTTCCTTGTTTCTTTCTTTTTCTTTCTTTCTTTAATTATTTTTATTTCTCTTTCTTTATTCCTTCCTTAATTTCCTAGTCTTTTATTCATTCCTTTCTCTTTTTAACCTTCCTTGTTTTTTTCTTTTATTATTTCACTTATTATTCCTTCCTTTTTTTAATTTTTTTAACCTTCCTTGTTTCTTTCTTTTATTCATTCCTTCTTTTGTTCCCTTCTTTCTTTCTGTCTTTCTTTATTTACCTTCCTTCTATTGTTTCTTCCTTTCTTTGTTAATTTATTCCTTGTTTTTAGTCCTTCATTCCTTTTCTTTCTTTATTTATTTCTTCAGTCCTTCCTACTTTGTTCCTTTCTTTTATTATTTTCATACTTCCTTCATTCCTTCCTTTCATTTCCTTCTATAATTTTTTTTGTTCTTTCTTCCTTTGTTAATTTCCTCCTTGTTTTTTATTTGATCAAGTTCTTTCTTTCTTCAATCCTTCCTTCTTTTATTTATTTTATTCTTTCCTTCTTTGCTATCCTCTTGCTATCACTCACTTTCTCTCTCTCCCTCTCTCTATTGCTCCATTTGGGCTCCAAGCTCATACACCCCCGGCAGCTTGTCTTCTGTCTCCTGGGACGTGATACTTGGTTTTGATGTATAAATCATCCTCGACTCCTCAGTCTTTAATTAATGACCCCCATCTGTCCTTGCCGGTTGAGTTTGAATTTTAAAATGCTGACACACCAAGCAAACAAGCACCTCTGCGACTGCATGATGCAACAAGCCCCTGAGTAAAGCAAGCTATCAGTGCACATGGAATAGGCACTCTGACATAGACACACTAACCTGCTCCGAGGTGCTTCCAGCCCATTTACCCAGCAGAGCAAGAGAGATAAAGCACGAGAGAGGATGAAAACCAGTCGTCGGACAGAGCAGGGGCAATAATACTTTCGTCCATAAGTGGGCCACACCAGTAAGGCTCTGTGTGTATGTGTGTGTGTTCATAGGCTTTTCAAGTGAGCCCTGCCAGAGTTTCTGAAGCTGTTATGGAGGCATCAAAGACAAGCGCCGCGGTGAGTCTCCGGCTGCCTTTTACAATCTATGTACTGGATGTGTGCAAGACAGCATTTCAGACCATAGATGGGGGGTGCGGGACGTGCAGGTGGACAGGGTCAGGCTGCATCACATATGCATGAATAGCCAAACAACACAAAACAAGAGAACATAAGGGCTCTGTTCTCGCTTTTGTATGCCAATGTTGCTGATGTTGTTGTTCCCATCGCTCCTGCCTTTCAATCCGTTTGGGCTTCTTTTTGTTTCCTCTCATGTCATTAATATCAGCTGTTCATCTCAGCGCTGTGTTCATGTCTTTCTCTCCATTTATCCCACTGTGGGGGTCATCACTTCGTACAGCTGCTCGTGTAGCATGGCGGGATGGTTCTCTTCGAGTTGTCGCTCTTTATCTTTATCTTTCCAACTTGTGTTTGAGTGAAGCATGTACAACTCTTTTAAATTATTACATAGTTCTCCACCTCTCGCCATTGTGATGTCACACAATTCAGAACCAATGAATTTCAACACCCTCATAAATCATTCATATGTAGTGTAAAATCCCATTCCTGTGCAATATTTGACATGCCAGTACCTCACCATCCCTTTTTCATGAGCTAAAGAAACGATCTCACAGTGACCCAAACACACAAGTTCTGACCTCAAACCTCTTATTAAACTTTAATTGCTACAAACCTGTTTCTACAAAGTACATATCAGAGCTCATGAATTAGGACACACTACATCCCAACCCCCCCAGTGTAAAGTCTCAGCCCAGTGCGCACAGTTTCTCATTAGTGACTATTAGTGGTTGTGGTGTGGAACTAATTTGCTGCTAGTTGCTTGTTTTGAATCTAATCCGTCTTTGTGGGATCTCTGTGGACTCTGTATGTATGATTGATCTATGCGCACCTACACTAACATTGTCATCCTTTGAGAGCAGAAATATTATCTGATACAGTTTTCAATTCCAAATGTAAAAGCCTGTTTTCTAGCACTGCATTTTGAAAGTGTGCATTCAATGTTATAGTAAGATAGTTCATGAAGATTCTGTCATTTTTTTATAATCCCTTTAATGGCATACAATTAGTATATTACAATTAGGTTGTATACAATACCATTCAAAAGTGTGGGGTCTGTAAGCCTTTGTTAGTGTTTTAATGTTTTTGAGTCACTTATTCTTATACAGTGATATTGTGAAATATTATTACAATCTAAAATAACTGTTTTCTATTTTAATGTATTTTATAATGTAATTAATTCCTGTGATGGTAAATCTAAATTTTCAGTGTCACATGATCCTTCAGAAATCATTATAATATGTTGATTTGCTGCTCAGGGACATTCCTTTTTATTACTTAATCTATTTAATGTGTGAATAAGCCGAGTATTAATTTCTTTAAAAAAAAAAAATACCCCAGACTTTTGTACAGTAGTGTATATATCATATCTTGATGGGATTAAAGGAAAATGTTTGTCTGTGTCAGACAGAAAGAGTGATTCATTCTGTCTAAGTGCCATATCTCTGCCATTCCAACAGCAAACCCTTGAGAATAACTTAACCAATCTGGTGAAGAGGAACAGTGAGCTGGAGAACCAGATGGCCAAACTCATCCAGATTTGTCAACAGGTGGAGGTGAGTCCAGACAAAATCTTCTTCCTTCACATCACCAAAATCATCATACTCATACTCATTTCATTCCACCTTCAGTTATTTTCCCCATATCTGCAGATGTGTTTTTAACAGTTATACAAACAAAGTAGTTTACATTTTATTTTTAGTGACTATGTGGTTCTGATTTCTTGCCCTTTTGAGCAACAAATGCTTCTCAGATTCAAGGCTATTCCAGGGATGCAGTTACAGAATGTAAATATGAATATATTTGATAGTTAAGTTATTATTTAGATATGATTGTTGCAGTTATATGATTCTGTGTTTGTATGAATGTTGTATGTGATTGTGTGGGTTTTCTTCATGTATAAATGAATGGGTTTTTTTTCAGTCCAGTAGTCGCCTGTATGAGCAACTTTCGCATGGTTTGTCCTGTATTGACATTCCTTTTCTTACAATTCAACTGCTGAACCGATAGCAATATGATTTTTGTGAATAAAAGAGACTTTACATTAATTCACTCAGTGAAATAAACTCATGGTCTGCATGAGAGAAAAAACTTTGAAAAGGCAAAAGACTTACAGCTGTACAGTTCATCAGAGGTGTGGACAGTTGCTTGTACAAACAGAAAAGTATTCCCTTTTATTTGTTATTGTTTTATTTATAGTTATACCCATTTGGTTTATCTTTATTCCTAGCATTTATGCATGAAATAGTTTGAGAACCTTCTAGATTTACCTGGTTTCCTACATATCTTCAACCAAATCAAAACACACACTCACACAGTGTGCTTTAACTAATAGTATGCACACAATTATACACCTCACACAAAAGAGATGTCCGAGCACTGAAGATTAAGAATTTCGTCTTGCTTAAAGCTGAACAATGAAATCTCTATAAAAGTTAGCCATCAGTCCACAGTAAGGCCAATTTTCCTATAAATGGAGAAAGTTGCACTAAATGCAGAATGATGTCTAAGAGTCTTAGAGTGTCAGCTTAAAACGTATAAAAATCTCTGGAATGTGATCAAATCACCAGTTGCAGGGCTGTTATTAAATCACATACTTTTTTTCTACAGCACACTGTGAATGTTCATACCGTGAGCTCAATAATGACATGAAAATAATTTTCATGTCATTATTACATTCTTATTAGCCTTTGATTTACATCAATGGTAAATCGAAGGCTACAGATATGTATATCACCGTTCAGTAGTTTTCAGGAAGGATGTATTAAATTAAATTAACAATCAAAAGTGAGGTAGACATTTATAATCTTACAAAAGATTTTTATTTCAAATAAATGCTTTTTTTATGTATCACAATTTCCACAGAAATTAAGCAGCACAGCTGTTTTTATATATATAAAATAAATCTTTTGATAAGAAAAAAGCACCAAATTAACATATTTCATAATGTTTTTTTTTTATTATTGTTTTTTTATTGTAAATGTTTTTATATATAACATATTTATTGTTACAATGATGTTACATGCTTAGCCCCGCCCCTTTTCAGCGCTGTGCTCGTTGTGTTCGGTCTTCCGGTTTGTATTTCCACAGCATGAATGTAATATCAACCTCTCGTTTTAAAATCTTCTCGGCCTACTGACATTTCTTATGACTTTCGCTTCAAACTTTACAGTGGTCATGATAACTTTTTTTTCATGATAACTCTACAATAAGTAAATCCACATCATCAGCTAATTACTTTTCGACAGCGATGTCATAGAAACATATAGAGCTATTGCAAAAATGGAACTTTAAACAAAATTCTTAAGATGGCTGCGCACTTGTTCCCTGGTGCATAAGGCCTATATTTGCAGCTGCTTTGTGGTAGTGATGTGGCATATTTATGCATACACATCAGCACACATGATAAACGGTTCTTTTGAAAGTCAATTAGTATTTATCTTTGAATCAAAGCTTATTAAAGGCAAGACAAACAAGGCACCAGGGATATATTTAGGCCTTTTCTTGATGTCACCTTGAACATCAGCTGAGGAAGTTGTTCTTACTCCAGAAATGACTCAAGATCAGCACTAAGACATCAGGCACAAGGGAAATTCAAATGTGAGCATCCTTTTTAATGACTGTGTCAGGATGGTTGTCCTTGCCGTTTGAGAAAAGAAAGCAGGTGACAAGGCATTGTTACTTCATTAGCTTAATCCGTCTGGTTGAACCCCAGGGGGACTGCATGCGCATCACGTCTCTAACCTCAGCTGAACCGCACATAAAAAATCTGTGCATAGCACCGGCTGCTTTGAGCACACAAAGAATGTAGCTCACAACTCAGCTGAGTGAGTTAGTGTGGAAGAGGGCGTACAGTTTGAAGCATTTAAAAACAGCTCTCTGCTGTAAATCCCCAGCTATACATGTATTATAGAGTTGAACACACTCAAGGTGATTTAAAACCGTTAAACAAATCCAAAAAAAGGATTAACTGCGTTCCGTGTGATTTTTCTACTTAATTATTAAAGTCTAGATCCATTATTCAGGCCTGACTGTTGTAGAATAATCATTGAACAGCTTGTCAATCATCAGATGTCTATTGAAGGCCAGGTCTGCTTTGTCATGTTTATTTGAAAGGCACAGTAAATTATTGAGGATCCAATGAATGAGGTGTGATAATGTTAAAGCAGATTTCAGGTACACTGTAAATTAAATGTATTGGAGATTAAATGCTGAAGGTTTGACCCAAAATTCATCAGCTGTGAACTTCGTTCTTCCTTTGAGTTTATATGAACTGGCATGAACAGAAAATGTGCATCAAAATGCAACATCTAGAGTTTTACTTTTCGAGCAGCCAGTTAAATTATGCTATTTTGCTCTTTACTCTTGTAGTCATGATAAAGTACATATTATATTCAGTCCAGTTCTATCCATACCTTAAAAAGGACAATTTAAACACCTTTACTTCTCAAATTATGAATATTTTTATTAAATGATTTATGTAACTGCTTTAAGAAAAAAATACAACTTTGACATTTCTGATTAGAATACAAATTCTGCTACATATGCTGATAATAGAATGTGAATGTGCTTTCAATTATTTATGTAATAATTAAACAATTACCCAATTTAGCCAACCAAAAGACTTTGAGATGCTTTCTGCCTGTCTATCATTTTCACAGGACAGCCCATATGAAAGACGCAGGAAGCTGTCTGGTTTTTGATGTGGATCATTCAAGTTAAGCAGCATATTCAGCCTCATAAGCAGTTTTCAATTGTTAGTTTAAATTTGTATAAAACTTTCACTTGAGTCAATGTGTATTGAACACACATCATTACTTTGAATCCGTAACTTTCCCCTATAGTATATAGCTGGGTATGACCCTATGATGTCTGTCAATAAGGGCATCATCTGGAACGCATAACTTTCTATTTTAAGGGTTACATCTGCTAACATCAGAAAATCTCAAAACAGATTCACACAGAAACATCTGTTTGAATGTAATTAAACTAGCATTTAACAGTGAATGAATGCAATGTATTGCAGATGCAAACTCTACAAATTACGTTATCCAGATAAAAACATCAAATAGACCCTTCGGCATTTGTGTTTTATGAGAGGAACATCTGCAGAGATGTTTACAGCCGTCTTTGTAAGCGGTATATGAAACATAGCATATATAGCGTTTTCGCAAGTTTTCTATGGATTCCATTAGACAAAGTGTTTTAGGAAATGTCCAAAGAGAGACACGTTTATAAATAACTCATGAGGGATGCTGTCAGGGCCTCAGGGGACTGAAGGTGTCTGGGGAACTTTGCACTTTCAGTTGGGAATTTCCATTTTAGCTTTGGTGATTTGAAGCCTGGACTCCATCAGCCCCTTGCTTGACATTCCAGGTGCTCTCTCTGGGCCACTGTGGGTTATTAGCCCTGTGGTGCAAAGGGACACTTTGTTTTGTTGCTGTTCCACCAAGTGTACATGTGTGCAGCAATGTGGTGAGGGCCGCCACGCTGTGATGCATTTCTTCCCTCGTCCATTTTTAACAGGGCCACTTGCACTCTCCGGTGATGAGACAGGCCCCATAGGAGCGCCTTGTACATCCGTGCACTTAGAGCACTCAGACCTGCCCCATCTGTCAACATATGGGAAAGATACACAGTAATCAGAGCTGCCACACAAAAAAACAGACCTCTGCTCAGTGGCATCTGTTCAACAGCACTTTAGATTGTTTATGTACCCAAACCGAACCGCTTCAGCTCATTAACAACCTTTTTATAGCGGCCAGTGTCTTTCCCGCCCTGTGGATTAGCAGATTAAGGATGTGGCAATATGAGGAGATAAAGGTCAGGAAATGATGAGCTTCGACAATAATGAGTCTTGCGGCAGTCATTACATGCAGTGCACATTATCATCTGGGCTTAATCCAAAAATAACTTCCTTATAACTAATAAATATGTGCAGGCATTCTTGAATCTTTTTACGGTTAAATGTGCACCAAAAGAAATCCCCACAGCCTGTGCTTGTGGAATTAAATACTGCAAAAATGGTTTTCTTACATTAGACAATTTTGTCTTGTTTTATTATTGTATAACTCAGTTTTGCTTCTCAGGTAAATGTAACTTGGTTTAAGAATCCTGGATAACAAGATTAAAAAAAAATGTTTTATAGCACTTACAAAAAGGATATTGATATTGCTAAAATAGCTACAATATTCTGGATTAAGTCTGCAAATACCTGCAATATAGTTTTAAACTTTTTTATATTATTAGTTTTTTTTTTTACTTTTTATATTAAATAATTATTTATATAATTGTATATACAGTATTGCAGTGTGTGACTGTGTATATATATATATATATATATATATATATATATATATATATATATATATGTGTATATTTAGTCGCTGGCAGGCAGAAACCTTGTATCGCCAAAAATGCTACTTTTCTGGAAAATGGTAAAAACACTTTTAAATAACTAAACACTGTGCTGTCAAAGTTGATTTGTGACTTTTTATATGTTTAGACACTTGCATGTGTCATAATATTATTAGCATTTTAACAAAAGTTTTTTGCCGTCATTAGAACGTTTGCTGAAGCTACTTAAGGGCTCAGTTTTTTCTGTCATTTGGCCAAAATCTCATGTTATTAAACACAAAGTGCTATGCACAGGCTAACTGGCGAACTAACTATGACCAATACTAGACTGTTTGTATCTATATAGTGTTTTAATAAAGAAAACACAGTACTTATTCAAACAAACAGTTCTTTATATTTGTTGCATTGCAAACAGAGACTGTCCAAAATGTGTGCGACACACTTCATAGAGTTATGAGGTTTGACTGACAGTATGAGGATCCATCCAATAGGTTTACAAGGTTTAATCACAAGCTCTTTTTAATACTTTTATAGGTTAAATATTTGACAAACCCACAGACAGACGTAAAGGGTGACTACTTTTAAAGATTTATAAAAATAAAAAAGGACAAAATATGGAGATACAAGGTTTCAGCGTGACACTGACATTATATATATAATTGTATATAATTATATATATAAATGTTTTGTTGCATTGAACATTGAATTGACACTGCTTGATAAGTATTTATAATTTATCCAAAAAAGATTACTTCATGATAATATTTGTGTACTGAATTGTTATTTCTTTCTCACATATATTTATCCCTCAATATTGTGTTTTACTTTGCATCTCACCACCTTTCCCTTTGTTTGTCTGGATTCAGATGTTTAACTTTTCAAACTACCATATTACTTCTAAATGTTTTCAGCATTTCAAGCACTGGGTTTCCTTAACAATGTTAAGTTGGCAACATGGTCCCGATGGAGCAAGCTAGGGTATTCAAAACTACATTCACATTGCATTTACTTTTATGTAGTATTCTAATGTAGTTTTGAATACCCTAGCTTGCTCCATCAGGACCATTTTGCAACTTTATCAACATATTAGGTTTTTAAATAAAATCCATGTTAAACTCCCTTAAAGACTCAGCATAAATGTGTGTGTAAGGGATTGGAGACTCTTTTTTTGGTACAAGACCCCAATCCACAATGATATAGTCCGATAAACATTAATCCAGTCCAGGTCAGTCTAAATGTTTGGTCAAAGTGTCTGTGCGCAGCGCCTCGCACACTTTATAGGTGTCAGCATGTATCTGCCAAAGTGCGAGTCGAGTCAGCCTTCAGGGTCTTTGCTGACTTACGGCAGGCCAGTAGGGTGCGGGCACCACGGTAAAGTGGGGTCACACATCACTTCCCTACCAACCTCAGAAGAGTCCTTTATAGTCCCTAAAAAAAAGCTATGGCGATATATTTAATCCCCAGTGGAAGGACGGCGTGCTTAGAGGTCTGATAAGGAACACATCAACAACAGGAGACATCCATCACTGCACTCGTCCACTGAGCCAGAACGCACAGAGATAGTGGTGGATAGGGAGAGAAGGTTGCTGTGCTTCAGACTAACAATAAGTGTCCTCTCAGGCTTTTTTTTATTTTTATATATTATCAATTCTCTAGATCAGCTGAGCGACATAATTGTACCAGGCATTGTGGGATCGATGACAGTGAAATATCTAAAAGATAATAAATGCTCAACTTTGTGCAAAATTCCCATCTTTCATTGTGGATAGACTGACTGGGTGTTAAATTGGGCATTTTGACTTAAAGTTAGCATTTTTCATGACTATAATGATGCATATGTTTTAGGGATACACGATTTATCAGCCACCATATCGGTATGTGACGATATCGGTTCATTTTTAATGTTATCATTATCGGCATGGCTTTTAATGGTGAGACTTTTGTTTTTGTAATCAGGCTTTCAAATGACATTTGAAAGATTTATCGGCCAATATATCGGTTATCGGCTTTCAAACATACATAATTATCGGTTATCGGTATCGGCCAAAATGTTCATATCGGTTCATCCCTACTATGTTTGATGAATTATTGACTGCACATATGGGCTTTTTTAAAATTATAATTTTAAATGGGATCCAAGCCGTGACGGTAATAAAGAATGGTGTGAATTCATTGTTTTATTATTTAAGTGTGTGCGTGTGTAATAGGCACAAATTAAGTGGATCAATCTTGAATAATAATCTTTGTTTATGGATTTGGTAGTACAGTGATGGATTTTTTATGGGATATCACTACCTTGTGTAATTACTTACAGGGATGATCTGAGGAAGGAATGTCTGAAATGTCTTCTTTCCGTAATGACATGGTCCACATCAGTCCAGACAGGACATTTTGCATAAACTGAAGTAGAGACGCTGGGGAAACTTGCTTATCCCAGTGGACAGATTAAGTGCCATTGTATTTCTTTATGCAACTCTTTGCTCTCATCTGCAGGTGAACACAGCCATGCATGAAGCCAAGCTGGTGGAGGAGTGTGATGAATTGGTGGAGATAATTCGCCAGAGGAAACAGGTCATTGCTGTCAAGATCAAAGAATCCAAGGTACAGTTCCTCTCTATTTGCACCATCTAGACAGATTAGGGCTGCCAGAATTGTAATTTTAAGTCAGACTTGTATCTCACACTTGGGTCATATTTAAGCCTTTCACACGTAAGTTTAAAATATTCTAACTGACCCCCCAGCGTGAGTTTTTCAAGGTGACCGTTATTTAGAACTTTTCACTTAAATGTTTCCATGGTGACGCGTCATTGCTTGTCACGTGACACAGCGCAACCACAACACAGTACTGAATGAATTATGATCTGCTTTTATGTAATTTTTCCTTTTTTATTCAAAATATTCACAAATGTATTAGCTATAGCATGAAACACTGATATTCCGATTGTCAAATATATGCAAGTGGATGTGTTTTGTTGTTTAAACACCTTTATAACGATCGCGTTAGTTGAGCTGTATGCGTGATGGGCAGCGCCATGTTGGTTTGTGCCACAGTTCAGAGAATCGGATCTGTTGGATTTACAACACGGCAATTTCTCCACTAATCACGAAATACATGAAAGAAAGTGGCCAGTGAACTGGGAGAAGAATAGGGCAACATGTAAAGCTACGTACACAATGTGTATCTAACATGAATAAAACGTGTCGTCTTATTATAATGGAAAGGATTATTATTGCCGCTTCCATAGACATTAGTGTGTATTTTACAAACTCAAAATCGTTGTTTTGCTATTTCCTATGTGTATTTAAATGTCTGAAACCTAAAATAAACATTATGTGGTTGAAAACAATAAATAGTTGTGATATATGTAAGCACTGAGCGCGTCCGTCTCTGGCTCAGCACCAGCCAACGCGCGAAAGAACATTTGAATTTAGCAGTTGATCACGTGATGCACTGACCGTTCTAATCATACCGGTGTGATCGTACGCTCCAGGGACCAGCCAAGACTGATCACACCGGTGTGATCGTACGTGCGAAAGGGTTAAGAAGGTTTTCGATTTGCTTTTCAATTTATAAATATCAAGGTGGAAGCTAAAACTTTTTAGCTTCTTTCATTTTCACCTAAAAATGGAAATTAGATATTTTGAAAAATGTTTCAGTGGGTTTTTTTTAGGGGCGGGGGGGGGGGGGTTGTCCCAATAATGAATTTCAGTGGGGGCCCAGTGTTGTTTTGTACCCTTTTGACTTTCATTGTATGGACAAAAACAGTTGAAACATTCCTCTAAACATCTTCTACAGAAGAACGAAAGTCATACAGGTTTGGAACGACTTGAGACTGGGCAAATAATGATGACAGACTTCATTTTTTGGTGAATGTTTCCTTTAACACCCATGGCAGAGAAACAGATTTTCAGAGCTCAAGCCTTCACTCACTTAGAGAAACCTATTTGAATTCGATTCTCGACAATATGTCACACGGCGCACAAATACAGAGTTGACATTTCTAACACATATTTCAGAACATGTCACTACCCCTGTTATAGCAAGAGAGAGACTGTCAGGCTCTGTTGGACCCTACGCTGTGCGGAGAGATCGGTGATGTGCCTGATGACAAGATGGAGAAAAAGCTGAGGAAATCACAGCATATTTTCCCTGTGTGAATTAAAAACACCCCTTTTTGAGCGTGTGTTAAGGTTAAGCTGGTGCAGATGAGTAATAATATGGCTGTGAGGACCTCAGTTGTGGCTGTAGAGATCCTTGTCAGAAAGTCCACAGGCCAAAGTGAGGTGGCCGTCGAGTGAGGTTGCAGTGAAGTGTAAAGTTACTACTTGAATAGGATTGTTGAAGTTATGACAGGAAGCTTGGCTGGTTGAAGCGGACCCTGGCCATGTGGCATCACTTAAGAAGCTTCCCTTGTGTAACAGAAAACGGGCCTCAATAATCTTCACCAGCAAAAACATAAACAGCAAGCCAGTACACTGGACATCACTGTTCTCCTCTGGGACACAAAAAATTTGACACTTATGAATATAACTAATGATAAACTAAAGATTTTTTTTTTCTTTACAAGGGCCAAAATAAAAATAAATGTAAACAATGGAATGTTAATTTGCATTAAGTATGAAAAAAAGGGGGATTTTTACAGTACATTTGCATGTGTGTGTGTGTGTGTGTGTGTGTGTGTGTGTGTGTGTGTGTGTGTGTGTGTGTGTGTGCATATACAGTTTATGCAGCAAAAATAAATGTACTGTAAAACAAATTTATATAAATATTTCATAAGCATATTACTTTACACTACAGTAGGAAAATACTTTTGTCCACATTTCTTCACCAAAACTGAAGAGTCAGATTTTGTGCTCCAGTTCATCTGTGTGTAGTGTTTTGAGTTTGACAGTGAGCATGCAGCACACAGGCACTTTATCTTGACAGCCTGAATTCACACTCTTATCAAGTAGGGATTTGAGCTACGAGACAGGCCTGTGTTTCTCTGTTTTAGGGTAGTGTGATGTGAGAGTCCCAGACAAATGCAGTAATCTCCATCAGAAGTGTGTACGTAAGGCCTTCAGTGATGTATTCTCGCGCGGCAGCCCCGAGTTGACATGCACAGCCTGCAACATGAGATTATGTCTGGCCTTTTGCAAACATCAGTAATGCAGCTCCAGCACAAAGTGTCTGTAACTAGTATTAAAGAGGCTTTTGGAATCATAAACCCAGATGCAAAGCTTCTGTAAGATTTGATCTAAGGCTTTAGCTGTTCAGCCTGGTTTGTTACTAGTTTGTTTTTGAATGATTTTCTATTTATTTTTCTGATGCAGTCCAATTTCTTTAATGCCGTCCTGAAATTCTGAAACTTTTTGGCAGTAAACTATCTGATCAAAGCGAATCATTTGAAGCTGTCTTTAAGAAATGGGGTCAGATTCGGATTTGATCTAATGCAATCCACTGCGGCATAGAGCAACGTTTTATTCTCTCCTTGTTTCTTGATTTATCTGAATGCTTCCAATGATTCCTTCCTGTCAAACATCTCGTTCCTCTATTGAATTACACTGTGACATAGGCTAGATCCTGCTTAACCGATTTAACTGGCTTATTGTGGAAGCATAACTAATGTCTCTCATTCTCTCACAAAAAAAAATATATATATATATACGCACATAAAACATGCGGTTATATGAGTAAAAGCTGATTCATAGTGAATCTGTGGTCAGATAATGTGGGCGGTATGAGCAAAATCTTATTTCATGCTATTGAATATATTATATTATGGCAATGGTATATATAAGATTGCTTTGTATAGCTGGAAATTCTTTTTATTTTTTATTTTCATTCAACTCAGTACGTTTCATAATGAAGCATGGGATGTAGTAATGCCTATTTTTTGAAAATATACATAATTATATATGCTTTGCAGATCAAATGACAACATTACATTTGATTAATTTATTTTTGTAATGAATCTTGATGGACACAAACCAAAATGTATTATTATACACTACTATTAAAAAGTTTGGGCCCAGTCATTTAAAAATATAATAATACTTTTTGTCAGTAAGGATGCATTTAATTGATCAAAAGTAACAGTAAAGATCTTGTAAAAAAAAAAAAAAAAAAATCAACTTACAATAAATTAAGTTACTTTAAACGTTCTATTCGTCAAAGAATCCTGAAAAAAAAGTATCAGTTTCCACACAAATATTAAGTAGCACAACTGCTCTTTTAACATAACTTAAGCACCAAACCAGCAATGATTTCATATTCAAGATATTTTCAGACACATCTTACCAACCTCAAACTTTTTAACGGTAGTATAACTGTATGATACACTAAGCCTGGATCAGTGCAAACTAAGCATAATCAGAAACACAGTGAATCTAATATTAGTCAATTCTAATTGGATAAGCCACATTTGAAGCCCTTGTAAAGTAGCCGAAATAAGCTGACCTGTGACCACACATCAGTTAAATTCTATATTAATGCAGAGGGATTAATTTTATACAAGGACAGGGAAAATCTGAAAAGCTACCCAGCTAGACACTAGAAATATTAAACATTTAAAGCTATTTCAACATTAAATGAGATTCTTTGTGGATTCCAGCGGTCTGAATTTGACCATACTCCTTTCTTGATAACATCTCTGAGACTTTGTCTAATTGATTTGGCTCACAAATTTTTTAGAGACATCCAATACAGCATGAAAAATGCATTAGATTTTCCTTTCAGACGTTTTTAACAGTGCTAATTCAACATTTAAAGTCTTTAAAGAGTGTTTTTTTTTTAGAATTAGAGGATTAGAATCCATCACTTTATTGTTTCTCTGCTGTAATTTCACAAAAAAGCAAACAAAGCGAAGTGTTCATTTAGCTCTGATGATGAGCCAAGGGGCGATAATGAGTTTTTGATTTAAAAAAAAAAAAAAGCTCCATTAGGGTCTATTATTTTTCAAACATCTTGGAGAATGTAAACATATGTAATATTCATAGCTTAGCAAGTTGCGATAACAGACTTATACATTTGTCTCTCATATAACACTGTGAATAGATTGTAATAGGCTTGTGTGTGGGTTTAGGTGATGAAGTTGAGGAAGTTGGCTCAGCAGATTGCAAACTGCAGACAGTGTCTGGAGCGCTCGAGTGCCCTCATCACACAGGCTGAGCACAGCCTGAAGGAGAACGACCACGCCCGCTTTCTCCAGACGGCCAGGAATGTGGCTGAGAGGTGAGACTGCACACACACACACATACACACACCAGCACTTCTTACCGCTGCCAGCGTGAAGGCAACTTTCAGCTACTCTGCACATTTCCTGGTGCCACCCCCTCCTTTCAGCTCTGTTGCTTGTGGCTTATATTCACAATAATACAATATATGCCTTCGGGACACAATATTTGTGCAGCATCAGGTGTGGAGAAAGACTTTGTGGTGTCATGCGTTTTACAAAACTGGGATTTTTCTGGTGCCGTCTGACTGCCATCTATCAAACCTTTTGCTATTATAAGCCGGATGATCATCACCTTTCCAAATGCCTTTATGGCTTTTTGCAATACTGACTGTTAGTATATTGAGTCTCGACTGACAGCTTTCAAATGCTTGCATGCGCTCAAGCGCACATGCCTTACGGTGATACGACAGTGTGTAAGAACAGTCAAATGTACTTCTTGGTAAAAAAAAAAAAATGCTTGGTGAGCAATTTATGTAAACAGTTTGTCATATCTGTGCATTAAACAGTGTAAATGCAGCATAATAGACCTGATGCTGGGTGTATAATAATATTAATAAAACATCAATTTTGACTGTTTTTGTTGTTGACTGTTTCTGACAATTTTGTTGTTGCTCTGTATTTGTGACTGTTTACTTTATATGTACTGTTATATATATATATATATATATATATATATATATATATATATATATATATATATATATATATACTGTATTTGTTATTATTACTATATTTATTATTAATATTTAAACAGGCAGTGTAAACCAAGGAGTGTGGTCAATAGCATTTTTGTTTGCTGTAGAATCCTTACATTTTCAGTGGTTTTAGGTATCCCTGCTGACTGTACTGTCTTCTAATCTATATTATTTGAATTTGCCACACACATTTCTCTGCGTTTGAGTGCTGCCAGATGCTGTTTATAATTCTGTCACTTTGGGTGAAATCACATTCAGCCTTACTGCCTGTAAATAGACTGTTGTAAGTAGAAACATTTATAATTTAATTGCCAGTGCCTCTCTTTCCACCTAGAGTTGCCATGGCCACCGCCTCCTCCCAGGTCCTCATCCCAGATGTCAATCTGAACCAGGCTTTTGACAATTTTGCCCTTGATTTCTCCAGAGAAAAGAAAATCCTGGAAGGACTGGACTACTTGACAGGTAAAATCAGTGAGAAATCTGAAACCACCTTCAACGAGTGCTTTCCTTGTATCTAGTGCAAAGTTAATGAATACATGGCCAGAATTACATCAGCCATCCTTTTTGCGGAACCAAATCAATACGTCCTGTCTTGACGCTTGCCTTCTTTTCCAGCACCCAACCCTCCCTCTATACGTGAAGAGCTCTGCACAGCCTCTCATGACACCATTACAGTGCACTGGACTTCAGAAGATGAATTCAGCGTCACCTCCTATGAGCTTCAGTACACCATCTACACTGGCCAGACCAACTTCATCAGTGAGTCTAAATACATGCCTTACACAGCACAGGATCTCACTCTTTTACCATCAATCCCGCATTTATACTTTTCAACTGCTTTTGCTTCTATACACAACCTTTACAGTAGAGCTTCTAGTATCATCAAGTGACTTTACAAAGGCTGAATAGGAACATTTTGCAACTTTTGTAAAGAAAAAAACATTATAGCCTAAATATTAGAAAACATGTATGTGACTTTAATTTTTTAATTTCAATTTATTTTATTTATATATATATATATATATATATATATATACACTACCGTTCAGAAGTGTAGGATCTGTAAGAATATTTTGTTTTTTAAAGAATTCCTTTTATGCTCACCCAAGGATACATTTATTCAATTATTCAATCATTCATTGATCAAAATTACAATAAAAGATAAAAAAAAAATTTCTATTTAAATGTATTTAAAAATGTGACATTACTCCAGACTTCAGTGTCACATGATCCTTCAGAAATCATTCTAATATGCGGATTTGATGCTCAAGAAACATTTATTATTATTAATGTTAAAACATATTTTTCGTGGAAATCGTGACAATAATTTTTTCAGGATTCTTTGATGAATAAAAACAATTTTATTTGAAATCGATTGTCACTTTTGATCAATTTAATGTTCTTTCTGAATAAAAGTTTTAATTTAAAAAAAAAATACTTTTCAACAGTAGTGTTTATAATTGTATTTTTATATTTTAGTTACATTTAGCATTTTATTCCATATTTTGCATTAGTTTGAAGCACAAAACGACTGCTGTACACCCATAAAAATTCCAAAGGAGTCATAGCATTTTTTTTAACACATACATGTTCCCCCATATCTTTTTATGCACTTGTAAATAAAAGTATTAAGTCTATATTTTACATATGTGTGGAGAGAAAGTGTTGTTTAATAGCCTGAAGGCCAGTGAAGCACTCTGACAGACATACTGGACAGTAAAGAGACAGCATTTTCCTCTATTGCTCTCTCACTCGCAAACCTGCTCCTCAGTTCCCATTCAGCCCGCTTTAGTAAATAACAGTATATTCATTTCAACCACTGATAGTTTAGAAGCCCAGGAACATCCACAGAGCTACTGCAGGCTCCTTAGAGGATACAAACAAACAGACGCAGAAATGGAGAGCAATGCTTTCTTCACAGACCTTTTTACAGCATTGCGTCTTTGAATGCGGATGCCTAAATGCTCCAATTCTTAGATGCGTACTCTTCATTCCCATGAGAAGAAATGTGAGCCTTTGCTCATGCATTTTCTCAGCCATTGGCCAAGTCAGGAAAAGTGGCTCCGAAACATACTCCGGCCCCCAGTCAAGATCTACCAGCTTTAGATGGATTTTCTTCTGTGGGGAGCTTCAATCACTTGTAGTTTCAAGGCACTTTTAACGGAATCATATTTTTATATTGTTTTGTTATTGTTTTTCATGTTTGTAGGCCAGTGAAATTGATGGCTTGTTTTATGTTCCCTTTGACAAAAGTGTATTACATTTCGCAAGCCTTCAGTAAAAGCATCATATTTAAGGTCTCAGGCTGGATAACATGCAGGATCTTTTACATAACGATCATTTACTGTGATCCGTCAGTATGCATTCCAGCAGCGTTCTTTTGACATACAAAATAACAGTCATGTGCTATGTAAAAATCAATACTTTTCCCCTGCAATGCATTCGAGTCCAATAATGTGTAATTGCACAGCTGCCATAACTGGAAAGCCAACCTTTCTTGATCAATTAAACATGCCTAGAATTCACATGCATCAGCCAAAACTAGATGTGAAATATATTTAGAAGCAGGAAAGCTTCTTTGCTTTGTCATTTAAGAAGAGAGTCGTTCGAGGTGCTGTTGAAAGAGCGGCTCAGGTTTGTCGTCAGGCCTGGGAAAGTGAGGGCACTGGCCTGGTATCAGCCCTGATGAGATCTGACACGAGCTAATGCTCTTTGCGCCGCTCTCATTGTGACATTGATTGATAGTGATACAAGCCGCTGGACTGGCATGCTAACCTGCGGCAAACAGTATGCAAATGCCGCTGTCCTTGCGGAGGAAACAGGCCACATCACCTAATCTGACGTGCGCACCTCTCGCTCAGGGATGCGTGCCGTGACTCATGGGTAGTTTATAGAAAACGGGAGAGACGTGGATGTTACGAGGGCCAGAAAACATGTGGTCGAACAACTGTAAAGCTGACAGTTGTTGCAAACAGCAATGAGGTCAAACCAGTCTAACAAATGACTATTATGATCATCTGAATTTGTCTTTTCCTGCTAAACTCATTCATTTGATTATGAATGTCCTCACAAAACATCGGCTCAATGTGCTCTGCAATCTATAAAACCCCCAAAAATCTTGTGCATCGACAAACCCACGCAGAGAGCAGTGAGAGTGTTTTGACGGTAAGAGAGCTTGTATTAGCAGTCAGCTACTACACTGAAAAAAAATGGGTAGGATTTACTTCGAAACAGTTTTCACTCAGAAATCGCTAGTAAATTTCACAAAAGAAACACCAAGTAATTACAAAGTTATGGCAAGTAACGTGTATTTCGATAAACGTGACATTTTAAAGTAGGACTGAAATCGTATTTTTAGTTTTTTACAGCATGTATGTGATATCAGTTCATCAGAAATGAAAGGGATGCATACTTATGTGCAACACAAAAGAACATATTTTGAGATTTAAGTATATACAGTACATATATATATTTAAACACACACATATATTATATAAATACACACTTTTGTTAGATGCGATTAATCAGCTTGGCTGCACTAATATATACAATGTATACTGTATATATTATGTCTATATACAGTGGATGTCAATAATCACCAAAACGGTTTTGTCCAGTCTTGATCTTTTATCTACATTTGGATTTTTATCTGTTTATTTATAACTTCTAGATTGCACATATTTCATATTTCATTATATTGTATTCTGGTAGTGGGTTTAGTGCCGCTGCAGACAGCTGGTGACCTTTAGCTGTCAAATATATGTTTATTCATTCTCAGAGGTAAGTATTGTTGATTGTGGAGCAATCAATAAATCAAATATTAATAGGAAATATATTGTTTGCTTATTTGAGGTCAAACTAATGTTGTTTAGAAGGCCAGCATGACTATAGAAGGTAGACAGAAACAATAACTTGTTGGTCCAGTGCTGCACCTTTAGGAAAAGTTAAACCATTTGTGCAATGGTTTTATACATCACTAAATCTTCCCTGTCAGATTTTGGAATGACTTTCAGCTGTTTTCACAATGTTTATGATTTAGAAAGGATGTAAATCTACTCTTTAAGATGTATCTTACCTTATTTTTAACAATCATGCTTAAAGTTGAACGCAGCTTTCTGGTTGATGCATCATGCACACCTCTGTGACATTCTCACAATATTCCCAATATTCCTGTCCTGCTTCTATGATTTATCCTTAGCCCTGGTGGTGGATATTGCTCATCTTATTTGGAAGCACAGATAATCACAGGACTGGTCAGCCAGGCATTGATTAGGTGTCGTATTATGTTTGCTTGATGTCGCTGGCCATCGTAAGATGGTGGATCTTGCTGCAGGGTTTCGGTTGCTTTTTGGGGCGTTATTATTTAACAGTGGTAACTGCCAAAGCCTATGTCTTTGTACCTTAAAATATTCATAAGCTGGGCTTTGGAGAGCCGCCCAAGAATGTGAATATGAAATGTAGACACAGTCCACAGTGGCCACCGATGAGAAATGGGACATTGTTGAAGTGAATGTGACCGTATGTTTTTTTGGGGTGTAGGAAAATGCGTTCATGTGGAATCATATCACATGCACATACATACTCATAATGCAAAATGATTAATTCTTAACTATGTGTCCCTCCAGTCATGGAAACACACACACACACACACAATAGAAGCATCAAAGGCTAGTTTAGATTTGCCGACAGTATTGGGAGCAGCCCCTTTCTAGTCTTGTGTTTTGGCTCCCTTTCATCTGCCAACACACACACACACACACACACACACACACACACTCACTCACTTATGCACAGTCTAGGATCCCTATTCACACTGCTTTTTTTTAGCCAGTGTCACATACCTTCATCTGAACCTCTTTGAAGTCTCTCTCCCTCTGAATGTCAAGCAACAGTGGAAAATGTACAATGTAAGCAGCATATTGTAGTCTGTTATTAGGGCCCAAGCCTTGAAAAGGCGAAGGCCCTATTGTTTTCCTTAGGATTATTTATTATTATTATTATTATTATTATTATTATTTTACTACCTTTTGGGCACTTTTGGGGGCCTTAACGTGCTCGAAAACTCTTGAAACTTTGCACACGGGTCAGAACCCGCGGCCATCAGGGCCGGGTTGAAGATGGTACCCGGGCGTGGCAGGGGGGCTCGACAGCGCCCCCTGGAACGGGATTTGAAAACATGTCTGTATATCAAACACGCTTGCATGAATTAATCTGAAAATCGGTACACATATAGATCTCATCGTTTCATATATCCTTTGCACTCTTACTTTTTACGCCAGCCCGACAGGAAGTCGGCTATTATGGGTTGTTTGGGAACTCATGTTCAGGAATTTGATATACTCCTCCTAGAGAATTTACCCGATCGTCACCAAACTCGGTGTGCATGAAGTCAAGACATTGAGGATGAAAAATTGCCAGGGGATTTTTGATATCTCGAACGGTTTGGCCGTGGCGAGGAAACGAAATTATGGCGAATAATGGAAACAGGAAGTGTGTTATAACTTCTGCATACATTGACTGATCTTGATGAAACTTCAGCAGTGTGTTCGCTGTAAGAGGCCGATCACATGGATGTGACTATTGTGAGTCAAAGTTATAGCGCCACCAACTGGCAGCAGGAAGTGTGTCACTTTCAAAATGCTTTGAAATCACCCTCTTATTTTTACCCGATTTGCTTCAAACTTTATGTGTATAATGTAAACACACGGCAGATTTAGACCTGTGAAAGGATTATTGATATCTTAGATACTGTTGCCGTGGTAACGCATCAAACTTTAAGATTCTTTTTTGATGCTTTTGAGACTCTTAGCATACTTGAAATTGCATGAAACTCGATAGACACATCACATTTATTAGCCAGTAGACATGTGCAAAGTTTCAGAAACGGGCGTGGTGCCGGGGCTCAGTTGCGCCACCTTTTGACAAAAGAGGGGGAGTTAGGTCTATACTTTTATCTACAATCTTAAAACTCAGTATGTATAATGTTCATATCGAGCTGGACAACTTTCTAATTTACACTTATTAGCTCAGACCAACAGGAAGTCAGATATTTTGGTTTGAATGTGGATGTTTTGGAGAATTTTCTCTTCCTCTCTCTCTGACCCTACGTCTCTCCGTGTGTTTGAGGGGAGGGGGGTTTGTCTGCTGAGTGAGAATGCTTTTATTTTAGTTTTTCAAGGTTTTGGGGCCCTTAACGTGCTCGAAAACTCTTGAAACTTTGCACACGGGTCAGAACCCGCGGCCATCAGGGCCGGGCTGAAGCTGGTACCCGGGCGTGGCAGGGGGGCTCGACAGCGCCCCCTGGAACGGGATTCGAACACTTGTCCATATATCAAACATGCTTGCTTGTAATAATATGAAACTCGGTACACTTATAGATCTCATCGGGCCGAACAACTTTCGTGCTCTAAGTTTTACGACAGCTCAACAGGAAGTCAGCTATTATGGGTTGTTTAGAAAATGCATGCTTTTATTTTTGATATACTTCTCCTAGAGAATTAATCCAAACATCACGAAACTCGGTCAGCGTGAAGTCAAGACATTGAGGATGCTAAATTGCGAACGGATTTTTGATATCTCGAACGGTTTGGCCGTGGCGAGGAAATGAATTTATGACTAAAAAAGGACACATAAAGTGTGTTATAACTTAGTTAATTTTATCTACAGTTACAAAACTCTGCGTGTATATTGTTCTCGTCAAGCCGAACAACTTTCTAATTTATTGTCATTAGCTCAGACCAACAGAAAGTCAGATATTGTAGTTTGAATGTGGATTCTGAGAATTTTCTCTCCCTCTCTCTGACAGAGAGAATGCACCCTGGCATTCTGTATGTGTGTGTGTGTGTGTGAGGAGGGGGAGGGGGAGGGGGTATCTTCGGGTGATAGTTTAAACACAAAGTCATTCATGGGGCCATACTGCCCTCTTGTGTCCAAAATTGTATTTATACGCACTTTTATTCATTTATTACCTGTATTACACACACACACACAATTCGATCGCTCTCTCTCTCTCTCTCTCTCTCTCTCTCTCTCTCTCTCTCACACACACACACACACACACACACACACACACACAGTTCGATCGCTCCCGCGCCTCTCTCTCTGTCTCACGCACACACACAGTTTGATCGCGCCCGCGCCTCTCTCTCTCCCACACACGCACACACACACAGTTCGATCGCGCCCGCGCCTCTCTCTCACACACACGCACACACACACACACACACGCACAGTTCGATCGCGCCCGCGCCTCTCTCTCTCTCTGTCTCTCTCTCTCTCTCTCTCTCTCTCTCTCTCTCTCTCTCTCTCTCTCTCTCTCTCTCTCTCTCTCTCTCTCTGTCTCTGTCTCTCTCTCTCTCTCTCTCTCTCTCTAATGTGCTATATTAGATCAATAATGTGCTATATTAGATCAATATGTTTTCCTTAAAAATATTATTCTCTCTCCCACACACACACACAGTTCGATCACGCCCCTTTCACACACACACGCACACACACACACACAGTTCAATCGCGCCCGCTCCTCCGTCTCTCTCTCTTTAATGTGCTATATTAGATCAATGTTTTCCTTAAAAATTTTATGCACACTACATTTATTCTCATCACATTTATAAATTATTGTATAAAATAATACTACCATTAAAAAAACACATTTGATTTTCTATTTTAGTCAATGTAGAATGTGTAACTTAAAAATAAACAGATCAGTGCTCTGTTTGAGGACAAGAAATTAAAACCAATGCAATATGATGAATGTCCAAAAGATGGCACTCACAGACTGTTTTTAAACGAGGTTGGATAAATATTTTTTGCTTTTAAACTGTGTGTGTGGGTGTTGGTGTGTGTGGGTGAGATTTTGGTTGGGGGACAGTTGTAGGTTACAGTTTGAGTTTATAGTTTGACAAAAGCACTTTGTGTTTTATTGTGAGTGACCATACATATAAATAAACACTTTGCAGTTTGAATTTACGTCCTCGATGAACAAAATGACGGAGTATGTTTTTATGTGTAACAGTTCAATCGCACCCACACCTCACCCACACGCACACACCAAACACACACACACACACACACACACACACACACACACACACACACACACACACACTCACACTCACACACATATTGGAACGTGAGTGAAGTACAAAGCCTATAATAAAGAAAAAATTAGTATCCAAATACATCACAAATGTTGAAACAGTTTGATTCTAATGAGAGAGTTACGTGAGCCCAACACCACTTACTTTCACTTTCACTTTACATTATTTCGGTTACTTCTTGTTTATAGTTTTTTAAAATTCTTGTTCTGTTCTGAATATCATTACATTTAAACGATTGCTTGTGTAATATTTTGAGTGTATCATCAAATCAGAATAATTATCTCGGTTTCCCTAGTTATTTATTTTTATTTTTTCATTTTACTAAACAGGTAAGGTAAGTAATATTCTCTGTCTTAAATATGTATATCTATATATCTATCTATCTATCTATCTATCTATCTATCTATCTATCTATATATATATATGAATTATAAATAACTTATTTCTGTATAAAATAAAAATTCCCGAATAATCCAGACCAATCAGAGCGCACTATTCCTACAACATCATCAGTGCTGAAGCGGAACTACCAGAGCCGTTCGGCAGATAGCGAGCAGATGCAGCATGTGTGTTGTATGGAGGCAGGGTCAGGCCAGGGGAATCCATTTGCAGCTTTTTATTAAGAATGGTCAAGACAGGCAGGGTGAACTATGGCAAACAGGGCAGAACAGAAAAAGCAGAGACAAACTTGGTTGACAGGCAAAGGACAAAGACCTCCAGATAAATACTGTGCTTCTGGATTTACACATTTAAGTGCTGCAAAACATATTGACCTAAAAATTATTCTAATTTTAAATGATCTCATATATGTGGCTATTGTGGTTCACGATCATAGGCCCTGTCCCCAAATGGCACACTTCATATGAATTTTCGGTCTTGTGTACTTATTTCATGTGTCTGTTAAATCCATGAGGCCGTAGGCTGTCTCATTTTTCAATTTGGGTTTCAGAAGGTTTCTCACGCATACTTTGTGGTTTATATGTGCCCTGGATACGCACTTTTGCAGAGGCCACACTGATGCGAGCTCTACAGCACACTTCTTTTCAACAGTCAAAGCGGGGTTACGTTTTTGCACGTCGTGCACAATAACCCTAAAGGCACCGGGGCGGCGGTGCCACCGGCTTGGGCCCGCAATCGCTGCTCGCAGCTATATTTATTATTATTATTATTATTTTACTACCTTTTGGGCACTTTTGGGGCCCTTAACGTGCTCGAAAACTCTTGAAACTTTGCACACGGGTCAGAACCCGCGGCCATCAGGGCCGGGCTGAAGATGGTACCCGGGCGTGGCAGGGGGGCTCGACAGCGCCCCCTGGAACGGGATTTGAAAACATGTCCGTATATCAAACACGCTTGCATGAATTAA